>CM038670.1:763488723-763931223 GCA_021605145.1 Aegilops bicornis
TATCAGGGAGTTACACAATCTCATGGACTAAGGAAATGATGCTTGACATTAGAAAAGCTTCAGCAAACGAACTACACGATCTTGTGCAATGCTTAGGATTGGGTCTTGTCCATCACATCATTCTCCTAATGATGTGATCCCGTTATCAATGACATCCAATGTCCATGGTCAGGAAACCATGACCATCTGTTGATCAACGAGCTAGTCAACTAGAGGCTCATTAGGGACATGTTGTGGTCTATGTATTCACACATGTATTGCGGTTTCCGGTCAATACAATTATAGCATGAATAATAAACAATTATCATGAACAAGAAAATACAATAATAACTGTTTTATTATTATACAGGCGTATTTCCAACACCCCCGGGAAAATACTCCTCGGTCGCTAGGTTTAAAGAGCTCCGACGAGCAATTAACCGCGCATCTCCTACGCTTTTTCGTCGTCGATGACAGATCCATGCCCGGCAGATCTACCTACTGGCGGCTGGTGGAGACCGAGGTGGGCACGAAAGCACAGCCGGCTCGAGCTTGCTTGCCCGGCGTCGTGGCGGCGTCGCTTGCTCGCCACGCGAGGGGATCTGTTTGGAATACTTGTCGTGGTTCCAAAACCTCTCTATTCTCTTTGTATGGCCGCTTATGCAGCCTGTGCGACGTGGTCGACGCAAGTGACTTCAACGGATGCCTTGATGGCGAGATGTTCCTCGGGGTTTTTTGGTTGGCACGAGCGGCAAAAATGACGGCCTCGACGACATGAGGCCCCTTGAGCATCATATTGTCATCCATCTCTTGCGCGTGTCAAGAAAATATCCGTGTACTTTAGAAAAATGTTTCATTCCATTTTTTTAAATGCTACGAATTTTAAAAATGTGTGTTATAAAAAGTACACACATAGTTTGAAAAGAAATGGTATCATTCAAAAAAATGGTTCAATGTGTATTTGGAAAATGTTTAACTTGTATTCAAAAAAAATATTCAACAACATGTACTGGAGAAAATGTTAATCATGTATTTGAAAAATGTTTAAACGCGTATAAAAAATATTTACTTGTATAAAAAATGTAGAATGTGTATGAAAAAAATAGAAGTCAAAACATATGTTTGAAAAAAAATCAATTACTTGAAAACTATTTAAAATGTATTAAAATGTTTTTTATGTCATATAAAATGTTCTTTATGTATACAAAAAATGTACATTGTGTATGAAAAATGTAGATATGTGTTAAGAAAGAAAATGAGAAAAACCAAAGAAAACCGATAAAAGAAACAAAGAAAATTGAAGAAAAAATAAAAATAAAAAACCCAAAGAAAAACAAAGAAAACCAAAAAATTATTAAAACCGACGCAAACAGTGATAAAACGAAAGGAATACTACAAAGGAAAAAAAAACTTGCGGCTCAGTAACGTCGCTCCAGAGGCGAGATGGAACTACCGTCTCACAACGGGCAAGAAATAGCCCTGTCGTAATTTGGTTCGCCTTTTCTTGTTCGCTTGAGGCTGCAGGGGTTTCAAATGGGCTAAAGATATATGCCTCTCTTCTCTGAAATTTTATGGTGTTTCTAAATGAGAATTTGAAAGTTCTAATTTCTAAAACGTTCATCCTCAAATTTGGGAACCTTCTCTACAATTTTCAAACCGCTTCTGAAATTTCCAGAATATCATCAGAGAACAGTGGACGGGTGAAGGAATAGGAGCAGGGGTAACTGGGACATTCATCTCTCTACTTGCTGGGTTAACTGACAGAAACAGAACACAAAGATAAATAAAAAGAGCAAATGCCAAAAACGCAGAGTATCTGAAACCATATACTTGGACGATTTTGCACATAAATGTCACCACGACAAATACTTCCCAAGCCAAATCATCGGATGCAAGAATTATTTATCATCACACCACACAGCACATGATTCAGACACGCTTCAGCTGGCAAGGAACACACACAACACAACGCTACCCCTAGGCCTTCCTGCAGACGTCTCCCTCGCACACGTACCCAGCTGGGGCAGCAGCATGCTCCTGCCCATTCACCTCCTCTCCCTTCTTATCCTCACCCAGCGCGCACTTGGTGTGCAGATCGAAGTCGCACTCCGCGCAGTTGTAGGACCAGGAGGTGCCCATCTCTTCGCACCCGTCGCAGCCGTACGGCCTGGGGCGGCGGATCAGCACGAGCTCGTGCTCGTGCAGCTCGTGCTTCACCTTCTCAGGCCACCCCTTCGCCATCTCGTCGATCTTCTTCTCCAGCTCCTGGATCCTCTCGCCGGTGAACGGGAAGGCGTCGGCGCCATGGACCGCCAGCGAAGTCTTCGCGTCCGTGTTGACCGTCTTCCCATCGGGACCAATGGCGACGAGAGAAGGGATTCCGCGGATCTTGAACTTCTTTTTCAGGTACGCCTTCCTTTCGTCTTCCAAGGGGATGGCGAGCCATGGCATGCCAGAGAAAAAGTCATCGAATGAGCTCTGGTCCCTGTCGCTGGAGATGAAGACGATCTCGAAATCACTGTTCTTCTCCTTGATCTTGTTGTAAACACCCACAAGTGTAGGCAGGAAGGCTCTGCATGGCCCACACCATTTAGCTGAAAAGTAGAGGAGGACAGTCTTCCCAACAAGTTCTGCTACAGGAACCTGAAACAATACATTACAAAGCATATTTCAGTCTTCTCATACTTATCACAATCTTAGATAACACATCAGAAGTGTAGAACACCTCAACAATATGCTCATTCTGAAATTACTACTATATGATCATCGTCAATGATTTAAGAATTGTAGTGATACATTTAGAATACCTGATAATACATTACAAAGTATATTTCAGTCTTCTCATACTTATCACAATCTTAGATAACACATCAGAAGTGTAGAACACCTCAACAATATGCTCATTCTGAAATTACTACTATATGATCATCGTCAATGATTTAAGAATTGTAGTGATACATTTAGGCTACCTGATAAACGGCTCTTTATCATTTCCTTTGTTCCTGGACCCTAGCAAAATATTTTGTCCATTCTTCATCTATTCCTACACTGGTCCTTCAAACATGTCCTTTTTGCATGGCTCAGAAATCTGGACGCTATATCTATGATTTGTTTCTTTTGGCCCAAAGAACATTTATGATTGTTTTTCAACTTTTTTTGGACAAATTGAGATGAACAAACTAGAGGTGAAGCAACTAGTTGCAACAAATATGCATTCAATTTCGTAGTGCTAGTTAGAAAATGTAAGATCTTGGTGAGCATGATATGGTGGGTCTAATGACCACCTAATAGAGCTCTTGAAATAAATAAGATGTCAACATGATATGGAGGGTCTAAATGTCTACCTAATACAAAACATAACATAAATTAGATGGCCAGGCAAGTACAGATGTGAGAACGTTTATCACGAATTCAACTAACAAAAAATTGGATATTTCTACTCTTTAAAATTGTGCATGAAAGCCAACATTCAGATCAATATGGTTAATTTACTCCGATGCAATACTCTAAGATACTTCAAACAGAAATAGTGTTGATATATTCTTGCCAACAAAAAGAGTCTTTAATCTATGGAATCAAGCATATATAAGAAATACCTTTGCTCCATCTTTCCCGATGACAAAGTCTACGTCACCAGTAACCAGAAGGGACTCCAATGTCTGTGACGCTGCTTTAGCCTTTGCCTTCTCCGCTAGAATTTCCAGCTTCTCAGCATTGAAGGGGAACCCCTCCCATGCATCCAAACCATGCTCATTAATTATGTCCGCAATATTGCTGCTCAGTGTCTTCCCATCAGGACCAATCAGCACTAGTGTAGGAAGACCACTAAGCTCAAAGTAACTGACAAGCTTCTGACACATCTTGTCGCCCTGAGGAATGGCAAGCCAAGGCATGCTTGAAAAACTCTTATTGAATGATTCCTCGTCACTGTCCAAGGATACAGCTACAACTTCAAACTTCTCGCCCACTTCTTTGAGTTTCGCATATATCTTGGCAAGCACTGGGGTAAATTCCTCAACTGGAGGATAGCCGTTCACTACAAAGCATATACCAACATACTTCCCCTCAAGATCAACGATGGGTACCTGGGTACAACATCGCAGATTAGATCATAAGAATGTCTAGATCTTTAGAAGCGTGAATAGACAATAAAAGAACTGTGGTTGATCAGTTACCTTCTCCCCCGAGTTTGAAATTACATAGTTACGATTTGGTGTAGCAAGCACACTATGAATAGTTTGGTTATCCTTAGCAGCCTTTTCTTGTTCCTTCAATTCATTGATCCTCTCAGTTGTAAAAGGATAGGCTTCTATTCCATATTCACTCACAAACTCAACTCCTTCATCAGTAAGAACTTCGCCAGTTTTTGCATCAAGGAAAACAAGGTGTGGAATACCATTGACCTCAAACCGCTCATCAAGGCTTTTACGGCCTTCAGAGTCAGAGAAAGGAACTGCCAACCACGGCATCTTTGCAAAATAGGCATTGAATGCTTCCTCATCTTGGTCGCCTGAAACAAAGATCACCTCAAAGCTCTTGCCATGTGAGGTAAGTTCTTTGTATGCTTCAATAAGCTTTGGAGTAAACCGCTGGCATGGCGGGCACCATGAGGCCGAGAAATAGATAGCTACAGTGTCTCCCTCAATGCTGCTGATCTTCACCTGAAAGATGACACAAGGAACAGTTGCAGAGCGTCAGGTTCAGCTACTACAGTCTGGTCGGTGAGAACTAGTTACACATGTTTTGATTCATATCATGTAACTGTCTTTCTTTGCTTTTGCTTACACAAATTTAAAGAATCTGATGCACACTGCCTAATAATAACAAAATTGAGGATCCACCATGTAACTCCTCCCCTACAACCTGACCACTTTGCATCACTTTTGTGATCAATTTAATGTACTTCCTTTTAAATATCATAACCGACCTCCTTTTTCAAATCGGGGTTATGGTAATGAAATTGCCAACTATCATTGACAACACAAGAGAAAATTGAACAAAACTATTCCGAAAGACCATTACATATACACCAAATCTCTATCCATAGAAGGAAACATGCCAATCTCTGTCCCAGAATGTAAGGCGTATGCTGAATCGCTATGGAAAGACTTTGACCAACAATAAGTTTGTTAATATGTGATATAAAACTGATGCCATCATATTTCAATTAAAATTAGTTGCTTATGATTGCGACTTTGTTTCACATAAACCACATACTAATCTAGTTGTGGCCTTGTTGGTAAAAATTCCTAGTAGTCGTCTTAACAGATCAAAATACAACAACCCACCCGTGACAGATGGAGTATTACTTTTAGACAAATCGAGTCAACTTTGGAGTCTAGATTGAAATAGAAAAATAAGATAGACAGACACGAAGGAACAGAAATTACAACAACCCACCCGTGAAAGTTGACCATAGTGCAGCTATTTCAAGACAATCAGATACCACCAATATAAGTATTATCTGATAATCAATTACCTCGATCAAGCCTAATCGTGCACTCTACTACTATTTATTCAATAGAATATTTCTTTTAAACAAAAGAGCCCATCTCATCTTATTTGCACTAGCGGCTGATAAATACAGCTCGAACTCTAAATCGACCAATCAAACGAAATAAACTCTACTTCAAGTTAGAACAAACCAATCACATACCACCAATATCATCGCAGATATTATTTAACAATCAATTAACCTCGATCAGGCCGAATCGTTCACTCTAGTACTGTTTATTCAACAGAATCCTGGCTGAAAAAGAGAACCCATCTCATCTTATTCGCACTAGCTAGGTGTTGATACTTGATAACTACACCCCGAGCTCTAAATCGACCAATCAAACGAAATTGACAGGAGAGACGCTAAACAAGCGCGCCCGGAGCGCGATGCGACCAGCATCGGGCCAAAGAGGAGGGACTAATCGCGAGATCGCACAGGCGCAGTGCGGGAGAGAGAGGGGGGGAGGGGCCGACCTGCTCGCCGGAGTTGCGGACGAGGTAGTCCCTGTCGCCGGCGGCGAGGATGGTCCCGAGGCCGCCGCCGGGGGTGGGGGACGCCGCCATCCGGTGCCTTCGCTTGAGGGGGTGGGTCGGAGGGGAAGTGGACTGGAAGTGGGGGGAGCGGAGACGGAGCGGGTCGGGGCCGTGGTTTATGCCGTTTGTTTTGGGAGAGGGATTTGGGTGATACGATGGGGGGTTAGCGATAGGGTTTATATACAGGGGCGTGACCGCGTGAGGGACGGTGGTGGGTCTCCGTCTACTTTGCGACTTGGCGTCATGCCTCGGATGCCAAGTGCGGATGCTTCCTTCGCACCGAAGGATGGAGAACCGCCACACGGCTCCTCTGTCCAAAATTAAATTATTGCGCCGTCCAAATGTGAAATGGAGCAGGTGTGCACCAGAATTCAATAAAGAAAGTTGTACACGAGAAAATAAATTAAATATTTCTACCAAGAAGAGACCTATAACTTCCCCCGTTGTGCTTAGAGCAACTTCAACAACCCCTCTTTCTCTAAGTAACCGTTGTTTACCAGAAACTGGGGGCAAAAAAAAAAAAACTCATCGTCGTTTTCTGTGGTGTCCCTACACTAGTAACACTACTAGGGAAAAAACTATTAGTAGCACAAGGTAAAGGTCTAGCAATAGAGCGGGTGTCCGCGTTATTGCTAGACCGCTGCAGCTAGCAGTAATGCGGGTCCATTCAACGGTACTGCTAACTATCTGCAGCGCTGGTATGCATCACGTGTTATTGCTAAGTCTGTGTAGCAGTACTCTCTTACCCCGCGCCGCTGCTAAGATTTTATGCATTTTTTTTCTTCTTCTACATATTTACATAGTATTTGTACAGATTTTATACAATAGCAACATACACATACATTGAAACTGTATGAGACAAGAATTTCTCATCATCATCATCATCATCATCATCATCGGAGTGCTACAACATAGCCTCATCATCATAATGATCCAATACAAATGTCCCGTCATCATCTCGAAATAGTGATACAAGTTATTACAAGTCTCGAATACATGCAACTACATGGTCACATACACATGTTTCATCACCGATCTATACTATGATATACAAGAGAAGAGCGATCACCATGAGCAAGAGCGGGATTATGAAGTAGTTCTTAAGCCGGTTATGATTCCTCTCTCGCGCTAGCGTGAACCTCAAGTAATTAGCTTCCGCTTGGATTCTACTTTGAAACCCTTTGTGGCTGCTGCCTAGGAAGCGGTCGACTTGGGCCTGACACTTTGCCCACTCACCGTACACTCCTGGAATCCTCCCTATGTACATGGCTTAGCATTTCTTCGATATCGATCTATATCCCTGACAGAGATGCATCGTCATCAGGCGAATTCATCGATAATATGAAACATAATATACGTAAGCAACACGAAGAGAAAGAGTTAGCAAATAGAAGCAACATATAGTAAACATAATTAACGAAGTTCATCGTACCCAAACTAATTAACTAGAGAGCTACGCAAGTTTAGGAGGACCGTTTACATCACAAAGTTTCGTCGTACAGAAATTCAAAGTTTCATTCTACAGAAAGTACTAACTGAGTGGACATCATCATCGTCATCGTCAATCACTATAGGTCCGTTCGTCCATATCCGGAAGGATGCACCCTAGCTTCGTGAAAGGCGTCATGTCCTGACGTTGTAGGCCTATGCGAGTTCGGACATCAGCCCGCAATACAGGGCGCCATGGAATGTCCCATTTTCTTCGACGATGTCTTTGATGATGATCGTCACAATGCCATGTTGGATGCAATGAAAGTCTTTCTGAGTTTTTCATCCAGTTCGGCTCCTGTGGCCCATTTGCAGATATTGGCATCGGTTGTAGATGGCATGCGAAGTTCTTGGTGATCCCTTCTGAACTCCAGCATGTGATGGGTGATGTAGAATCCATCCTTCTTACTTGTTGTCGGTTGTTGGATGTAGCAGAAGTCAGCATTATGGCCGAAACACGGCATATGCCCATCCTTTGTTTCTTGATCTTGATGTGGCCACCCTTCATGCCCAAGCCTACAAGAGCATGATCCAGAACATTCTATATGTGTGTGTAGTCTTTCTTTTCCGTGTTTATGGCCGAGTCCAAATACGGAGCGTAGGAGACTTGCGGGTAAGGAACAATAAGGACAACGCACCCCTAGCTGAATAAAATAAATATACCTCAAATTAGCCTCCATACGTGCAAAGGAATGATTGAAATGTATGAAAGGATGTGTTATAGCAGCTATATGGGAATGACTTACAAAGGATTTTGTGTCCTTAAATGAAGTCTTCGATGTACTTCTTCGCAGCTTCATGTTCCACGCCGTTGTTTCTCAAGAAGCCCTCATGCATGTAGTAGGATTCCGCTACTGCGATTTCAAGATTTGTTCTTTCCTGATGAGTGTAGTTCATATGTAGCGCATAAAGGAAGACGAACGCAAAATCGAGCCGCCTCATGAGATACATCTCGAAGTGTTGGTAAACGTAGCATGCAATTTCAAAAAAAATCCTACGCTCACGCAAGATCTATCTAGAAGATGCATAGCAATGAGAGGGGGAGAGTGTGTCCACGTTCCCTCGTAGACCAAAAGCGGAAGCGTTTGATAACATGGTTGATGTGGTCGAACTTCTTCTCGTTTCGACCAATCAAGCACCTAACATACGGCACCTCCGAATTCTGCACACGTTCAGCTTGATGACGTCCCTCGAACTCTTGATCCAGCAAAGTGTCGAGCGAGAGTTCCGTCAGCACGACGGCGTGGTGACGGTGATGGTGAAGTACTCCGTGCAGGGCTTCGCCTAAGAACTACGTGAATATGACCGGAGGCGTAAACTGTGGAGGGGGGCACCGCACACGGCTAACAACTGTTGATGTGTGTTCTAGCGGTGCCCCCCACATATATATATATATATATGTATATATATATATGTATATATATATATATGTGTGTGTGTGTATATATATATATATATGTTGGAGGGGAGGAGAGGCAGCCAAGGGGGCGCCCCAAGTAGGAAGAATCCTACTTGGGCGCCTCCCAATTCGGCCTCCCCCCGTCCATATTCATCCGGAGGGGGAAGGAAGGAGGAGGCCAAATTGCTCCCCTTCCTTTCTCTCTTCCCCTCTTTCCTTACCCCTTAGTTCGGCCTACATGGGGCGCACCAGCCCCCTAGGGGCTGGTTTGTCCCCTTCTTGGCCCATTAGGCCCATGTAGTTGCCGGGGGATGCCCGGAACCCCTTCCGGTGACCCGATATGTACCCGGTAACCCCGGAACACTTCCAGTGTCCAAATATCATCGTCCAATATATGAATCTTTACCTCTCGAACATTTCAAGACTCCTCGTCATGTCCGTGATCTCATCCGGGACTCCAAAAAACATTCGGTCACCAAATCACATAACTCATATAATACAAAATCATCATCGAACGTTAAGCGTGTGGACCCTATGGGTTCGAGAACTATGTAGACATGACCGAGACACCTCTCCGGTTAATAACCAATAGCGGAACCTGGATGCTCATATTGGTTCCCACATATTCTATGAAGATCTTTATCGACCGTACCGTAATGACAACATACGTTATTCCCTTTGTCATCGGTAAGTTACTTGCCCGAGATTCGATCGTCGGTATCTTCATACCTAGTTCAATCTCGTTACCGGCAAGTCTCTTTACTCGTTCCGTAATACATCATCCCGTAACTAACTCACTAGTCACATTGCTTGCAAGGTGTAACGCCCCGGTTTCGATGCGCCAGGTGTCCGCCAGTTATTCGCCGTCTTTGCCATGTCATTTGCTTGCGTGTTGCACTTTGCCATGTCATCATATGCATTTCATATCATGTCATCATGTGCATTTCATTTTGCATACGTGTTCGTCTCATGCATCCGAGCATTTTCCCCGTTGTCCGTTTTGCAATCCGGCACTCCTATGTCTCCCGGCACCCCTTTTACCTCTTTTCATGTGCGGGTGTTAAACGGTCTCGGAATGGACGAGTCTTGCCAAGCGGCCTTGGTATAGCACCCATGACCGCTGTCAAGTTTCGGATCATTTGGAGGTCGTTTGGTACTCCAACGGTTAACCGGTAACCATGAAAGCCCTCTTTGAGTTGCAGCCCAACACCCCTTCCAAAGTGGCCCAAAACCCAGCAAACTCCCCTCCTTGCTCTTCGTCGTTCGATCACGATCGTGTGGGCGAAAACTACACCTCATTTGGACTCTCCTAGCTCCCTCTATGCCTATTTAAGCAAACCCCCCTCCAAATCCGGGTCTTCTTCCTCCCGAAACCCTAGCTCTTTCCCTCCGCGCCCCGGACACGTCCCGGCGAGCCGGATCGTCCGCCGTCGCCAATCGCAGGGCGCCACGTCGCCACCCGGGCGCCCCACTTCGCCGCTTCTTCGCGCCGGCCCGCAGAGCGGCTCAAGACGAGCCCACCGCCGCCGCCGCTGGCCGCTGCCGCCGCCGTAGGCGCGCCACCGCCGCGCTCCTCCCGAAGCGCCAAGCGCTCCTCCGCCGCCCGGCTGGCTCCCGCCTCGCCCGCCCAGCGAGCTCCTTCCTCCCCGCCGGCGCCCGTCGCCCGATCCGGCCCGATCCGGCCTCGGGAATCGCGCCGTTGACTTCTCCCCCGCCTAATATTTCTCTATGTTTTTTTGTGCATCCAATGTTTTGTTGCATTTTCATCCGAGTGTAACTTTGCATCTGTAGATCCATTTTGTGCGTATAATATGTCAAAATGTTCGTCTCGAAGAGTAGATCATTTCATCTCATTGCATCATTTTCATTTAAGCTCATCTTGATGCCCGAAAGTCTGTTAGAAGAGTGCTATGTGATGTTAGTTTCTGTTTCTTAACAGAACATGCACTATTGTCATTTTTGCCATGATTGATTTGTGCATCCTATGAATTTGAGTCCTACATTTGTTTTGTCATATGCCATGCCATCTTCCCAGGGGTGCTTGACATGTATTTTTGTGAGTTGTGTAGTGAGTGCATCAAGCTTGTTAAGTAGGGTACTTGCTGTTGCTGTTTTCCTGGCAGATTCTGTTATATTTTTATGCCATGTTAACTTGATGCTACAGAGAGATCAATGCATATTTTGAGTTACTTCAGTAAGGATGTTTTGTTCTATATGTCTTGCTCTATCCATCCATGCCCTTGTTTGCAATTATGGAGTGCCATAGCTTGCGTCAATCGAGCTCTACTTTTGCTATAAAATGTTTCTGGCAGATTGTTTACATGTTATTCAATTTTGCCAAGGTTGTGGTAATTGATCCGTATGTGCTATGAAGTTGTTCTTGCCATGTATAGCTTCTATGCCATGTCTCCTTACTGTTGGTTGCCTTGCCATGCCATGTATTGCTCTGTGGTGAGTGGTTCAAGCTCACCAACATGCCTACTCATTGTTGTTCCTGCCATGTTCAAATCTGTAATATAACTTGCCATGTTTACGTGGGTGCCATCATATTTTCTGATCCTTTTTGGCTCATGGTCATTAAAGGACATTTGTTCTATGCAATTAGTAGATTCATGCCATGCCTTTGTTTGCCATGATGAGTTCCTGTAACATGTTGTTTTATAGCTCTAAACATTGCAACCTGATGTTATTTCTGCTTAAGTCTGAAACTGTTATTATTAGCAATCTTGCCATGTCATTTTGAGCATGTTCTAGTGATTTCTGGAGTTAGCTCAGTGTTCATGTTTTGTAATGCTTTACCTGTACATCATTTCCATGCCTTTTGTTATTATGTTGAGATTATGTAGCATATTGTTTTGATGCTTGCAATATGCCTACTTGCTGTTTTGGACAGATTGTTGCTATGACTTGTATAGTGTGTATGTGTTGAACCGTTGCTCCGTTTTGAGTGTGCTCTATATGAAACTTGCTTGATTTTGCATGTAGATTCATATTATCATGTTGCATCCTTGTTTTGAGGTGTTTGCTTGATGTTTGCATGTATTTTGCATCAATGCCATGCTTATCTTGTTTTGCTCATATCTTCTAGACCGTAGCTCCGAATCTAATGAACTTTATATGTAACTTGACTAGAATTTCGTGTAGATCATCATGGTGCATCTTAACTTGCTGTTTAACAACTTGAACATAAGGTTTATTCAGATCTGGACCAACTTCAAAATTTGCATATGAGGACTTACCGGAATTGTTCTATGTTGTTCCCGGTCTCATTTAAACTTGCTTTGATGTATTGCTCTTGTTTGCATCATCTCTTGCCATGAGTAGCTTCATGTAGCTTTTTCACGCATCATGCTTGTTTGAGCATCATGTCTTGTTCATGTGTGGTGTGTTTACTATGTCGTGTGCTTCTTCTTGTTAGTTCCTGTTTCGTTGCGATCGTGAGGATTCGTTCGTCTACGCTTGGTTCGGCTTCATCCGTTCGTCTTCTTCATGGACTCGTTCTTCTTCCTAAGCGGGATTTCAGGCAAGATGACCGCTACCACGGATCTCATTACTACCATTGCTATGCTAGTTGCTTCGTTCTATCGCTATGTCTGCGCTACCTATTACACATTTATCAAGCCATCCCAAATTGCCATGTCAGCCTCTAACCTTTTGCACCCTTCCTATGCAAACCATTGTTTGGCCATGTTACCGCTTTGCTCAGCCCCTCTTATAGCGTTGTTAGTTGCAGGTGAAGATGAAGTTTGTTCCTTGTGGGAACATGGAGATGTTGTTCCTTGTTGGAACATGTTTACTTATTGGGATATCACAATATATCTTATATTATTAATGCATCTATATACTTGGTAAAGGGTGGAAGGCTCGGCCTTATGCCTGGTGTTTTGTTCCACTCTTGCCGCCCTAGTTTCCGTCATATTGGTATTATGTTCCCGGATTTTGCGTCCCTAACGCGGTCGGGTGATTTATGGGACCCCCTTGGCCAGTTCACTTTGAATAAGACTTTTCCAAAGAAGGCCCAACATTGGTTTTACCATTTGCCTCACCTATTCCCTTTTTCCCTTGGGTTTAGGAGCCCAAGGGTCATCTTTATTTTAGCCCCCGGACCAGTGCTCCTTCGAGTGCTGGCCCGAACTAGAGCCCTGTGCAGCGCCCCCTCAAGGCAACTTGAGGTCTGGTTTTAGTTGTATGGACTGCTCATCCGAGTGTGCCCTGAGAACGAGGTACGTGCGACTCCTATCGGGATTTGTCGGCACATTCGGGCGGCTTTCTTTGGTCTTGTTTTATTCTTTGTCGAAATGTCTTGTAGCCGGATTCCGAGACTGACCGGTCTTCCGGGAGAAGGAATATCCTTCGTTGACCGCGAGAGCTTATCATGGGCTAAGTTGGGACACCCCTGCAGGGTATAAACTTTCAAGAGCCGTGCCCGCGGTTATGTGGCAGATAGGAATTTGTTAATGTCCGGTTGTAGAAAACCCGAAGTTGATCTTAATTAAAATACACCAACCATGTGCGTAACCGTGAGTGTCTCTTTTCGGGGTTGATCGAGAGGAGAACACGGTTTCTTGGGTTATGTCTGACGTAAGTATGTGTTCAGGATCACTTCTTGATCATTACTAGTTGACGACCGTTCCTTTGTATCTCTTCTCGCTCTCATTTGCGTATGTTAGCCACCATATCATGCTTAGCCGCTGCTGCAACCTCACCACTTTACCCCTTCCTTTCCCTTTAAGCATTGCTAGTCTTGATACCCTTGGTAATGGGATTCTTTGAGTCCTCGTGGCTCACAGATTACTACACCACCAGTTGCAGGTACAGGTTTGCGATGATCATGACGTGAGAGCGATGTTTGCTTGTATTGGAGTTCTTCTTCTGCTTCTTCTTCGATCAGGGGATAGGTTCCAGGTCGGCAGCCTGGGCTAGCAGGGTGGTTGTCGTTTGAGCTTCTGTTTATGTTTCATCCGTAGTCGGATGTTGATCTTGTATATGATGTTGATGTATTCTTGTGGCATTTGTGCCTTTTGTATGTATCCCCATCTAATATGTAATGTTGATGTAATGATATCCACCTTGCAAAAGCGTTTCCAATATGCGGGTCTATCCTTGGTGGGACCTTCGAGTTCCGTTTGGATAGGGTCGCATATTGGGCGTGACACAAGGCTTATCATGATGTGTATTACCGTGAGGTCTTAGAGATACCTCTCCGATACTCGAAGTGACAAATCCTAATCTTGATCTATGCCAACCCAACAAACACCTTCGGAGATACATGTAGAGCATCTTTATAATCACCCAATTACGTTGTGACGTTTGATAGCACACAAGGTATTCCTCTGACATCCGGGAGTTGCATAATCTCATAGTCAAAGGAATATGTATATGAGATGAAGAAAGCAATAGCAGTACAACTTAACGACCATTATGGTAAGCTAACGGATGGGTCTTGTCCATCACATCATTCTCCTAATGATGTGATCCCGTTCATTAAATGACAATACATGTCCATGGTTAGGAAACTTAACCATCTTTGATTAACGAGCTAGTCTAGTAGAGGCTTACTAGGGACACGGTGTTTTGTCTATGTATCCACACATGTATCAAGTTTCCGTTTAATACAATTTTAGCATGAATAGTAAACATTTATCATGATATAAGGAAATATAAATAACAACTTTATTATTGCCTCTAGGGCATATTTCCTTCAGTCTCCCACTTGCACTAGAGTCAACAATCTAGATTACATTGTAATGATTCTAACACCCATGGAGTCTTGGGGCTGATCATGTTTTGCTCGTGGAAGAGGCTTAGTCAACGGATCTGCCACATTCAGATCTGTATGTATTTTGCAAATCTCTATGTCTCCCTCCTTGACTTGATCATGGATGGAGTTGAAGCGTCTCTTGATGTGTTTGGTTCTTTTGTGAAATCTGGATTCCTTCGCCAAGGCAATTGCTCTAGTATTGTCACAAAACATTTTCATTGGACCCGATGCACTAGGTATTAAACCTAGATCGGATATGAACTCATTCATCCAGACTCCTTCATTCTCTGCTTCCGAAGCAGCTATGCACTCCGCTTCACACGTAGATCCCGCCATGATGCTTTGCTTGGAACTGCACAAACTGATAGCTCCACCATTCAATATAGATATGTATCCGGTTTGTGACTTAGAGTCATCCGAATCAGTGTCAAAGCTAGCATCGACGTAACCATTTACGACAAGCTCTTTGCCACCTCCATAAACGAGAAACATATCCTTAGTCCTTTTCAGGTACTTCAGGATGTTCTTGACCACTGCCAAGTGATCCACACCTGGATTAATTTGGTACCTCCTTGCTAGACTTATAGCAAGGCACACATCAGGTTTGGTACACAACATTGCATACATGATAGAACCTATGGATGATGCATAGGGAATGACTTCCATTTTCTCTCTATCTTCTGTAGTGGTCGGGCATTGAGTCTGACTCAACTTCACACCTTGTAACACAGGCAAGAACCCTTTCTTTGACTAATCCATTTTGAACTTCTTCAAAACTTTATCAAGGTATGTGCTTTGTGAAAGTCCAATTAAGCGTCTTGATCTATCTCTATAGATCTTGATGCCCAATATATAAGCAGCTTCACTGAGGTCTTTCATTGAAAAACTCTTATTCAAGTATCCTTTTATGCTATCCAGAAATTCTATATCATTTCCAATCAACAATATGTCATCCACATATAATATTAGAAATGCTACAGAGCTCCCACTCACTTTCTTGTAAATACAGGCTTCTTCGAAAGTCTGTATAAAACCATATGTTTTGATCACATTATCAAAGCATATATTCCAACTCCAAGATGCTTGCACCAGTCCATAAATAGATCGCTGGAGCTTGCACACTTTGTTAGCACCTTTAGGATTGACAAAACCTTCTGGTTGCATCATATACAACTCTTCTTTAAGAAATCCATTATGGAATGCAGTTTTGACGTCCATTTGCCAGATTTCATAATCATAAAATGCGACAATTGCGAACATGATTCAGACAGACTTAAGCATCGCTACGGGGGAGAAGGTCCCATCGTAGTCAACTCCTTGAACTCGTCGAAAACCTTTCGCAACAAGTCAAGCTTTGTAGACAGTAACATTACCATCAGCGTCAGTCTTCTTCTTGAAGATCCATTTATTCTCTATGGCTTGCCGATCATCGGGCAAGTCAACCAAAGTCCACACTTTGTTCTCATACATGGATCCTATCTCAGATTTCATGGCCTCAAGCCATTTATCGGAATCTAGGCTCATCATTGCTTCCTCATAGTTCGTAGGTTCGTCATGGTCTAGTAACATGACTTCCAGAACAGGATAATCGTACCACTCTGGTGTGGAACGTGCTCTGGTTGACCTACGAGGTTCGGTAGTAACTTGATCTGAAGTTTCATGATCATTAATATTAGCTTCCTCTCTAGTTGGTGTAGGCATTACTGGAACTGATTTCTATGATGAGCTACTTTCCAATTCGAGAGAAGGTACAATTACCTCATCAAGTTCTACTTCCTCCCACTCACTTCTTTCGAGAGAAACTCCTTCTCTAGAAAGGATCCATTCTTAGCAACAAAGATCTTGCATTCGGATCTGTGATAGAAGGTGTACCCAACAGTTTCTTTTGGGTATCCTATGAAGATGCACTTCTCCGATTTGGAAGCTTTTTCACATAAGCATCGCAACCCCAAACTTTAAGAAACGACAGCTTAGGTTTCTTGCCAAAGCATAGTTCATACGGTGTCATCTCAACAGATTTAGATGGTGCCCTATTTAAAGTGAATGCAGCTATCTCTAATGCATAACGCCAAAATGATAGTGATAAATCGGTAACAGACATCATAGATCGCACTATATCTAATAAAGTACGGTTACAATGTTCGAACACACCATTACGCTATGGTGTTCCAGGTGGCGTGAGTTGTGAAACTATTCCACATTGTTTTAAATGAAGGACAAACTGGTAACTCAAATATTCGCCTCCGCGATCAGATCGTAGAAACTTTATTTTCTTGTTATGATGGTTCTCCACTTCACTCTGAAATTCTTTAAACTTTTCAAATGTTTCAGACTTGTGTTTCATCAAGTAGATACACCCCTATCTGCTCAAATCATCTGTGAAGGTCAGAAAATAACGATACCCGCCATGAGCCTCAAAACTCACTGGACCGCATACATCGGTATGTGATACGTCCATTTTGCATCTTGATTTCTTACTATTATTTATAATGTTTTTATCCATAATAATGCTTTTTGGAGTAATTCTAATGCCTTTTCTCTCATAATTTGCAAGGAACACACAAAGAGGGAGAATTCCTAAGAATCGGAAATCTGGACCGAAAAAGCTACGTCAGCTACCTATTCTGCACAACTCCAAATGAGTTGAAACTTGTGGAGATTTTTATGGAATATATAAGAAATCTTGGAGCCAATAAACACCGGAGGGGGCACCAGTGGGCACAACCCACAGGTGCGCCACCCAGCGCACCTACAGTGGGTTGTGGCCTCCTCGGCCCACCTCCGGTGCCCATCTTTTGGTATACTAGATCATCGATGGCGCGTGAGGGAGTCCCGGATTAGGGGGTGTCCGGATAGCCGAACTATCACCGTTGACCGGACTCCTGGACTATGAAGATACAAGATTGAAGACTTCATCCCATGTCCGGATGGGACTTTCCTTGGCGGTGAAGGCAAGCTTGGCGATACGGATATGTAGATCTCCTACCATTGTAACCGACTATGTGTAACCCTAACCTATCCGGTGTCTATATAAACCGAAGGGTTTTAGTCCGTAGGAAAAACAACAATCATACCATAGGCTAGCTTCTAGGGTTTAGCCTCCTTGATCTCGTGGTAGATCTACTCTTGTACTACCCATATCATCAATATTAATAAAGCAGGAGTAGGGTATTACCTCCATCGAGAGGGCCCGAACCTGGGTAAAAACATTGTGTTCCTTGTCTCCTGTTACCATCCGCCTAGACGCACAGTTCGGGACCCCCTACCCGAGATCCGCCGGTTTTGACACCGACATTGGTGCTCTCATTGAGAGTTCCTCTATGCCGTCGCCGTCAGGTAGGATGCCTCATTCCATCTTTAAAGACGATACTATCGCCAAAGGAGCCTTGGCCGCTGGTCAGACTCTTCGGCTAGGTGGTTTTCTTATGACCGCCAGCTCGGCCACCGCGCCGACGATGACCTCTCGAGTCATCAAAACCAATCTCCATGTTAATTCGGAACTTGCTGAACAGTTGGATCCGATCGAGCTCTCCTCCGTAAACAAGCTCTTGGATCGCATTGCCACAGGAGTCGCCACAGACTACGACCGGATCGGGCCTAAAACCGATCTGAGAGATCAACTCTCCCGTGCTACCCATCATGTTGCTGTGATAGAGGAGCAATGCGGCGATTCTTCTTCTATCTTAAGGACTAGCTACGTCTGGATTCCCGATCCCTCCATGCCAGATTCCCGCAGAAGGACGGATGTCGATCAAGCCCTGAACTTAAAGTCAGGCAGCGGGTTGGATTCATTGGATAACACTCAAAAATCCAAACTTCCGAGTTCGGAAACTTCTCGGCCCCGAGTCCTAAATTGGACGGGGTTCCGGATCTAGTTCCACCCGCCCACCGAAACAATAGCGATCTCTCTCGAATTCGGCAAGAGCCCGCTGAAACAGTACATCATTACTGGGCCAGATTCCTCCTGGTTATGAACAGGATAAAGGACTGCCGAGAGGGGGACGCAACCCCAATTTTCTGCAATAATTGCACGGACAAGGGAATCCTAAACGCCGTAAGTCATCGCGAAATTACACGCTTTGCTGACTTGGTGACCATAGTACAAAAGTACTGTGCGATGGAGAGCGCCTGGAAAACCGAAAGTAAATTTTGGGACAATCCGGCCCCGAATACATCCCTAGTCCGAAATAAAAGGGTGCATCATTATCAAGCACACAGGTTAAATACCAAAAACCAAAACCCCCTAAAGGGTGCGGAACCGTCTTGGAGGGTTGGCTAAGCGGACCTGCAAAATTCATAGCACGTAGGCGCCACTCCAACTCATAGCCTTCGAGCATGTTGGATACTACGGCAGGTGGCCAAAAGTGGCGAAGAGCTTCTAGCTTCGAATCCCAGCCCAAAGAACACCAAAGACGGTGTTAATAGTCTTCGAGACTTTCGCATCAAATAACATGCGAAACGAACACTGCAACCTTGCGAAGTCTACTAAGTAGCAACAATAAATCCATGGAGTGACACGGCTATTACCTTTAATGCCGCGATTTAACTTAAATTCGAACAGCCCGAGCACCGGCCGCATTGGTCCTCGGTCCGATAGTGGACGGCTTTCACCTTACTAAGGTACTCATGGATGGCGGCGTGGACTAAACCTCATCTATGAGGAAGCTCTCTGAAAAATGGAAATAGACTGGAACCGCATTGAGCGAAGCAGACAACCTTTAGAGGAATAATCCCTAGCCGGGAAGCATCTTGCACGGAAAAATCATCTTTGGGCGTAGTGTTATTTCGCTCATGGGACAATTACAGGTCCGAGGAGGTCACATTTCAAGTGGCCCCGTTCAACAGCGGATATCATGCTTTATTAGGACGAGAGGCATTCACAATTTTTCAAGCCATACCCCATTATGGGTACATGAAGCTTAAAATGCCCGGACCTAACGGAATCATCACTCTCGCTAGTGATCCGAACATAGCACTCCGCGCCGAAAACAAGACAGCCGCACTAGCCCTTGAGGCACTATCCGAAGCCCTAGCGGCCGAAGAACTCACCGCGATGCGCTCCACGGTGAACAGGGACGATGTGATACTTGATAAAAGATCCAAGTCCACCTCTTTTAAACCAGCGGATGAAATAGTCAAATTCCAAGTCCACCCAATGAACCCTGCAAAGACGGCCTCCATTGGGGTACAATTAAACCCTGATGTAGACGCTGCACTACGAGAATTTCTGTGAAAAGCGGGACATCTTTGCTGGCACCCTTCGGACATGCCAGAATCCCACGTCGGCTGGCCGAGCACAGCCTAAATATCCTAAAAGGATTCAAGCCGATCAAACATGCTCTTGGCGCTTTTAGAACCCAAGAGACAGGCCATGGGAGAGGAGCTAGCCAAACTTTTGGAAGCCGGATTCATCGTAGATATAAAACATCCGGACCGGGTGGCAAACCTGGTGATGGTACCAAAGAAGGATAAATCCTGGCGCCTATGTGTTGATTTTAAAGACCTTAATAAGGCTTGCCCAAAGGATCCCTTCCTCCCTCGAATTGATCAAATTATTGATGCTACAGCAGGACCACGACTCATTGTGCTTCCTCGACGCGTACTCGGCTACCACCAAATCAAGATGGCGGAGCAGACCAAAGCTGCTACGGACATTCATCACTCCATACGGCCCGTTACGCTTCAACACAATGCCCTTTGGGCTAAAAACACCGGCGCAACATATCGGTAGCATGATTCAGACATGTCTGGCAAACCAGATCGACAAAACAGTGGAAGCATATGTAGATGACGTGGTCGACAAAACCAAGCACGTCGAAACTCTAGTAGACGACTTGAGGCTCACATTAGACAACCTTCGAAAATATGACATCAAGCACAATCCGGAAAAATGCGTCTTCGACGTTCCAGCCGGAAAGCTCCTGGGCTTCATTGTGTCCGTAGAGGAATTGAAGCAAACCCAACCAAGATCCGAGCTCTGTCACAATTGGATATTCCAAAAGACCTCAAAAAATACAAAAATTGACGGGATGCATAGCGGCTCTAAGCCGCTTTATTTCTTTTTGGGAGAAAAGGCGTTACCCCTTTACCGCCTCCTCTGCCGCACCAAACACTTCGAGTGGACGGATGCCGCCACGGCCGGACTCAAAGAAATAAAGGCCATTTTGGCAACAAATCCGGTCCTGGCCACGCCCAACGTGGGCGAACCAATGCTATTATATATCGCCGCAACACATCAAGTTGTCGGTGGTGCTTGTTGTCGAGCGAGAAGCGGACGGACACCGGTTCCCTCTTCAAAAACCGGTTTACTATGTGTCCACCGTCCTAACTCCATGCAAGTCCAGTACCCACACTATCAAAAGATAGCATACGCGGTGTTCATGGCATCCGGAAGCTGCGACACTACTTTCAAGAGTGTTTGATAACGGTAGCCTCGAAGTACCTCTTAACGACATTATAAACAATCATGACGCGACGGGCGGATTGCTAAATGGGCCATAGAGCTCCTTCCATTCGACATAACTTATAAGCCACGGACGAGCTATTAAGTCGCGGGTTTTGGCCGACTTCGTGGCGAATGGATCTGTTGAACTCCCTAAAGAGTACGGCGCATAGTCCAATTGGATCATGCACTTTGTGGCTCCAAAATGTTGGCGGCACGAAATTTGGCGTCGTCTGACATCCCAACCGGGACCGCAGTCCAATCGTCCTTGAGATAATGTATACGGACTCCAACAACGCGGCGAATCTGAGGCCCATACGCACGGCCTCCGGATGGCGATCTCCATGGGCATTCAACGCCTAGAGGTGCGCGGGGATTCAACCTTGCAATATCTCAAATAAAATGTAGACTTTGATGCCAAAGATCCGAAAATGGCAGCATACCGCAATGCGGTCCTAAAAATGTCGGCCGCAGTTGAAGGGCTCGAATTTCATCATGTAGCCCGGGATAACAACCAGGTAGCGGATATATTGGCACGCATCGGTGCAAAACGCGATGCCATCCCACCCAATATCTTTACGGGCGGCTGTTCAAGCCATCCGTACTATGGGAAGGAGTCCGCAATAACAATCCGGACCCAACCGCCTTTGCTGACGCCGAACACTCGACACAACCGGAGGCTCGCCCCGAGATAACACCCCCGCTCACGAAATAATGGCGGTTATCGCCCGTGGGACGGAACCATTCCTAGCCTACCTAACTAGGCAGGAACTCCCCGAAGACCAAAATGAGGCTCACTGCATAGTACGGCGATCTAAAGCCTATAAAGTCCATGAGGTAGAGCTTTATAAGAAAAGCACTACCGGAGTCCTTCAAGGGTGTATCTTCGAAGAGGAAGGGCGAAACCTCCTGGCTGAAATTCATGCCGGACTGGGTGGGCACCACGCCGCAGCCCGGGCCCTTGTAGGCAAGGCCTTCCGTCTGAGATTTTATTGGCCGACGGCCCGAGCAGATGCGCAGGACTTAGTCCAACGATGCGTCGGTTGCCAGCTTTTTGCTAACGAAAGCCACATGCCACCCACCGCCCTTAAAACTACACCCATCACCTGGCCGTTCGCGGTCTGGGGGCTTGACATGGTTGGACCCCTTAAGGGAGGAACCCACAAGCAAAAATACCTATTGGTCATGGTGGATAAATTCACCAAATGGATAGAGGCCAAGCACATTAAAGCGGCGAATCGGGACCGGTGATAGACTTCATATCAGGGGTAGTGCACCGTTACGGTGTCCCCCACAGTATCATCACTGATAACGACACCAACTTCACGGCCGATGAGGTCAAATTATGGTGCAAAAACATGGGCATCAAGCTCGATTATGCCTCAGTCTATCACCCTCAAACCAACGGCCAAGTCGAACGAGCAAATGGTCTAATCATGAGCAGCATTAAACCCGGACTAGTGCGGTCCCTCAAGGAATCTAACACGCCTTTGGGTTGAGGAGCTTCGACTCCGTACTCTGGGGTTGCGAGACCACGCCGAATCGTACTACCGGATTCACACCATTCTTTATGGTGTATGCGGCACGAAGGCGATCTTGCCCTGCGACATAATACATGACTCACCTCGCATGCGCATGTATGAAGAAAGAGAAGCCGAGCTCGATCGGCAGGGCA
The DNA here is from genome assembly GCA_021605145.1 of Aegilops bicornis. Taxonomy (NCBI): domain Eukaryota; kingdom Viridiplantae; phylum Streptophyta; class Magnoliopsida; order Poales; family Poaceae; genus Aegilops; species Aegilops bicornis. The sequence goes on from CM038670.1 coordinate 763,511,498, forward strand.
GTTTGGACGCATTGGAGGAGGAGCGCGACGTGGAAAAAGCTCGTTCCACATTCTATCAACAGCAGCTCGAAGATATCAAAGCGAGGAAATGCGGGCCGGGGCTTATAACGTTGGCGAACTAGTTCTATGCCCGCCGGACAAGAAAAGGACAAACTCAAGCCCAAATGGGAAGGTCCCTTCATCATCGACCAGGTCCTGACCGGCGGAGCATACCGTCTGCGAAACGCATCGGATAACCGACTCGAGCCGAACCCATGGAACGCAGCCCGTCTACGAAGATTCTACGCCTAAGCGTCGGACTCCAAGTTCGTCTCCTTCCTCCGTCCACATTTTCTATTTTTGCTGTATTTTATTTCTCTCCTTCCTCCTCCTTCTTCTTGAAGCCTGTAGAGGCTTGTGTGCACCCTTTTCGCACATACTTGACGCGTTGTCCGCGCTCATTATACCTGGGGGCTTCTTTAACAGAAGCTTATTTATACGGGCTTCATGCCCAACACATGCGTTAAACTTCCGCATGTACCTTTTATTCACCATTATATGCATCGATATGACTTAAGTTTTGGCCAAGCTGGGTTGCTGGCTCTGTGCTTACCCCTCGTTCCCGATTGTTCGCTAGGTGGTAAAGGGAGCACCTCTGCGATTATTCTTGCCGGGTCGGCCGGATGTGTACCTCGACCGGGTGAAGCCGAAAGCTAGCGTTCTTAAGGGAATATTCGGTCGGTGAACTGAAAGATGATTTTTAACTATTTACCCATCTGCCCCTAGATGATTTTCTGCTTTCATAGCAGCTTTGACATGCACTTTAGGGCATGCACCCCAGCGAAAGGAACCCTTAACGGAACTATTTTCCCTAGAAGATGTTTCTTACTACCCATGTAATATAACATAACTAGTTGGGCACTTGTCTGATACAGCAATAATGACCCCTACGCCTTGTCTCCATGCATATCCCGGTTCTTATATAACAACGAAGGTATTCGGACACACTCCGGACTATTGGGTCCTGAGGTCGAAGCGAAAAGGTCCGCTATGACAAACGATCTACAATTCGGCTAGAAGACATTTTTTCATGTCATATTTTTACATAGTCAACTCGACTCATTGTATTCCTCCTCAATGCCATCTAATAGGCTATCTAATTTACAATCTTCTTTGGGAATACTTGGCGGCCAATTCTACTTGGCCGTACACTAAGCTTACAGGGATCTCCATCCCATCAGGCCCCACAGGTCTGACCTCAGCCATGTGGTTTGGGTCAGCCTTCGTGTACCGCGTATTAACCATGGCCCAGGCCTCCCTGGCGCCTTGACGGCAGGACGATATCTTCCATAGTCGGAAGCGCCGCCGTGCTCCTTGAAGCCGCTCTGCCAGCTCCCCAATGCCTTCGAGCAGGGAGATAGATGGCCACAAGGCCTGGCCGATGCCTTTCATCACCTGCCGGACTCGTTCGTGCAACTGACGCAATTCGGGAAGAAGATCACCCGAAGAACTGGGCATCTCCTCCTCAGGACGACCTGTGAGCAAACCTACATACGTATTTATGTTAGTCACCTTCCTCGCCGAACTCTTTCAAAGTTCGCTCAAGCACTCTTGAAAATGCCGCTCTGAAGCCGCCGATTCTCCTTACGGGTCGGACAACCCGGCACGAACATCCTTTAGTTCCTCACCCAGCTTGGTGTTGGCATCTTGGAGGTTATTTTTCTCCCGCCGCACCCTCGTAAGCACGCTCTCGCCGGCCTTTACTCGGGCGCAAGAGCTGTTGCTTGTCTGGATCTAGTCCGCGCCATCTACAATGTTTTTGTCAGATTTACACACCGCCGCACTTCATAAACTATTTATCTTTTGAGCGTATATTACCATAGGGGGTCTCTGTGGCTCCCCAGAGGCGGCTAGTGCAGCCTCAAGTTGGGCCTTGCACTCTTCAAGCTCTGGGACAGTCGGGTACTCTTTTTTGTAAGATCTGCATAACAAATGATCCTTAAATCAGTTATTCTAACTATTTTAAGTCTCGGGGCTCTTGGCATATATAATCATCAAATTTCCTTACCGTATGTCCTTTACATACTGCTCGTGGCTCTGGCTAGACCATCTTGAGAGGCACGGAGGTGCGCATCTCCGAATTGAAGGCATTCAAGGCCTCTTGGGAGAAACATGCGTCACGAAGAACTGTCGGCGTCGCTTTGTGATTCAAGGCGCTCTCCACCTCGGAGTTGGTGGCGGACAATCTGTCGGCATCCTCGTCGGAGGAGCATCCGACGACGCCGTGTTCGCCTCCGCTTCGACCCGGCTTTGGAGCACGGCGGCGGAGGTTCGATTAGCAACCTCTCCGGACTCGATCCGTGGCGCTCTTTTTCTGAAAAAGGCGTCGGCGTTAATCGCCTTCGAGGAATCAATCCTAGGAACATGGTGACACGCTATACCGTTCTTGGCGGAGTTTCGATCCGGACCGCACTCCTTTTTAACTTCTTGAGGCCGTCTTGCGCCTTGTTGGCCAGCCGCCGCGGGCTCGGCTTCCTGCCTCGAAGGTACCCCCTGCGAAACGCCATTGGTATACGGTGATCGAGAAATAAGCACGGATGGGTTATTATCAGAATATTGGGACCTTGGTCTCAGTTACCTGCGAGGCTGGAAGTATTCCGGGGTAATCGGTCGTAATGGCAACCAAAGCATTGTCGATGCTAACTTGATGGAATACCCCGTCGATCAACTCCACCTTTATATCCGGATCCTCTTCGAAGGTCGGATCGAGGGACCGTTTCGGATCCTCGGGTTGTGGGGGCGGTCTATGTATCTTCTCCACAGTCCGGCGCAGTTCCTGCGCAGAAATCATGAAATGAGATATTTAACCACAGGAACATGGATCGGACAGGTCACAAAGATGTTTGCTTACCCAGCTTCGAGGATTATTCGAAGAAAACTCCTTCAGTGGATTGACGCGGAGGAAATCCTCCTCCTCCCCTTTATACATGGCAGACAAGATCTTCACCAGTTCGGTGACCGATCCCGGCCCTTTGCGGCCATGGCAGGTGGCATCGTCCTCCCCGTTGAAGTCCCACATGGGGTGGCCCCTATATTGGAGCGGCTGTACTCCTCTCATAATGCAGATTGCCATGACTCCAATCATGGTCAATCCTGCATGAGCCAGTAACCTTATTCGGCTCATCAAATAGAGGACATCCCGGTCGTTTTCCCTCCGGGGGCTCGGAGGGCGCCAGCTTAGGCGCTTCTTCAGAGGAGCATTGCTAAACTCCGGAAGGCCGATCCGAACAGGATCCGGCAGCGGGACGTCCTCCATGTAAAACCATTCCAAAGGCGGTCTTGGACGCCTTCTTTGGGGTTCCGGATAGGTATCCGGTCCCGCGATGCGCCATAGCTCGGCTCCGCCCACTTGATATATTGACCCCTCATGAGAACGGGGTACTAGGCGAATATTCTCTTCCACATGAAATGAGCCTCGGCGCCCAAGAACAGTTCGCAAAGGGCCACGAAGCCCGATGTGCAAGATGGAGGCATGAGTAAGGTGGTGCAACTGAGGTCAGAGAACTCCAAGATCCCCCGGAGAAACGGATGGATTGGAAATCCGAGTCCTCTTACTAGATAAGAGATGAAGCATACCCGCTCTCCTTTAGAGGGACCGGGAACACTCTCCGTTTGCTTTCCGCCCTTGTAGGTGGCAAGTCCGGCTCGAACCGGAACCATGAAGGCCGGGGGAAGAAATCCCTTGGTTTGGAGTATAACTAGCTCGCTATGCGGGACTGAGCATCTCTCCCAATTTCCAGGCTGAGGGCTGGGAGCGCGAGAGGAGGAGCCGCGTCATTGTCCATGATGGAATGGGCTTTGGTCGAGGCGCTCGATGAAAGCTTCGCGAAGGGGTTGGTGTGACTCAGATCCAGATCCTCGCCCTTTTATAGGCAGCTCATTTGCACAGCTAGGGGGTAAGTGTAAAAATACCTGGCTTTTCGCATTCATTCAAACACGTGGAAGATGGCCATTATTAGGCGTAGAAGCCAAGGAGCGCAGTATTTATCAGAAGCCGGACACTATTCGACAAGTATATGGAATTTGGAGAAGAACCCGCCTCGCAATGCCGAAGACAATTAACGCACCGGACTCATCGTCATTGAAGCCTGGTTCGGGGCTCTTGAGGAGTCCTGGATTAGGGGTGTCCGGATAGCGAACTATCACCGTTGGCGGACTCTGGACTATGAAGATACAAGATTGAAGACTTCGTCCGTGTCCGGATGGGACTTTCCTTGGCGTGGAAGGCAAGCTTGGCGATACGGATATGTAGATCTCCTACCATTGTAACCGACTACGTGTAACCCTAACCTATCCGGTGTCTATATAAACCGGAGGGTTTTAGTCCGTGGGACGAACAACAATCATACCATAGGCTAGCTTCTAGGGTTTAGCCTCCTTGATCTCGTGGTAGATCTACTCTTGTACTACCCATATCATCAATATTAATCAAGCAGGAGTAGGGTATTACCTCCATCGAGAGGGCCCGAACCTGGGTAAAAACATCGTGTCCCTTGTCTCCTGTTACCATCCGCCTAGACGCACAGTTCAGGACCCCCTACCCGAGATCCGCCGGTTTTGACACCGACAGCGCGCGTTGCCGCGCCCCGTCTATTTTAACTATAAAACGATAATAACATACAAATGGAGATACACAAATATTGGACAAACTACAAAATTATGGGCATGTATGCATATGCTTACCATTGCGTGTCTAATAAGAATAACATTCATTATCTCACATTACCGTGAAATATTGTATTTTGCATGAAAGCGTAGAACAGTGGTAGCCAATCATTAATAAGCATATGGCATATATCAATGCTCGCAACTAAGAAAGGCCCATTGTACCTTTTTGTTTTCCTGGTGAAGGGGCAACGCTCGACAACGCAAGGCTTCAAACTTCAGAGTGTCTAGCAATAGAAGGATACTGCTCTCAACTCAACTCATTAAAAAAACTGATCCTAGCTAGTCAGATTTGGTTACCCATCTGGTGGTAGTAGATTCTGTTCTCCCGACGAATTTGGTTTGCTTATGCAATATTACATGGGGCAAGTTTGCAGCCGGAGATAGAGGTGCATGCATGCCAGGTTGCGAGCGTTCCTATAGGCTATAACATATGTGCATCGGCACCATGGACGCTCCGGGCCAATTTTCTACTCAAGATCGTGGCGCGCTCCGATCCCTCCACCCTTGTTTGTTGCTCCGCTAACTTTATTTTCTTACATGGTCGCTTCGTAAGCCAATAACAACAAACATGTCGCATCCAATATTAGTTTGTTCCCTTGCAAGGAACTTCAATATCGTCAATAGTTTCAATTGTAAACAAAAAGGAAAGATAAGCTTAAATAGATTGCGGCCTCCCCATATGTGATATGTAGGTGTAGCACGAAGGCCATGCTAGAGAGAAGAGGGGCCTGTAGCTTTTCAGAGGTTGGCCGCATGACTATGCCTCGAAGAGAGTGAAACGACGGAGGGACCTGGACCTTCGTGGCACCGGCGCTAGCTCATCCAGGGTTCGCCACCTCGCATGTGAAACTGGCCGCCGCCTCATTGTCCTTCTCCCGTGATCAGAAATTTGGCACACCACAGAGAGGAGGGGCCAAGAAAGTACATATCTACTCCAAGAAATTACCTTCGAAAAATCATAACTGACATCGCAGTGGGAGACGGGGAAGTGCCTTATAAATAGGAGCAGGAGGAAGGAAAAGAGACTACAACGAAGCTCCACCATTAGCCACCAGTTAATGAAGCATAATGGCTGTTAACAATGGCAACTTAACCCGTCAATTCCACGGAGCACTTCAATTGCCCACCCACGATGCCGTAGGATGAGTTCGTTTGCTGTTTTTTTTAAGTTTCCAATAACAAAATATCTGCTTTGATGTAGGGCTGCATCTGGACACGAATGGACGCCTTTTTTCGAGACAAGGACGCAAAGGGACGCCTGCCCCAGGGCTGTTGTTTTTCCACGGGACAAAGTGGAGATTGACCTCACACAACACGATTAAGCCTGACAGGCCCATTTTAATAAGAGACGCTGAAAAATGTTAGTCGGAGCAGCGGCCCACTACGTTCTGACTTGGTGTTGAACCAACAAAACACACACATGAGCTACTCGAAGGAGATCAGACGGCCAGAATTGATAAATGTCAAGATCCAATGGTTAAAAACGGAAGTGGGCTGAGAAGGCTAGAAAGATGCTCAGTTATAATGTCTCTAAATAAGTCATTTTGACCTAGAAAAAAATAAGGAGAAGGCTTTCGGGACAGAGCGCCGCCGCCTCGAGGCGGAACTTGGGCAGGAGCACTTTTGCCCTCCGGCGGAGCGATTCTGCCAGGGGAACTTCCCTCCCGGAGGGGGAAATCATCGTCATCATCATCACCAACAACTCTCCCATCTTGGGGAGGGCAATCTCCATCGACATCTGATAATCCCCAAGTGCAGGGAATCATCGTAGAAATTCCCGAGGTGGAAGTGATAAGTATGGAGTGTCGAACCCACAAGGAGCTAAAGGTAAGATCAATATTCTCTCAAGTCCTATCTGCTAATGATACGACTCTACATACACCGAACGTTTGCTTCCAACTAGAAGTGAGAAATAAAACTACGTTGTGGGTGGAAGAGGATAACTTTGCATGGTACCGGAGAGCTAAAATATAAAAGTAGGTGTTGTTATCATAAAGTTAGAATATGTTACTAAACATTATAAATAGCGAGTGTGGAATAACCATGGCTCGGTGTGCGGAATTATCCTAGGCAATCGTTAACAAGACCGGTAGTCATCATTGCAATTTCATATGAGGGAGAGGCATAAGCTAACATACTTTCTCTTCTTGGATCATATGCACTTATGATTGGAACTCTAGCAAGCATCCGCAACTACTAAAGATCATTAAGGTAAAACCCAACAATAGCATTAACATATCAAGTCCCCTTTATCCCATACGCAACAACCCCCTTACTCGGGTTTATGCTTCTGTCACTCAAGCAACCCACTATAAGCCAATCATGAACGTATTGCAACACCCTACAGCAGGAATCCCTCACGCTTGCGCGACACGGAGGGCACAATAGGACAGCACCAAAATAAAACATACAACTCATACCAATCTAGATCATCAATCAACCCAAAGACAAAGGATATCTACTCAAAACATCATAGGATGGCAACACATCATTGGATCATAATATGTGGCATAAAGCACCATGTTCAAGTAGGGATTACAACGGGGTGCGGGAGAGTGCACTACAAAAAAAGACACATCCGTGACATTTTGGGCCGAACGGATTTTTTCTGTCATACTTATGACACTTCTATGACGATAATTGTGACAAAACCCGGTATCATCATAGATGTGGTGGGGTCCTACTTCTATGACAAAAAATCATGACAGAAAATGGGCTTTTCGTCCTGGGCGGGCCGGACATGCAGCTGCATCACATTCTTTGGGCCGTCCATGATGGAAAAACCATGGTAGAAGCAAGGGCGAGGAAAATATCGGGGTGTTCCCGGTTACGGTGGGTGGTCGGGGCGAAGCGATGCGTTTCTCTCATACACACGCAGCGTGGAGTGCGGCGTTGGGCTCTAATCAACCCGGCGAGGCGTTGGGCTCTAATCGAACCCGGCGATTGCGGTCAAAGCTACCGTTCTGAACCCGAAGCGATCGATCGATGGTCGTTAATCGAACCCGATCGAGCGATTCGCCGCTCTGCTGCTAATCAAGCCGATCGATTCTGCCTCTGGATGAACAATGAGCGTTCTTTGGGGGTTTGGATGAACAGTGTCCGGTGGGGTGGATGAACAGGACCCCGTGGTGTTGCCTCTGGATGAACAGTACCCCCGATCGATCGAGCGGTTGGGGCTGGATGAACAGGACCCGTGGAAGGCTGGATGAACAGGAGCACTCCATGGAGGGTTGGATGAGCGATGAAGCGGTGGAGGGCTGGATGAACAGTAGCCCGTGGAGGGGTGGTTAAGCAGGAGCCCGTGGAGAGGGCTGGTTGAGCGATGGCGGTGGAGTAAGCGCCAGCGGTGGAGGCTGGATGAACAGGAGCCCGTGGATGAAGAGTCGCGGTGGAGGCCGGAGGAGGTCGACGATGGATGAACAAGAGCCCGTCTTTGGCCGGAGGGTCGACGGTGGAGATGAACAGTATCCCGTGGAGTCCCGTTTTGTGGTACGCCACACCCCTCCCGATGAACAGGACCCCCGTTTCGACCTAGCGCTCCAACACAAGTCTGTTTCCTCTGTTTTGTGGCACGCCACACCCCTCCCAATCAACAGACCCCGCTTTGACCGTGGGAGGTCCGCTTTCCTCCGCTTCTTGATGCGCCAAACCCCTCCCGATGAACATGATCCCGTTTCAAACGTGGCCGGTCGAACACAAGGCCATTTCCTCCGTTCTGCGGTATGCCAGGCCTTGTTTCCGTTGCCTTTCGATGAACACGATGCATTCCGTTGCCTCCCATGAACACGACGACGACGCAGTTTCTCTGTTCTGACCCAGCCATGTACACGAGCCCTGGCCGTACGTATGCGTGAGTAGGCGTTCGAGACCCAGCCCGTATGTACGTACGTGGTCGTATTTTCTTTCTTGCACACTGCCATTGTACGTACGTGTACATGCTACGTGCGCGCCTCTACATTGACCAGTATGTACGTACACGTTCGCGACCAGAATGACAACCTACGTATGCTTCGACCAGGTGGGTCCCGACTCTTAGGCACTTCCTTGCCTGCGAAGATGTAGCTGGTGGGTCCCAGCAGTCAGGGGGGTGAATCGTTTTATTTTGCCCGGACGCACTTCCTTGCGTGCGAAGATGTAGCTGGTGGGTCCCAGCAGTCAGGGGGAAACGTTTTTTTCGTGAAATACGGTGGCCCGTCCGATGGGTCCCCGCTGTCAGGTGGAGGAATAATTATTTTGCGCGTAATAAGGAGGCACTTCCTTGTTGCGGCCGTGGACCCGGTATCGACCTCTCCACGCATAAAGGCACGCCCGATGGAAGCCGTTCCTTGACCACGTTGACCATGCCGCGCCGAGAGCACCAGGGCGGTGGACGATGGTGAGGCCTAGGAAGGGGACGACGTGGAGCTGGGTAAGACGTGGCAGTGGATGCCCACACGTAGAGGAGTATGAGGATTCACTAGTTCGCTGCGGTGTGAGGCTGCCGTTGCCGAAGAATAACAGGGGGTGTGGGTGAGTAGAGGGATGGCCTGGCCAGCGGTGGGAGTAGTAGGGGGCGGTGAGGCCTCCGCCGAATCGCAGCCGGCCACGGGAGGCAGGAGCACGAGGCACGACCGGTGCTGGTTTGGACGGCTAGAGCAAGAAGACCAGAGGTTGAAGAAGCACTACGGCCGTTGGATGGACATCGTACGGTCACTGGAGCTAGAATCGTGCATATTGACTAATTTGAAAAAGCCCTCTGTCCCCGTCAACTTAGTAGGCCCACAAGTCAGCCTGCCACTATACTGGGTCCCAGCTAGCAGAGGGAGTATTCATTTTTTTGTGCGTAATAAGAAGGCACTTCCTTGCGTGCGAAGATATTGCTGGTGGGTCCAAGCTGTCAGCGGTGGTAACGTTTTTTTCGCAAAATACAGAGGCCCTTTTGGTGGGTCCCAGATGTCAGGTAGAGGAATCATTATTTTGCGCGTAATAAGGAGGCATTTCCTTGCGTGCGGCCGTGGACCCGGCTGTCAGCCTCTCCACGTACAGTCCACTTCAAATGCATGTCGGGTGTTGACCACGTTGACCAGGCCGCGCCGAGAGCACCAGGGCGGTGGACGACGGCGAGGCCTCGGAAGGGAACGACACAAAGGCAGGGAAGACTCGGCAGTTGTTTCCCACGCGAAGGGGAGTACGCCTGTACGAGGGTTTACTGGTTCGTCTGCCGTCGCTGGAGAATAACAGCAGGTGTGGGTGCGTAGAGGGATGGCTAGGCCAGCGATGGGAGTACGGTGGGCGGTGAGGCCTGCGCGGTAGCACAGCCGGCCACGGGGAGGAGAGAGCAAGCAGTCCCGCCGGCGCTTGTTTGAGCGGCTGGAGCAGGAAGAGCAGAGATTGAAGAAGCACGACGGCCGTTGGATGAACATCCAACAGTCACTGCTTGTGTGTCGACCTTTTTTTTAGGAAAGCCTCAAATCTATGGAAAACATCATACAACCCATATGCCATTATTTCTAATAATTTACAGCCCATTTGCTAATTCTTAAGGTTTTTTTGGAGCTCATATTCTTTTTGTTAGCATTACAGCCCATATTGTGGTCACGGTAAAAAAATTATACGAAATTTTGCATATTTCAAAAGGGTCCGAACTGTTTTTAATCCCGAAATTTCGAGTCACATTCAAACTGATTTTAAAAATACATGTATATCAATATAAAATCCAACAAATTGTCCATGCATAAAAATCAATGCAATTTAAGATCTCGAAATGAAAAAAAGAAATCTGAAACTAATTGCCGGTTTGATGTGTTTGAAAAATGTACAACCCATTTCTCATTACTGATAGGCCATTTTCTCGGCCAGCCGAATGAAGCTCTGCTCGTCTTGAAAGATTTGCAGCCCAACAGGCCTGACAAAGTGACTTACTTGGCAAATCACAAAAAACTGGGCTGTGGCCGTGGACCCGGTATCGACCTCTCCACGTCTGATTACTCTTCTGATGGAAGTTGTTCGTTGACCACATTGACCACGCCGCGCCGAGAGCACCAAGGCGGTGGACGACGGCGAGGCCTAGGAAGGGGACGACACGGAGCCAGGGAAGACACGACAGTGGATGCCCACGCGGAGAGGAGTACGAGGGTTCACTGGTTCGGCTGTGGTGCGAGGCTGCCGTCGTCGCAGAATAACAGGGGGTGTGGGTGAGTAGAGGGATGCCCTAGCCACCGGTGGGAGTAGTAGGGGGCGGTGAGGGCTCCGCGGCATCACAACCGGCCACGGGAGGCAGGAGCACGCGGCACGACTGGCGCTGGTTTGGGCGTCTGGAGCAAGAAGACCAGAGATTGAAGAAGCACTACTGCCGTTGGATGAACATCGTACGGTAACTGGAGCTAGAATCGTTCATATTGACTAAGTTGACAAAGCCCTCCGTCCCCGTCAACTTGGTAGGCCCACAAGTCAGCCTCCCACTATGCTGGGTTCCACCAAGGCGGGGAGTATTCATTTTTTTGTGCGTAATAAGGAGGCACTTCCTCGAGTGCGAAGATAGCTGGTGGGTCCGACCTGTCAGCGGGGGGCACGTTTTTTTCGAGAAATACAGAGGCCCTTCCGGTGGGTCCCAGATGTCAGGTGGAGGAATCAAAGACTTGAGAAGGTGTACAGAACAAGCTAGTGTACCAGTAAAGAGACGTTGCTGAGTTTTAGAAAAAAGAGAGACGTGCTCCTGTAGCTGGTTCGAATCCAAACCTAGACTATGACTATATATGGTGCTATGCTACTCTACAAGTAATGAAACTGACATATCCAACGTTCGCTTCTCCTCTTCTCTACTTACTCTGCCTAGCATCAGAAGCTCTGGCCATAGCAACCATGTCCGCTGGCTGCTCATCCACCTGCTCTTCAGTAGGCAACAACCAAATATGCGCCAAGTCGCCACCTGTACCATCGCCTATGGGTCTCATCACACTTCGCCAAGACGCCAAGATCAAGCACCCGTTGCTCATCGCAACCCGCTGCCGTTGGTGTGGTGCTACTGCTGCAAATCACGCAGTCATCCGTCGCGTCTCAACCACAATCCTCAACCCTGGCCGAGTCTTCTACAAATGCCTGAATCACGGGGTAATAATATGTTTAAGTGTTGTTCTGCTGCTTTCAGTTGCTGTTTTTTTAATAGTTTGGTTGATGATCTTCCAATTTGATTCGTGCAGAAAAGGGAAGATTCGTGTGATTTGTATTTACGGGAAGTTGCTGATGTGGGGAGTGCAACTCTTGATTATTTGGTTAGCCGAGGAATCCCAATACCAGCAGGTTGGGGTGTTGGACAAGTAATGGCAAGGAACGATGAAGAGGAAGATGTAGAGCGAAGGTTAAAGATGCGATTCTTTTGATCATGGCCAAGCAACTGTTGAACGGCCTTGGACAAAGAATGAGGATATGAAAGAGCTTGTGAAGATAATGGGCAAAATCGATGTGCTCAGAGGATGATTGTCTCTTTATTTGCGGTGTATGTAGCACTCGTGATGTATTCAAAGGGCTATGACATAAGCACTTTCACGAAACTAGTAATGAATGAAACACATGTAGCGAAATTTGGGCGTAGTGTTGTGAACATCTAATGATTTCTATTAACGAAAATCAGGGGGTATCCCCTTTTGCTCATAAATAGATAAATAGCTGAGGCCCTATTGGTAATAAATGAATAAATTAGCACAGGCCCTATCGGGTCAGTGATACGTCTCCAACGTATCTATAATTTTTGATTGCTCCATGCTACTTTATCTACTGTTTTAGGCTTTATTGGGCTTTATTTTCCACTTTTATATTATTTTTGGGACTAACCTATAAACCGGAGGCCCAACCCAGAATTGCTGTTTTTTGCCTATTTCAGTATTTCGAAGAAAAGGAATATCAAACGGAGTCCAAACGGAATGAAACCTTCGGGAACGTGATTTTCTCGCCGAACGTAATCCAGAGAACTTGGAGTGCAAGTCAAGAAGCAACTGGAGCCTCCATGAGAGAGGAGGGCGCGCCCCCTGTCTCGTGGGCCCCTCGGACGGCCACTGACGTACTTATTCTTCCTATATATACCTACTTACCCCGAAAACATCCAGGGGCACCACGAAACACAATTTCCACCACCGTAACCTTCTTTATCCGCGAGATCCCATCTTGGAGCCTTCGCCGGCACTCTGCCGGAGGGGGAATCAAGCACGGGGGGCTCTACATCAACATCCTTGCGCCTCCGATGAGTTGTGAGTAGTTTACCACAGACCTACGGGTCCATAGTTATTAGCTAGATGCCTTCTTCTCTCTTTTGGATCTCAATACAATGTTCTCCCCTCTCTTGTGGAGATCTATTCGATGTAATCTCTTTTTGCGGTGTGTTTGTCGAGATCCGATGAATTGTGGGTTTATGATTAAGTTTATCTATGAATAATATTTGAATCTTCTCTGAATTCTTTTATGTATGATTGAGTTATCTTTGCAAGTCTCTTCGAATTATCGGTTTAGTTTGGCCTACTAGATTGATCTTTCTTGCCATGGGTGTAGCGACCAGACCCGAATGGATCTAGTGCTCTGTGCTTAGTGTCATCCCTGGATCAGTAATGCTGACACCACACAGTACTTCGAAGGATTTATAGCAGAGTAGCAATCACACACTTATTACATCGTTGTCCACAAGGGAACTTAATACAATAATATGGCTTAAGGCCATCTAATAATAACAATGAAGGCTTGGAAAGCGAATGAGTCCATCAACTCCAACGGCATCACCGAGTATAGAACCACGACCTAACACCTTACTGTCGTCGTCTAAAAAGTCTCGAACGTGAAAAGTTGCAGCCCAAACGGGTCAAGACATGGAATATCTGGCAATGTAACACATAGAGAGTAATGAAGCAATAAGCCTATACTACATGCATATATGGCTGGTGGTAAGGCTCTCTGATTTACATTTTTGCATAAAGCTGATTTTTCCCTACATCAAAGGAATAATTTTATTTAACTATCATGGTGGTTGTTAAACATTGAGAATGGTTGATGACATCCTCAATCCCAATTAAAAGTACTCATTAAAACCCAATAACTTTATTTTTAGAAGTAACATGTTGAGATTCACATGATATTCAAGTACTAGATACTCAAGATTTGTCCATAACCGGGACACGGCTAATCATGATTAGTTTATACACTCTGCAGAGGTTTATGACTTTTCCCCACAAGACTCGATCGCCTCCGCTTGGTTCTCGTGACCGCATGGTGTTTGAGAAAGCGGATGACCGAGACATAGTCTTTCGTAAGCGCTAGCACCTTACATGTGGGTAGACCGTACCAACCTACATCCCCTACATCAGCTAGCCTACCCGTAAGAGTTCGCACAACTTACTCAGCCACGCCAGAGCCCATAATTGGCTTGTGGCTGCACACGGAAGTTTCCAGTTTGAATAATCTTATGATCCCTTAGAGCACAGGTGGCGGTCCAAGAAATACAGCAAATCTCGATAGAAACCAGTGCCTCAATCCACCCAGATGTGTGTTTAGGTTGCCACCTTAGATAAACCATTAATTAACAATCTCACATCATCATGGATATTCACTCACCCAATCCACGTCTACTAGCATAGCATGGCATAATAAGCAAACGTAGAAGTAACTCCCAAGGTTTCATAAGTAAAACAGTAATAGGTACTACCTCAATCTACTTCCCATCCCACAATTTAATTAGATCCTAACCATGCAAGTGTTTGAGGGTTTGATCTAATGCATAAAAAGCGGGTAGTAGAAAAGTATGATCAAAGTGTTACTTGCCTTGCCGATGATCCATGAGTCCTAGAGATTGGAAGTAACAAGCGGCGCACCCGGTGATCTAACGCAGACAAACAACAAGCATACAATAAGTACTCATCTAATGCACAGGGAAATCTCGAATAAAAGATCTAACCAGATAGTTCACCTTAAGAACCCTGGTTGCAAAAGAATCGAATCGAATAAAGCATCGAAAGTCGGAACTCGAGAGAGAACGATTCGGTTTAGCAATCTGAAATTAGGTCAAAATTTCATAGTAGCAAAACTCTGTGTAAGTAGGTTAGTCGAACGGCGGTTTCACATTCTAAACTCCAGCGCTTGAATCACCTGATTCGATAAACGAGCAAGAAATAAAACAGATTTGAAAATCGGATCGTAAATCGAATCTGAAAAATAACGGATTAAATCCGAATTAAAAGAAAACGATGAACGGATTAAATAACGGACGTTCGTTAACAGAACTAATCCAACGAACGCGTTCATTGAAACGAACGGGTCGGTGAACGTTCACTAAATAAGAAAACCGAAAAAAATAAAACCAATCTAGGTTTTTTTTTAAAAAACCGAACCTCTTTTTTAAATAAAACCGGTCGGTTTATTAGGGAAAACGGATCGGGCGGCGGCCGCGGCTACCTCCGGTGGCTTTCGCCAAGGGTCCCAAGGATCGGGGCGGCGGGTTCCTGAGGTCGGGAGGGCTCGGTTCCAGGACGGTGGCGAGGAACGGCAAGGGCGGCAGCTGGTCGGGAGGGCGCGGTGAGGGCGGCAAGCGGTGAGAGAGAGGGGCGGCCGGGTATTTATGGGAGGGGGGGCGAGTCGGCTTGGGGAGGGGCAAGCCGGCGAGGGGAGGCGGACTCAAGTGGCGGGTCGTCTGTGGCGGCGGGAGACCGCTTCGGCGAAAGGCGAGGGAGAGGAGGAAGGTGGGCTGGCCGGGCCGGGCTGTTGCCGGGCCGGCCGGGCCTTGGCCCAGGCGCTTTTTTTTAAAACAAAACGAATTAAAAAAAATACCAAATGAACTCCGATTTATATAAAACAAATTTTCCCCGACTCCTAAAAATGAGTCGAACAAAATGAACTTTAAAAACGGCAAACATGCATAAATTTTTAAAATGCTCATTTTTGCCTAAGCAAAATAAATCTTCCAAAACCAAATTTGATTTATTTATAATATCTTCATTTTTCCTAAATATTGGGAAAGTCATATTATTCCCTCTCTTGAGATTTTTTTATAGGAAAAACTTTATGAAGATAATTAAATAAATCCCATGATCCTATTTTCAATTTGAGAAATCCCAAATATGAAAGTAATGAAACTTCCAACTCTCTCCGAGGGTCCTTGAGTTGCGTGAAATTTTCTAGGATCGGAAAAATGCGGGAAAATATGATATGCATGATGACCTATTGTATAACATTCCAAATTGAAAATTTGGGATGTTACAAACCTACCCCCTTAAGATGAATCTCGCCCTCGAGATTCGGGTTGGCTAGAAAATAGGTGAGGGTGGTCCTTGAGCAAAACTTCCTCTCTTTCCCAGGTGGCTTCATCCTCGGTGTGGTGGCTCCAATCAACTTTGCAAAACTTGATAACCTTATCAAGGGTAACTCTGCTGGCATAATCGAGAATCTTAACGGTTTCTCCTCATATGTCAAGTCATCCTTCAACCGAATTGCTTCCAATGGTATAGTATCTCTTAACGGTACCTCTGCTATCTCGGGTGACATTTCTTCAATCGAGAAACATGGAATACATCATGAACTCCCGATAGTCCTTCCGCAATTCCAACTTATAAGCAACTTCTCCCATGCGTTGCAAAATCTTATACGGTCCAACGAAACGTGGGGCTAACTTTCCTTTAACTCCAAAACGCTTAACTCCTCAAGCGGGATACTCGAGATATACTCTGCTCCAACTTCATACTCAATCGCTTTGGCGCTTTGAATCGACATAGCTCTTTTGTCCGGATCGGGCTACCTTGAGCCATCTCGAATCAACTTAACTTTCTCGCTCGCACTCCTTAATCAAATCTGGTCCAAACAACCGACGATCTCCGTTTCGTCCCATAACAACGGTGTCCTGCACCTTCTTCCATACAAAGCCTCGAAGGTGCCATCTTCAAGCTGGTTTGGTAATCGTTGTTGTAGGAAAATTCTGCATACGGCAAATTTTCATCCCAGCTAGATCCATAATCTAGGGCACAAGCTCTCAAAGATATCTTCCAAAATCTAATTGACTCTCTCGGTCTGTCCATCGGTCCAGGGTGGAAAGCTGTCTTGAATTCCAATCGGGTTCCCAATGTTTCATGCAACCGGTTCCAAAATTTCGAGGTAAACCGGGTTCCTCTATCTCGATACAATGCTCCTCGGAACTCCGTGTAAGCACACAATTCTGGTCATGTATATCTTTGCCAACTTAGCACTGCTATAGGTAGTCTTTGACCGAATGAAATGAGCTACCTTTGTTAAACGGTCGACTATAACCCAAATCGAGTCATATCCTGAACGAAGTCTTTGGCAATCCCGTGATAAAATCCATGCCTAGTTTATCCCACTTCCATTCGGTATCGGCAATGGTTGTAACAATCCTGGCGGCTTCGATGTTCTCGCCTTTACTTTCGACATACATCGCAAACTGCTACATACTCCGCAATATCCTTCTTCATTCCGTCCACCGTAAAGTATTCTTCAAATCCAAGTACATCTTGGTATTTCGGTGAATCGAATAGGGTGAATCATGGGCTTCTTGTAAAATCAACTTCCCGATCTCGGGTCATTGGGCACATAAACACGGTCTTCAAACCATAGGGTATCGTGCTCATCCTCACGAAATCCTTTAGCTTTTCCTTTGCTCATTTTCTCCTTTATAGAGGCAACTTCCTTATCGCCTTTTGGGCTTCTCTGATTTTGTCCATCGCTGTTGACTGAATTTCCAATGCTGCTACATAGCCTCTCGAACTATTTCCAAACATAGCTCTCAAGGTCCTCGGCCAACTCATTGGGTATTCCTCCCATCATTAGGGTATTGACGTGGCTCTTACGGCTCAATGCGCCTGCTACGACATTAGCCTTCCGGTGATAATGCAATCTCATGTCATAATCCTTGATAAGCTCTAACCATCTCCTTTGTCTCGAGATTCAATTTCCTTCGTGTGAAGATGTACTTCAAACTCTTGTGATCCGTGATATACTTCACAATGATTTCCAATGAGAAAATGTCTCCACGACTTCGTGGCATGCACAACGGCTGCTAACTCCAAATCATGAGTGGCATAATTCAACTCATGGGGCTTAAGTTGTCGTGAAGCATACGAAACAACTCTTCCTTCCTGCATAAGCACTGCTCCAAGTCCTCGACGTGAAGCGTCGCAATACACCTCATAATCCTTAATCTGATCTGGCAATATCAAAACTGGTGAGGTAACCAATCTTTTCTTCAACTCCTGAAAACTTGCCTCACAGTCCTCAGTCCATATGAATTTGTTCTCCTTCTTCAACAATTATGTCATAGGCTTGGCAATCCTTGAGAAATTCTTAATGAACCTTCGGTAGTATCCTGCGAGTCCAAGGAAACTCCGAATCTCTCCAACTGTCGTTGGTGCTTCCCATTTGGTTACGGTCTCAACTTTTGTGGGGTCAATCGCTATTCCTTCTCCGGATATAACATGTCCGAGAAATCCAACTTCCTTTAACCAAAACTCACATTTGCTGAACTTGGCATACAACCGGTGTTCCCTCGGTTTCTCCAAAACCAATCGCAAATGTTCCTTGTGTTCCTCTTCATTCTTCGAGAAAATCAAAATGTCATCAATGAACACCACGACGAACTTATCCAAAAACTCCATAAACACTTTGTTCATCGTGTTCATGAAATAGGCTGGTGCGTTAGTCACCCAAATGACATAACGGTATACTCAGATAGTCCATATCTCGTGGTAAATGCTGTCTTGGGTATGTCCTGCTCCCGAATCTTCAATCGATGGTACCCGATCGCAAGTCGATCTTGGAAAACACCTTGGCTCCTTGCAAGCGATCAAACAGATCATTTATCATAGGTAGTGGGTACTTGTTCTTGATTGTTACTTCATTCAATCCACGATAATCGACAACCATTCTTAACGATCCATCCTTCTTCTCCACTAGCAAAACGGGTGATCCCCAAGGTGAAGAACTTGGGCGATAAAACCTTTATCCAATAGTTCCTTAATCAGCTTCTTGATCTCCGCCAAATCCTGTCTTTGGCATCCTATATGGTCGCTTCGATATCGGGCCTGTTCACGGCAACAGCTCGATCAAAAACTCAATGTCTCTATCCGTGGCATTCCCGCAATTCTTCCGAAATACATCAGGAAATCCTTCACCACACCGTACTTCTTCCTCGCACTACTCCCGATAAGCAATTAACTTGCGCTCTTCTACCGATGCCGTGATACATACTTAATCCTTCTTCCTTCTGGTGTGGTGAGCAAAATTGTCCTTGTGGTGCAATCTATGTTTCCTCCATACCTTGATAACCAATCCATACCTAATATCACATCCAATCCTTGGGATCCCAGAACTATTAGGTCCGAGGGGAAAACATAGTGTCCAATCCTTAATGGCGATCGATCGCACCATTTACTAGCCATGTACTACTCTGCTCGGGTGAGGTTACTAGCATGGGTGACCTAAGGGCTTGGGTTGGTAACTTGTACTTATCCACAAATCCCCTTGATATGTATGAATGCGATGCACCAAAGATCGAAAAGAACAACCGCAAGAAATGACTTAACCAAAAACTTACCGACATCGCATCGGGCTGATCTTCAACCTCCTCCACTTCAATGTGGTTCACCCGTCCTCTATTGAAAGGGTTGGGCTTCTTTCCGTAGCTTCCATTGCCATTTCCATTCTCGCCTTCTCGATACCATTGGCATAATGCCCATCTTACGGCACTTAAAGCAAGTAATATGACTCAGTCTACTTTGGATGGTGTTGACGGGTTGGTGCGATTCTGTCGTTGCTTCCTCCATTCCGTTCCCATTCTTGGTGCTGTTATGGTTATGCGAATTACCTCCTCCATGGGTATGCTGAAACTGAATTCTGACTTAGGGGTATAACGAGGTTTCGCTGAGCTCCAGAGTTATACTTCCCTTGCCCATACTTCCGCCACGGTTCTCAATTTGTCAGCTGCTTTCCTTCAATCATGAGGGCTCGGTCTACTAACTCCCGGTAGTTATTGAAACTGCTACCATCAACGGCATGTCGATCTCATCATTCAGTCCTTCTAGAAACTTCTCTGCTTAGTTGCATCAAGAGTAACGCTATCCGGGGCATAACGTGCTAGTTTACTAAAGTCATCCACGTCTTGTGAGTCCTTCCTCCTTGGCGTAAGTTGCGAAACTCACGCTTCTTCATGGCCATAGCTCCCCGAAACATGGGCGGTCATGAAAAGCTTGCTGAAATTGATCCCATGTGATGTTGTCTACAGTGGTAAGTGGTTGTGAAATTCTCCCACCATGCTTCTGCGGGTCCTTCAAGTCGATGTGCTGCAAACTTCACTCTTTCTCCATCCGTGCATCCCGCAAAGGGTCAGCTCCCTTCCTATCTTGCGGAGCCACCATCTGCTACAATTGGCTCGGTGCTACTAGAATACACCGCGGGTTTAGTCTAAGGAAACGAGTCGATGATCCGCAGTGGTGGTGGCGGTGGGTTGTTGTTGTTGCCCTGGTTCGCACCAATGTTTGAATCAGTATTCTCAGCCGGATCAGTTGGGTGATCTCTGGCGGGAAAACAAATCCGGGGTCGCGTCTCGGAGGCATCTGATGGGTTTAGAAAAGATGAGAATTTAGAATAGAATGAGGTCTAAGGGGAATCACTACCCAAATGCACATGAGCAAATACACAAAATCACTTCATTCAATCAAACAAAGGCTTACAAAGATCTAACTATCGCAAAAGTGCGTGTACTATAATGTTTACATGGAGGGAATACTACTAATATGTGGGGGACTTCTACTAATTTGAATCGGTGGAAGACTCCATAATGTCTGCTCCTGCTTCGTCTTCAAAGTCGGGTTCACTTGGATCCGAATCGGTGTCGTCGATGTTGATGTAGTCGCTTGGGCGATCGACATCTTGGTCTTCATTCCCGAGTGCCAACTTCTTCTTCGCTTCTTCAATCTCGCATTTAAGATCGTTATTGTGTCTTGCTAGAGCTACGATCTCGTCCATATAGTCCTTGCGAGTTGTCTTTAGTTCTTCTTCAAGTTCGATGATCCTTCTCTTTGCATTCTGCAACTCCAACATATCATTGCACATCTGGTTCTCCTGGCGTCGAATGTGCTGGTTTAACTCCTGGATAAACGCTGCAATGGATCTATCCTTCTTGGTGCTGACGACGTCCCATTTGTCATCTCGGCGTCCGCAAATCTGGTAAATTGTGTCCTTGAGGTCTTCTTGATAAACTTCTCCAATGCGTCCCATGGTGATGTGAGCTGCCATGCTCTTTCCCGCACTCCAAGTTGGTGCATCAAAACACTATCTATAGGCTTGGTGATTGGGGCGAATGTCCTTCTGGAACGTGAGCGTGAATCTTCCAGCGCTCCTCTTGAGTGAGTGGCGTTGAAAGTCCGGTGAAGCTTGGTAATCCAATGTTCGTGTACTTGGTAACTTCCTTCAAGTGAAATCCAAAAGGTGTGCCTTCATCCGGTTGGGTGTACTTGATCTTGGCGTCGTCATCCTAAAGAGAGTAGAAAAGATGAGGAGTTAGAAAATGAGAAGAGAGTAGTGATCTATGGCTTTATCTTAGTGGTCGTGTCCCTACAACAGTAGTGTGCTCGATACCATTCTCTGTGGCGACCGGACCGAATGGATCTAGTGCTCGTGCTCGGTGTCATCCTGGATCAAGAATGTCGACACCACAAGATTACTTCAAGGATTTATAGCAGAGTAGCAATCACACACTTATTACATCGTTGTCCACAAGGGAACTTAATACAATAATATGGCTTAAGGCCATCTAATAATAACAATGGAAGGCTTGGAAAAGCGAATGAGTCCATCAACTCCAACGGCATCACCGAGTATAGAACCACGACCTAACACCTTACTGTCGTTCTAAAAGTCTCAGCGTGAAAAGTTGCAGCCCGAAAACGGTCAAGACATGGAATATGCTGGCAATGTAACACATAGAGAGTAATGAAGCAATAAGCCTATACTACATGCATATATGGCTGGTGGTAAGGCTCTATGGTTACATTTTTGCATAAAGCTGATTTTTCCCTACATCAAAGGAATAATTTTATTTAACTATCCTGGTGGTTGTTAAACATTGAGAATGGTTGACAGCATCCTCAATCCCAATTAAAAAGTACTCATTAAAACCCAATAACTTTATTTTTAGAAGTAACATGTTGAGATTCACATGATATTCAAGTACTAGATACTCAAGATTTGTCCATAACCGGGGACACGGCTAATCATGATTAGTTTATACACTCTGCAGAGGTTTTGCACTTTTCCCCACAAGACTCGATCGCCTCCGCTTGGTTCTCGTGACCGCATGGTGTTTGAGAAACGGATGACCGAGACATAGTCTTTCAGAAGCGCTAGCACCTTACATGTGGGTAGACCGTACCAACCTACATCCCCTACATCAGCTAGCCTACCCGTAAGAGTTCGCACAACTTACTCAGCTACGCCAGAGCCCATAATTGGCTTGTGGCTGCACACGGAAGTTTCCAGCTTGAATAATCTTATGATCCCTTAGAGCACGGGTGGCGGTCCAAGAAATACAGGCAAGTCCTGATAGAAACCAGTGCCTCAATCCACCCAGATGTGTGTTTAGGTTGCCACCTTAGATAAACCATTAATTAACAATCTCACATCTGTCATGGATATTCACTCACCCAATCCACGCCTACTAGCATAGCATGGCATAATAAGCAAACGTAGAAGTAACTCCCAAGGTTTCATAAGTAAAACAGGTAATAGGTACTACCTCAATCTACTTCCCATCCCACAATTTAATTAGATCCTAACCATGCAAGTGTTTGAGGGTTTGATCTAATGCATAAAAACTGGGTAGTAGAAAAGTACGATCAAAGTGTTACTTGCCTTGCTGATGATCCGCGAGTCCTAGAGATTCGAAGTAACAAGCGGCGCACTCCGTGTGATCTAACGCAGACAAACAACAAGCATACAATAAGTACTCATCTAATGCACAGGGAAATCTCGAATAAAAGATTTAACCAGATAGTTCACCTTAAGAACCCTGGTTGCAAAAGAATCGAATCGAATAAAGCATCGAAAGTCGGAACTCGAGAGAGAACGACTCGGTTTAGCAATCTGAAATTAGGTCAAAATTTCATAGTAGCAAAACTCTGTGTAAGTAGGTTAGTCGAACGGCGGTTTCGTTCTGAAACTCCAGCGCTTGAATCACCTGATTCCGATAAACGAGCAAGAAATAAAACAGATTTGAAAATCGGATCAGAAATCGAATCTGAAAAATAACGGATTAAATCCGAATTAAAAGAAAACGACGAACGGATTAAATAACGGACGTTCGTTAACAGAACTAATCCAACGAACGCGTTCATTGAAACGAACGGGTCGGTGAACGTTCACTAAATAAGAAAACCGAAAAAAAATAAAACCAATCTAGGTTTTTTTTAAAAAAACCGAACATCTTTTTTTTTAAATAAAACCGGTCGGTTTATTAGGGAAAACCTGGATCGGGCGGCGGCGGCGGCTACCTCCGGTGGCTCTCGCCAAGGGTCCCGGATCGGGGCGGCGGGTTCCGCTGGCCTGGAGGGGCTCGGTTCCGGACGCAGCGAGGAACGGCGCGGCGGCGGGCAAGGCCCTTGGGCGGGCAAGGCTGGTCGGGAGGGCGCGGTGAGGGCGGCGGCGGTGAGAGAGAGGGGGGGGGGGCCGGGTATTTACGGAGGGGGGGGGCGAGTCGGCTTGGGGAGGGGCAAGCTGGCGGGGGAGGCGGACTCCCAAGGGGTCGTCGTGTGGCGGCGGAGACCGGCGAAGGCGAGGGAGAGGAGGAGGTGGGCCGGGCGCCGGGCCGGGCCTGGCTGGCGGGTGGGCCTTGGCCTGTGGGGGCGCTGCTTTTTTTTAAACAAAACGAATTAAAAAATACCAAATGAACTCCGATTTATATAAAACAAATTTTCCCGACTCCTAAAAATGAGTCGAACAAAATGAACTTTAAAAACGGCAAACATGCATAAATTTTTAAAATGCTCATTTTTGCCTAAGCAAAATAAATCTTCCAAAACCAAATTTGATTTATTTATAATATCTTCATTTTCCCTAAATATTGGGAAAGTCATATTATTCCCTCTCTTGAGATTTTTTTTATAGGAAAAACTTTATGAAGATAATTAAATAAATCCCATGATCCTATTTTCAATTTGAGAAATCCCAAATATGAAAGTAATGAAACTTCCAACTCTCTCCGAGGGTCCTTGAGTTGCGTGAAATTTTCTAGGATCGGAAAAATGCGGGAAAATATGATATGCATGATGAGCTAATGTATAACATTCCAAATTGAAAATTTGGGATGTTACAATGGGAGAAGTGCTTAGCTTTGGGTTCAATCTTGCGGTGTCCTTACCCAGTGACAGAAGGGGTTGCAAGGCACGTATTGTGTTGTTGCCATCGAGGATAACAAGATGGGGTTTATATCATATTGCATGAGTTTATCCCTCTACATCATGTTATCTTGCTTAAAGCGTTACTATGTTCTTATGAACTTAATACTCTAGATGCATGCTGGATAGCGGTCGATGTGTGGAGTAATAGTAGTAGATGCAGGCAGGAGTTGGTCTACTTGTTATGGACGTGATGCCTATATACATGATCATGCCTAGATAATCTCATAACTATGCGCTTTTCTATCAATTGCTCGACAAGAATTTGTTCACCCACCGTAATACTTATGCTATCTCGAGAGAAGCCTCTAGTGAAACCTATGGCCCCGGGTCTATCTCTTATCATATTTGCTTTCAATTTACTTTTATTTGCATCTTTACTTTTTGCATCTATACCAAAAAATACCAAAAATATTATTTACTATCTTTATTAGATCTCACTTTCATGAAGTGGCCGTGAAGGGATTGACAACCCCTTTATTGCGTTGGTTGCGAAGTTCTCGGTTGTTTGTGTAGGTGCGTGGGACTTTTGAGGAGCCTCCTCTTGGATTGATACCTTGGTTCTCTGGCCCAGGGAAATACTTATGCTACACTTTGCTGCATCACCCTCTCCTCTTCGAGGAAAACCAACGCAAGCTCAAGACGTAGCAAGAAGGATTTCTGGCGCCGTTGCCGGGGAGGTCTTCGCAAAATTCAACCATACCAAGTACCCATCACAAACCTATCTCCCTCGCATTTACATTATTTGCCATTTGCCTCTCGTTTTCCTCTCCCCCACTTCACCCTTGCCGTTTTATTCGCCCTCTATTTCCCAATCTCCTCCTCTTCTTTCCGTTTGTCTCCCTGTTGCCATGGCCGAATCAAAAAGAACTACGGGTTTCCTCCCGAGTTCTAGTGCCTTGGATAACCCATCTATCCTCTCTGAGCTCATAAATAATGATGCTATAGAAAGACCCACCGGGGTCACCAATGAGAGCTTGAATAATTTTGATGAGGATGACTCCGGAATTTTTTGCTATTTACTTGATGAGTCTTTAAAAGATGCTTGGGATAGGTTACTTAGGATTCGGGCTAGCTATGTCCCACAATATCAAATTGAAATTTACTTAAAAAGTTTTTATGTTAGCTTGCCCGCTTCCTTTAAAAAAGTCTTAGATTCTATCTTTGAAGAAGGTTTTCTTAAAGGGGATGCTATAAATTCCTATGAAAAAAATGAAAACTATATTTGGGCACCCCATGAATGATAAGGTTGAATCAACTACTCTCTTGTGCTTTTATCAGAATGAGATTATTAAAGAGATGAAGTCTAGTTTAGAGGCAAATTTCCGTAACGTACTTAATCTTACTTCTTCCATTAATGGACATGTGCTTAACTTAAATAGAAGAATGAATGCCATAGAAAGGAAATCCTCCTCTCCAAGTGCTAAAAACGGCACTCGTTAAATCTATCCTCGCTTTTATGCCTTGCTAGGGGCGTTAAACGATAGCGCTAGTTGGGAGGCAACCCAATTTACTTTATGTGTTTTTTGTTTTTGTTTCTGTTTAGGAATAAATAATCCATCTAGCCTCTGTTTAGATGTGGTTTTATCTTTTAATTAGTGTTTGTGCCAAGTTAAACCTATTGGATCTTCTTGGATGATAGTTATTTGATCTTGCTGTAATTTCCAGAAACTTTGCGCTCAGTGCCCGAATTGTTAAAAATCACCAGAACGTGATAAAATAGTGATTCCAATTGCTGCTGATCAATAAACAAATTGTCTTGGTCGTCTAAGTTCGGTAGAGTTTTTGGAGTTCCAGAAGTTTGCGTTAGTTACAGATTACTACAGACTGTTCTGTTTTTGACATATTCTGTTTTGCGTGTGTTGTTTGCTTATTTTGATGAATCTATGGCCAATAAATTAGTTTATAATCCATAGATAAGTTGGAATACAGTAGGTTTAACACCAATATAAATAAAGAATTAGTTCATTACAGTACCTTAAAGTAGTCTTTTGTTTTCTTTCTCTAACGGAGCTCACGAGATTTCTATTGAGTTTTGTGTTGTGAAGTTTTCAAGTTTTGGGTGAAGCTTTTATGGACTATGGAATAAAGGGTGGCAAGAGCCTAAGCTTGGGGATGCCCATGGCACCCCAATATATTCAAGAATAGCCAAAAGCCTAAGCTTGGGGATGCCCAGGAAGGCATCCCTCTTTAAATCTTCGTTCATTGGTAACTTTACTTGGGGCTATATTTTTATTCACCACATGATAAGTGTTTTTCCTGGAGCGTCTTGTATTTTTTTGCGTCTTTGCTTGTTAGTTTAACACAATCATCCTTGCTGTACACACCTTTTGGGAGAGCCATACATGAATTGGAATTTGATAGAATACTCTATGTGCTTCACTTATATCTTCTGAGCTTGATAGTTTTGCTCATAGTGCTTCACTTATATCTTTTGAGCGTGATAATCTTTACTCTAGTGCTTCACTTAGATCTTTTAGAGCACGGTGGTATATTTGTTTTAAAGAAACTATTGATCTCTCATGCTTCACTTAGATTATTTTGAGATTCGTTAATAGCATGGTAATTTGCTTAATGTTAATATACTTGGTATTCAAGATATGTGAAACTTTCTTTTGAGTGCGTTGAATACTAAGATAAGTTTGATGCTTGATAATTGTTTTGAGATATGGAGGTGGTAATATTAAAGTCATGCTGGTTGGGTGATTATGAATTTAAATAATGCTTGTGTTGAAGTTAGCAAATCCCGTAGCATGCACGTATGGTTAAAGTTGTATAACAAATTTGAAAAATGAAGTGTACCTGGCTTGTGCATCCTTATGAGTGGCGGTCGGGGACGAGCGATGGTCTTTTCCTACCAATCTATCCCCCTAGGAGCATGCGCGTAGTACTTGATTTTTGATGACTTCTAAATTTTTGCAATAAGTATATGAGTTCTTTTGACTAATGTTGAGTCCATGGATTATACGCACTTTTACCTTTCCGCCATTGCTAGCCTCTTGATTACCGTGCATTGCCCTTTCTCACATTGAGAGTTGGTGCAAACTTCACGGTGCATCCAAACCCCGTGATATGATACGCTCTATCACACATAAACCTCCTTATATCTTCCTCAAAACAGCCACCATACCTACCTATTATGGCATTTCCATAGCCATTCCGAGATATATTGCCATTCAACTTTCCACTGTTCCGTTCATCATCATGACATACACTAGTTCTGTCATATTGCCATTGCATGATCATGTAGTTGACATCGTATTTGTGGCAAAGCCACCATGCATTATTTTCATACATGTCACTCTTGATTCATCGCACCATCCCGGTACACCGCCGGAGGCATTCATATAGAGTCATATCTTGTTCTAGTTTCGAGTTGTAATCCTTATGTTGTAATCAATAGAAGTGTGATGATCATCATTATTAGCGCATTGCCCAAAAAAAAGAGACATGCCAAAAAGAAAAAAAGAAAGGCCCCAAAAAAAAGAGAAAATAAATAAAAAGGGCAATGTTACTATTTCTTTTTCCACACTTGTGCTTCAAAGTAGCACCATGTTTTTCATATAGAGAGTCTCATAAGTTGTCTTTCTTATACTAGTGGGAATTTTTCATTATAGAACTTGGCTTGTATATTCCTACGATGGGCTTCCTCAAATGCCCTAGGTCTTCATGAGCAAGCAAGTTGGATGCACATCCACTAGTTTTCTTTTGTTGAGCATTCATTTTTAGCTCTAGTGCATTCGTTGCATGGAAATCCCTACTCCTCATGTTGACATCAATTGATGGGCATCTCCATAGCCCGTTGATTATCCTCGTCAACGTGAGACTTTCTCCTTTTTTGTCTTCTCCACACAATCCCCATCATCATATTCTATTCCACCCATAGTGCTATATCCATGGCTCACGCTCATGTATTGCGTGAAGGTTGAAAAAAGTTTGAGATTATTTAAGTATGAAACAATTGCTTGGCTTGTCATCGGGGGTATAGAAGTTGGGAACATCTTTGTGTGACGAAAATGAAGCATAGCCTAACTATATGATTTTGTAGGGATGAACTTTCTTTTCCATGCTATTTTGAGAAGACATGATTACTTTGATTAGTATGCTTGAAGTATTACTATTTCTTTTATCAATATGAACTTTTATTTTGTATTCATTCAGATCTGAATATTCATACCACAATTAAGAAGATTTACATTGAAATTATGCTAAAGTATCACTCCGCATCAAAAATTCTCTTTTTATCATTTACCTACTCAAGGACGAGCAGGAATTAAGCTTGGGGATGCCTGATATGTCTCCAACGTATCTATAATTTTTGATTGCTCCATGCTACTTTATCTACTGCTTTTAGGCTTTATTGGGCTTTATTTTCCACTTTTATATTATTTTTGGGACTAACCTATTAACCGGAGGCCCAGCCCAGAATTGCTGTTTTTTTGCCTATTTCAGTATTTCGAAGAAAAGGAATATCAACCGGAGTCCAAACGGAATGAAACCTTCAGGAACGTGATTTTCTCGCCGAACATGATCCAGAGAACTTGGAGTGCAAGTCAAGAAGCAACCGGAGCCTCCACGAGATAGGAGGGCGCGCCCCTCCTATAGGGCGCGCCCCTCCTATAGGGCGCGCCCCCTGTCTCGTGGGCCCCTCGGGCGGCCACTGACGTACTTCTTCTTCCTATATATACCTACGTACCCCGAAAACATCCAGGGCACCACGAAACACAATTTCCACCATCGTAACCTTCAGATCCATGAGATTCCATCTTGGAGTCTTCACGACACTCTGGGAGGGAATCAAGCACGGGGGCCTCTACATCAACATCCTTGCCCCTCCGATGAGTTGTGAGTAGTTTACCACAGACCTCTGGGTCCATAGTTATTAGCTAGATGGCTTCTTCTCTCTTTTTGGATCTCAATACAATGTTCTCCCCCTCTCTTGTGGAGATCTATTCGATGTAATCTCTTTGTTTGTCGAGATCCGATGAATTGTGGGTTTATGATTAAGTTTATCTATGAATAATATTTGAATCTCCTCTGAATTCTTTCATGTATGATTGAGTTATCTTTGCAAGTCTCTTTGAATTATCGGTTTAGTTTGGCCTACTAGATTGATCTTTCTTGCCATGGGAGAAGTGCTTAGCTTTGGGTTCAATCTTGCGCTGTCCTTACCCAAAGGATGTATGAAGGGGTTGCAAAGGCACGTATTGTCTTTGTTGCCATCGAGGATAACAAGATGGGGTTTATATCATATTGCATGAGTTTATCCCTCTACATCATGTCATCTTGCTTAAGGCGTTACTCTGTTCTTATGAACGTAATACTCTAGATGCATCTTTGGATAGCGGTCGATGTGTGGAGTAATAGTAGTAGATGCAGGCAGGAGTCGGTCTACTTGTTATGGACGTGATGCCTATATACATGATCATGCCTAGATAATCTCATAACTATGCGCTTTTCTATCAATTGCTCGTGATAATTTGTTCACCCACCGTAATACTTATGCTATCTCGAGAGAAGCCTCTAGTGAAACCTATGGCCCCCGGGTCTATCTCTTATCATATTTGCTTTCAATTTACTTTTATTTGCATCTTTACTTTTTTGCATCTATACCAAAAATACCAAAAATATTATTTACTATCTTTATTAGATCTCACTTTCGCAAGTGTCCGTGAAGGGATTGACAACCCCTTTATTGCGTTGGTTGCGAGTTCTCGGTTTGTTTGTGTAGGTGCGTGGGACTTTTGAGGAGCCTCCTACTTGATTGATACCTTGGTTCTCAAAACTGAGGGAAATACTTACGCTACACTTTGCTGCATCACCCTCTCCTGTTTGAGGAAAACCAACGGAAGCTCAAGACGTAGCAGCCAGATTTGTTCTCATTCGAAGACGTCGAGCAAATTGCAGTCCAACATCAAACTATGTCATCAAATTCAAGTTTCACAGCCAAATATGAGTACAACTAAACAACAATGTCATCATGTTTTAGTCGTCATACAATCACCAAACACAAATCAACATACATAACAAGTGATGTTCTCATAGGAAAATACTAAACAACATGTTCATCAGGTTTCAGTTGTCATAGCAAACACAATTTCACATAGTAGATAAAAAACGTCTTCTGACAGGCAAATACGACAAAAGCAATGTAATCATCATCTGTAGCAGCGTCAACATCTTCGCCATGTGTATCATCAATCGTAATTCCCCACGGTGTCATCATCTTCTTCGTCCTCAACGTCCTCGAACGTTGGCTTCTTCTTGATCAACTCTTGTATGTCCACAAAGACGACAGAAATCTTTTCGCTGGCGTCATTGACGTGATGGTTCTCAAAGATATTAGGAACATCTGTGTTATCTTGTACATCGGGGAAGCGATGTAAGCATCATCTTGTTGTGCAACTTCATTAAACGAATTCCTCTGCTCAAACCTTCGCAATACTCTCCAAATATCGCTACGTGCAAATGTGTCTTCCAAGAAAAATACCTGTGTTGCTTGATTTTCCAAAATAAAAGGCTCGTTGTTCCGCACGCCGCCTTGACATTGATGGATTTGAAATAATCATCAGCTCTGGGTTTTGTGATCACGGAAAACAGGTTATACCAACGACAAAGACAATGTAACCACACACCGATGATCCTCGAATCGAGATATATCGCAATCAACAATGTCTGTTATGTTAGCATACATTTTAGTTGTCTCTTTGTCATACGTATCCGTGCTCATGATGGCACTGTTTTGTGTCTTCCTGCCTTCGTCTCGTGCAAGGGTGTTGTAGCGCACATCTCTAACAACACAAGATTCATAATGTCTTACCCGAGTATTAGGACCCATTGCTAGTGAGTAAAGGGCATCATCAACTGCCTGCCCATCCTCCCGCATCTTCTTAACCTATGGTTAGAAAATAGACAAGCTGATCATCTTATGTACTCAATATATTAAAAAAATTGACAATGCAATTCAAAAGCTTACATGGCTCTTGAACCATTTTGCAAATCCTGCCATAACCAGTTTGTCATTGTTTCTTGGATTTTGCGGCAGTAACTCCTTTTTGTAGATGCTACACAACATAGTGATCGCGTCAACATGTGCTCTGATACCATCTTGTAGCGACCCGACCTCAGACGGTCAAGTCTCTGTGCTTAAGTGTCATCCCTGGATCGGTATGCTGACACACACAATACCCGAGGATTTATAACAGAGGTAAATCACATGTATAAAGTAACGTAAATACTATTACCTCAATCCAAATAGCGGAAGTAACAAGGTTGTGGATTCCCATCAACACCAACGGCAAAGTTGAGTGTAGAAATCATAACCCTAACGTATCACTTACTCGTCGTAAGATCCTGCAACATGAGGCGTTGCAGCCACAAAGGGTCAGTACATTGAATGTACTGGCAAATTCACACCATAGGATAATGATGAATAATAACTATCACTACATGCATATTTGGCTGGTGGAAAGCTCTATGGTTATAGTTTTTGCGAAAAGCCAATTTTCCCTACAACAAAGGAATAGATTTTTAATTTAACTATCATGTTGGTTGAAACATCATTGAGAAGGTATAACCCCAACTCAATCCCAATTAGAGTAATTAACATCCCAGCAATATTAATTAAGAGTGATGAGATACATGTGAATACTCAAATACCAGATTCTCAGAATTGTCCATAACCGGGACACGGCTAACCATGATTAGATTGTACACTCTGCAGAGGTTTGCGCACTTTTCCCCACAAGACTCGATCGCCTCCCTTGGATTTCTCGACTACACGGTGTTTGAGAAGCGGATGACCGAGACACGATCTTTCGTAAACATTAACTCTCTACTCGGGTAGACCATACCAAACCTACAAACCCACTACCTGCTGATCTACCTCTTCAAGAGCTTCACGTAACTTACTCAACTATGCTAGAGCCCATAATAGCTTGTGGCTGCACGGAAGTTTCTAGCATGAATAATCTTATGATCCCTTTGAGCACGGGTGGCGGACCATAGGAGGATCACACGGTATAACCCGGGATCTCCTAGGACAGCACCGGTATAACCCCGGTGTCCGGCAAGTCCATCGGTATATCCCTGTGGTGCCCCTAGCAATCCACCAGATGTGTATTAAAGTAGCCACCTTAAGTTAACCATTAATAACAACTCTCACATCATCTTGAATCACTCAAACCAAACCACGTCTACGAGCATAGCATAGCAGTATAAGCATAACGTAGAAATAACTCCCAAGGTTTGAATGCAGGACAATAGGTTCCTACCTCACCAACTACTTCCCAATACCCGCATGATATCAAACCTACTCATGCAATGTTTGAGGGTGAAACTAATGCATAAAAACTGGGTATGAAAGGGATATGATCAAAGTGTGAACTTGCCTGCAAAGTTGATGAAGATGATTCGCACTCAAAACTCTCGATAGCTCTACTCGTCACACTCGGTCAATCTATCGTAAAGCAATCACTCAAAAGATCGGAAAGAACGCAGAAGACGATTCAGAAAACATCAAAACCAAGCAAATAACTCTTGTAACATAAAACAATTTCTACAGTACCAAAATTATGTGAATTTGGCCTTATCAAAATGTTTAGGTCAAGAGCTTTAATTTGCAAAAAGAATCAACTAAATCGGAGTTATAAAACTCAAGTTATGATCAAAAGAAGTTTGAATATAAATCCGAACAAAATTCGAAATTTGAAAAGGTTGATGTGACAGGTTCACTGGATTCATCTA
Source organism: Aegilops bicornis (assembly GCA_021605145.1). Taxonomy (NCBI): domain Eukaryota; kingdom Viridiplantae; phylum Streptophyta; class Magnoliopsida; order Poales; family Poaceae; genus Aegilops; species Aegilops bicornis. The sequence goes on from CM038670.1 coordinate 763,544,356, forward strand.
ATTTGAATAAACGGGTGAAAAGTTATGGCTATTTGAAAATCAGGGCCAAGTTGTTTTACGGAAGAAAAAATAGATACGGCTAAAAGAATTTTAGCTCTAATGTATAAATAAAGAGACAAATTAGTAATCTAATTATTATATCATACTAGTCTAGAAAATAATAAACTACGGAGGTATAATAAAAACAAAGAAAGATACCTTTATAAGGCAAAGAAAAGAAAACTTCGGAGAGAGAGACAATTTCCAGAAGTCGCGTCGGAGAGGAGAAAAATATTTTTAGCTAGTCAAACCAAAATACTGATTTAACCCGCAATGGATAATTTTTGAAGGCTCTATGGGTCTATATTTATAGGTGGAAAAGAGGTTTAGGGATTAAAGGCTAGGCAATGTGGGACTAAACATAGACGAACAAATAAAATAAACGGGGAACTGCATGGGCTAAAAGCACCACGGGCCGGCTGCGCGCGCACGTTCACGGCGCTGTAGTTTTTTTTTTAAATTGAAAAAAACTACGGAGAGAAAAAAAATGGGGAAGCATTATGGCCGGCTGGGCCTGGCCCACTTAGGAGAGAAAAAAACAATGGGGCGCTAGAAGCTACTATACTGCGCATGTAGGCGATAAATAAATATGGGCCGCACATACAATTTTTTTTAAATAGAAACAGAAGGAAAACCGGATAAATAAAATAAATTAACATTTTATATAGGCATATTATATATGGAAACTTTCAGAAAAAGATTTCCTACAAGCTGAACATTTTTCTATGGTCAAATAAAATAAACACAAATTCAAATAAAACAAAGAGTGCTTCTGCTCTAGTAAAATCCAGTAAAAATCATTTTAAAAATACCAAAATTAATTCAAATTTATTTTTCTACAATTTTCTGATGTAGGGAATCATGTTACCCTATTTTCCATATATTTTACTTTTGAAGAAAAATAATTTGAATAAAACTGAAATAACTCCAAATTGAAAATAAATTCAAAAAAACTTTGAATTTAATTCTTTGAAACTCCCAACTCATATTTCATATGTTTTGAAGAAGTCATTTTATCTTTGCTCGTGAAAATCATTGAGTTGCATAAAGTTCCTGGGTTGGAAATATTTTCCAAATGAAATTCAAATATTTTCAACACCCTTGTCATTTAAATAAATGGAAGAAGTCATGTCATCTTCTCTCTAGGGTTTTGTGGTGAAAAGAATTTGAATTCACGAAGATCACGAATGCAAAATGAAAGTTTGGGAAAGTCCTTTTATTCCCTCTCATTTAACTTCCAAAAAGTTTCGTATTTCACTCAATTTCACACAATCAATCAAACAATCAATCAAATCTATCTATTTATTATAACATTCCAAAATTTAGAATTTTGGGATGTTACAAACCTACCACCCTTAAAATGAATCTCATCCTCGAGATTCGGAGAGGCTAGATAGAAATAGGTCAGGATTGGGGTCTTCTCAAAAATCCATCGATCGTCTCCGGGGTCTCGGGTGCTACCACCCTTAGAAGCATGGTTACGGTTCCATCAAAACTCATATACTCCATCCTTATTGTTGACAGTGTTGTTCTTCCCAGATCTCGGGAAATTCCATCTCTGGGCTCTTCCGGTAGCGGCATAACCTTTTCCTCAATTCTTCTGTCCTTTCCTCTTGGTAAGGTTATTCTGAGATTGGGTCTTCTTAGTGGCGAATTACGGCACCAATACTAAACAACAATTGATATCTCATGGTGGTCAACAATTTATGGTTTCTCCTACAGGAAATGGGTCTAGTTGATCCTCACCGTATAACCTATGGTTGGCAAAAGCTGCCTTGTACAAGGGAAAAAATTCTTATACCATTCTAAGGTTTAAACAGGGTTTTGATCGTCGTCTCTCTACTATAGGTAAGTCACTCAGATTTACCATCCCATATAGCAAGGCGAACAATAAGGGTAAGTCGGTATGGTGATCAATCCATCCCGCACCCAAATCATTACCTTGTACCTGGTTTAGCGAATCTCGCATTCTAACACTCGGTCATCCTCACAAGCATTGTAGAATTTCTCTTGTCGACGAACCAAGTTTGGATAAATCCATTGATTCTGCAAGCCAAACAAGCATCTATCGTTCCTTCACAACTCTCAGGTTTCGCGTTACTCCTATAAGATCGTCTGTCGATAAAATCGTAACTTCTACTGGTTTTTCCTTGACAAGAGTGTGCTTGCTTCTTGGCGAGTCCTGGGGCACATGGGTTATAGCCCATCTCATCACTTGCAAACCTTGAACTCATCATCGGGGCAACGGATCTCTAATCCAACATCCAACTTCCAGCTTCCTAGCATACTAAAATCCATCCAATTGTATTGTCTCCCTTCCTTCTATTTGTACCAAACTAAGACGTGATTACTCAGAATCATCATGGAATTTCCATTAACATCATACGTCCTTTATATCCAATAGTAAATCATCTCTTCATCCTCGTGGGATGTCCCACATACCGTGATAAAAACTTATACTTATGAAGTCCATACTCCACTTCGTGGAACATCATTATCCTTTCCAGGGTCAAGCGTCTTACAGGGGAATATTGGCCATTTCTGCATGGCACTTCTTCAACTGGAATACGTGAAACACATCATGAACTCCTCACAGTCCTTCGGGTGACTCCAATTTGTTGGCCACTTCTCCCATACGCTCCAGAACTCGGTATGGTCCTACAAATCTCGGGGCTAACTTTCCCATAACTCCAAATCGTTTAACTCCTCGCAGAGGGGACACACGAAGGCATGCTCTGTCTCCAATTTCATAGACTACCTCCTTGCGTTTTTGAGTCTGCATAATTCTTCTGCCTGGACTAAGCTACCTTCAGTCTATCTTGAATCAACTTAACATTCTCTTCTGACTCCTTGCTCACATTTGGTCCAAACAACTGACGGTCTCCAACTTCATCCCACATCAACGGTGTCTGGCTCCTTCTCCCGTACAAAGCTTAAAAAGGGGCCATCTTCAAACTGGCTGGGTAACTGTTCTTTGTATGAGAACTCCGCGTAAGGTAGATTATCATCCCTACTAGATCCATAATCTAGCGCTGCGCTCTCAACATGTCCTCCAGAATCTGATTGACTCTCTCGGTCTATCCATCAGTCTGTGGATGAAAGGCTGTATTGAACTCTAGCCTAGTACCCAAAGTGTGGCGCAGCTGATTCCAAAACTTTGAGGTAAATCGTGTTCCTCTATCTGATACGATGGTCCTCGGAACTCCATGCAGACATATGATCCTGGTCAAATATATCTTGGCCAACTTTGCACTTGTATAGGTGGTTTTCACTGGGATAAAGTGAGCCACTTTGGTCAAGCGAATCAACTACTACCCATATAGAATCATATCCTGTTCGGGTTAGGAAATCCGGTAATGAAATCCATGCCAAGCTTATCCTACTTCCATTCGGTTATCGGCATAGGGCTGTAGTAATCCTGGCTTTCAAGTCGTGCTCTTACTCTCTCGCATACATCACCTACAACTACATACTCCATAATGTCCTTCTTCATACCAGTCCACCGTAAACGCTCCTTCAAATCCAAATACATCTTGGTGTTTCGAGGCGAATCGAGTATGGTGAGTCATGAGCCTCTGAAGTATTAACTTCCCGATCTTTGCATTATTGGGCACATATACACGGTCCTCGAACCATAAGGTGTCGTGCTTATCCTTACGAAAACCTTTGGCCTTTCCTTTGCTCATCCTTTTTTTACCTCAGCAATCTCTTTTCACCCTTCCGAAGCTTCACGGATCTTTCCCAACAATGTAGACTGAACTTCCATTGCTGCAACAAAACCTTTGGAACAATCTCCAACCAAACTTCCCTGAGATCCTCGGCTAACTCCTTTGGTAATCCTCCGCTTATGAGGGTATTCATCCTTGTTTTCTTCATGGTTGTGTCCTATTTCTCCACAAAGCTTGTATGCACAAGGTTTCTTCATATCCTTTCCATAAGGCCTCAATTTCTGGGACACAAGTGAAGACTTTAATAAAGTCCACTTAAATTCCTTCCAAGTGGTTACTCCTTGCCATCCATTGATGGTTTGGTACATCCTCTACCAGGTAGTGGCACCTCTTTCAAAGCACTCAAGAGCATGCTGGGTCATATCCTTTCCGGCTGTAGGATTATTCTCCATGTGATCCTCATGTTCTGAATCCATCGGTCTGTCTCCAATTGACCCATCGGTCCAGAAAATATAAGCTCATCCCCATTCATCTTCTATTGGGTCCATGGGTTTTGGGGTGAGATAAGATAGATAGAGAGGGATGCACACAATACAAACAAAAGTTTTGAAAAGACAGATTTTATTGTGGCTGTCGGAAAAACAACAAACAAATGACAGCTCACAATCGTCGCATGTAACGCAGGTATATAATAGGGGTTTGGGCTTCTAATGGTCAATAAATCTTCAACGTCACCAAACTCTTAAAGTCTTGTTCTTGTCTCCGATGGCTTCTTCCGATCATGCTTGTCCTTCTAAAATTATTTTTCTAGATCATCTCTGTTGACGCAAAATCTCTCGTGGCGTCCTTTAATATTTCTGGAGTTGCATTCCAAACTTCTGGGTTTCATCAACCTCGACATGAACCATGATCCTACTGTCCTTCAGTTCATGACGAATCTCTGGTACCTCGGGGTTTTGCTTCTCCAGCTTGGCTACTTCAAACGGGTCTGAAGTTTCTTCACGAAATACTTCTTTGTCGAATATCGCTTCCTGCAAGTCCATCTTAAAATCCTTGATGTAATGCTCCAGATCCCAGTGTTACATCAGCTAAGGTTAAAACTTCACCTCTTGCTGATAGGTGTTCCATCAGCCTTCTACCATCCAATCCTTCCATGCATATGCATGCTTAACTCAGCATGGTGACAATAGCATAAGCGGGCGATAACATCATGGATAGCGTGTTTCTGCTCTTGTCATTTCCATGAGCTATCATTCCATAGTTGATATCTCCTGCCTTAGGGTTTTCCTGACAAAACTTTGAGTTTCTAACTCTCCATGTTCCGGTCTTTCTCCGATACACCTTGATCTCGAGTATTGACAGCTTCCATAGTCTTCCTAGTTCCTTAAGGGGTGCCTTCCTAGGTCATACAAATCCAGAAATTCTTCAAAGCCTTCAAATTCTCCTAGTATTCGGAGTCTTCACCGTTGTAGTTTCCGTCATTATAACGCACGGTAAAAATCCTCTTTATTCCAAAGTAGTCTTAGTTGTCCGATATCTTGTACTCCTTGGAGTGGTCTCATCCGCCGAATCTTTATGTGGCCAAAAGGGGAAAAGGTATGGTCTAACTAAAAGGGAAATTTGAATAAGCTCACAAGAGAAGAAGGGAAAAGATCCTTTTGAAAAGAAATTCTAGAGGAAATCTTTCCTATGGGCTTGCCAGTTTCTAGGGTCACGTCCTACAGTCAACATGTGCTCTGATACCATCTTGTAGCGACCCGATCTCAGACGGTCAAGTCTCTGTGCTTAAGTGTCATCCCTGGATCGGTATGCTAACACACACAGTACTCGAGGATTTATAACGGAGGTAAATCACATGTATAAAGTAACGTAAATACTATTACCTCAATCCAAATAGCGGAAGTAACAAGGTTGTGGATTCCCATCAACACCAACGGCAAAGTTGAGTGTAGAAATCAGAATCAGAACGTATCACTTACTCGTCAGAAGATCCTGCAACATGAGGCGTTGCAACCACAAAGGGTCGATTACATTGAATGTCTTGGCAAATTCACACCATAGGATAATGATGAATAATAACTATCACTACATGCATATTTGGCTGGTGGAAAGCTATATGGTTATAGTTTTTGAAAAAAGCCAATTTTCGATACAACAAAGGAATAGATTTTAATTTAACTATCATGTTGGTTGAAACATCATTGAGAAGGTATAACCCCAACTCAATCCCAATTAGAGTAATTAACATCCCAGCAATATTAATTAAGAGTGATGAGATACATGTGAATACTCAAATACCAGATACTCAGAATTGTCCATAACTGGGGACACGGCTAACCATGATTAGATTATACACTCTGCAGAGGTTTGCACACTTTTCCCCACAAGACTCGATCGCCTCCGTTGGATTTCTCGCACTACACGGTGTTTGAGAAACGGATGACCGAGACACAGTCTTTCAGAAACATTAACTCTCTACTCCGGGTAGACCATACCAAACCTACAAACCCACTACCTGCTGATCTACCTCTTCAAGAGCTTCACGTAACTTACTCAACTATGCTAGAGCCCATAATAGCTTGTGGCTGCACACGGAAGTTTCTAGCATAAATAATCTTATGATCCCTTTGAGCCTAGGTGGCGGACCATAGGAGGATCACACGGTATAACCCCGGGATCTCCTAGGACAACACTGGTATAACCCAGTGTCCCGGGCAAGTCCATCGGTATATCCCAGGCGCCCCTAGCAATCCACCCAGATGTGTATTAAAGTAGCCACCTTAAGTTAACCATTAATAACAACTCTCACATCTGTCATGAATCACTCAAACCAAACCACGTCTACGAGCATAGCATAGCAGTATAAGCATAACATAGAAATAACTCCCAAGGTTTGAATGCAGGACAATAGGTTCCTACGTCATCAACTACTTCCCAATACCCGCATCTTATCAAACCTACTCATGCAATGTTTGAGGGTGAAACTAATGCATAAAAACTGGCTATGAAACGGATATGATCAAAGTGTGAACTTGCTTACAAAGTTGATGAAGATGATTCGCACTCAAAACTCTCGAGAGCTCTACTCGTCACACTCCGGTCAATCTATCGTAAACAAGCAATAGTAACCACACATAAGCAATCACTCAAAAGATCGGAAAGAACGCAGAAGACGATTCAGAAAACATCAAAACCAAGCAAATAACTCTTGTAACATAAAAGAATTTCTAACAGTACCAAAATTATGTGAATTTGGCCTTATCAGAAAGTTTAGGTCAAGAGCTTTAATTTGCAAAAAGAATCAACTAAATCGGAGTTATAAAACTCAAGTTATGATCAAAAGAAGTTTGAATATAAATCTGAACAAAATTCGAAATTTGAAAATTTCAAAAGGTTGATGTGACAGGTTCACTGGATAGGTGAAAACAAGACGAAGCTATAGGCGCTGGTTTCATCTAATTTGAATAAATGAGTGAAAAGTTATGGCTATTTGAAAAATCAGGGCCAAGCTGTTTTACGGAAGAAAAAATAGATACGGCTAAAAGAATTTTAGCTCTAATGTATAAATACAGAGACAAATGAGTAATCTAATTATTATATCATACTAGTCTAGAAAATAATAAACTACGGAGGTATAAAAAAACAAAGAAAGATACCTTTATAAGGCAAAGAAAAGACAACTTCGGAGAGAGAGACAATTTCGTAAGTCGCGTCGGAGAGGAGAAAAATATTTTAGCTAGTCAAACCAAAATACTGATTTAACCCATAATGGATAATTTTTGAAGGCTCTATGGGTCTATATTTATAGGTGGAAAAGAGGTTTAGGGATTAAAGGCTAGGCAATGTGGGACTAAACGTAGACGAACAAATAAAATAAACGGGGAACTGCATGGGCTAAAAGCACCACGGGCCGGCTGGGCCTGGCCCACTTAGGAGAGAAAAAAAATGGGGAAGCATTATGGCCGGCTGGGCCTGGCCCACTTAGGAGAGAAAAAACAATGGGGCGCCAGAAGCTACTATACTGCGCATGTAGGCGATAAATAAATATGGGCCGCACATACAGTTTTTTAAATAGAAACAGAAGGAAAACCGGATAAATAAAATAAATTTAAATTTTATATAGGCATATTATATATCGAAATTTTCAGAAAAAGATTTCCTACAAGCTGACCATTTTTCTAGGGTCAAATAAAATACACACAAATTCAAATAAAACAAAGAGTTCTTCTTCTCTAGTAAAATCCAGTAAAAATCATTTTAAAAATACCAAAATTAATTCAAATTTATTTTTCTCCAATTTTCTGATGTAGGGAATCATGTTACCCTATTTTCCATATATTTTATTTTTGGAGAAAAATAATTTGAATAAAACTGAAATAACTCCAAATTGAAAATAAATTCAAAAAAACTTTGAATTTAATTCTTTGAAACTCCCAACTCATATTTCATATGTTTTGAAGAAGTCATTTTATCTTCGCCGTGAAAATCATTGAGTTGCATAAAGTTCACAGGTTGGAAATATTTTCCAAATGAAATTCAAATATTTTCAACACCCCTTGTCATTTAAATAAATGGAAGAAGTTATGTCATCTTCTCTCCAGGGTTTTGTGGTGAAAAGAATTTGAATTCACGGAGATCACGAATGCAAAATGAAAGTTTGGGAAAGTCCTTTTTTTCCCTCTCATTTAACTTTCAAAAAGTTTCGTATTTCACTCAATTTCACACAATCAATCAAACAATCAATCAAACCTATCTATATATTATAACATTCCAAAATTTAGAATTTTGGGATGTTACATTGAGCCCGGGATTGTCTTCATCCACCTCTTTGCTAAAATGATCAGCTGTTTCAATGTATTTTGAGCAGAATGTCAACGCTTCTGTAGCAATGTAGGCCTCTGCAATGGAACCCTCGGGTCTAGCTCTATTCCTAACATAGCCCTTGAAAGTTCCTTGCCGCCTTTCAATAGGGTATATCCAGCCATACTGTACTGGACCTCTAAGTAGTGCCTCATCAGGTAGATGAACAGCCAAATGCACCATCACATCAAAGAAGGCTGGAGGATATATCTTCTCAAGGTGGCATAGGATAGTTGGTATCTTGTCTCCAAGACGCTCCAAAGCATCTATCGTGATATTTCTCTTGCAGAGTTCACGAAGAATTGTCCCAACTCTACAACCGCTTTCAGTATAAGTCGTATGCCCAATCCTCTAAGGATAATAGGTAAAACCCTTTGAAGTAGGATGTGGCAGTCATGAGTTTTCAACCCTTGTACCTTGTTTCCATCTGCACTGACTCTCCTTTCAGGGTTGGAAGCAAATCCATGTGGGAATCTCACACGTGACAAGACCTCGCAGAATTCTTTTCTTTTTACCTTAACCAAGACGTACACAGCTGGTGCCATATCCCGTGGTTTACCTTCATCTTGCACCTACAAATCCTGTCTGATACCTAGGTGTGTCAAATCAATCCTAGATTTTAAGGTATCTTTCGTCTTGCCTTCAATATTAAGAAGTGTGCCGATAATGCTGTCACATATATTTTTCTCGATGTGCATCACATCAAGATTATGCCGCAGATCCAAATCTTTTCAATACTCCAAGTCCAGCAAAGTGGACCTGTGGGTAAACAATAATCTCTCTTCTGCCCTACCACGCTTCCTTTTCCCGCTACCATTATCAGGATGGTTTCCTGGTGTAATATGCCTGACCTTCTCTAATTCCACTTGCAACTCATCGGCGGTGAGCCTCTTTGGCGCATCACGGTTTTCATGCTTTGCATTGAATGAAGGAAGTATGCCCTAGAGGCAATAATAAAGTTATTATTTATGTCCTTATTTCCTTATAAATGTTTGTTATTCATGCTAGAATTGTATTAACCGGAAACTTGATACATGTGTGAATACATAGATAAAAAGAGTGTCACTAGTATGCCTCTACTTTACTAGCTCGTTGAAACAAAGATGGTTAAGTTTCCTAGCCATAGACATGAGTTGTCATTTGATTAACATGATCACATCATTAGAGAATGATGTGATTGACTTGACCCATTTAGTTAGCTTAGCACTTGATCGTTTAGTACGTTGCTATTGCTTTCTTCATGACTTACACATGTTCCTATGACTATGGGATTATGCAACTCCAGAATACCGGAGGAACACTTTGCGTGCTACCAAACGTCACAACATAACTTGGTGATTACAAAGGTGCTCTACAGGTGTCTCTGATGGTGTTTGTTGGGTTGGCATAGATCGAGATTAGGATTTGTCACTCCGATTGTTGGAGAGGTATCTCTGGGCCCTCTCGGCAATGCACATCACTATAAGCCTTGAAAGCAATGTGACTAATGAGTTAGTTGCGGGATGATGCATTACGGAACGAGTGAAGAGACTTGCCGGTAACGAGATTGAACTAGGTATTGAGTTCCCAACGATCGAATCTCGGGCAAGTAACATACCGATAACAAAGGGAACAACGTATGTTGTTGTGCCGTTTGACCGATAAAGATCTTCGTAGAATATGTAGGAGCCAATATGAGCATCCAGGTTCCGCTATTGGTTATTGACCGGAGACGTGTCTCGGTCATGTCTTCATAGTTCTCGAACCCGTAGAATGCAACGCTTAACGTTCGGTGACGATCGGTATTATGAGTTTATGTGTTTTGATGTACCGAAGGTAGTTCGGAGTCCCGGATGAGATCGAGGACATGACGAGGAGTATCGAAATGGTCGAGACGTAAAGATCGATATATTGGACGACTATATTCAGACATCGGAAAGGTTCTGAGTGGTTCTGGTATTTTTCGGAGTACCGGGGGAGTTACGGGAATACGGGAGTACATATGGGTCTTAGTGGGCTTTAGGGGAAAAATAGGAGAAGCCACGAGGGCTGGCCGCGCTCCCCCATGGGCCTAGTCCGGATTGGACTAGGGGAGGGGCTGCGCCCCCTCTTTCCTTCTCCTCCCCCTCTCCTTCCTTCCCCCTCCTAGTGGGACTAGGAAAGGGGAGTCCTACTCCCACTAGGAGGAGGACTCCTCCTCCTGGCGCGCCATGCAAGGCCGGCCGGCCTCCCCCCTTGCTCCTTTATATACGGGGGTAGGGGCACCCCAAAGACACAACAATTGATCATTGATCTTTTAGCCGTGTGCGGTGCCCCCTCCACCAAAATCAACCTTGGTCATATCGTAGCAGTGCTTAGGCGAAGCCCTGCGTCGGTAGCATCATCATCACCGTCATCACGCCGTCGTGCTGACGGAACTCTCCCGCAAAGCTCTGCTGGATCGGAGTTCGTGGGACGTCATCGAGCTGAACGTGTGCTGAACTTGGAGGTGCCGTACGTTCGGTACTTGGATCGGTCGGATCGTGATGACGTACGACTACATCAACCGCGTTGTTCAAACGCTTCCGCTTTTGGTCTACGAGGGTACGTGGATAACACTCTCCCCTCTCATTGCTATGCATCACCATGATCTTGCGTGTGCGTAGGAATTTTTTTAAAATTACTACGTTCCCCAACAGTGGCATCCGAGCCAGGTTTTATGCGTAGATGTTATATGCACGAGTAGAACACAAGTGAGTTGTGGGCGATACAAGTCATACTGCTTACCAGCATGTCATACTTTGGTTCGACGGTATTGTTGGATGAAGCGGCCCGAACCGACATTACGCGTACGCTTACGCGAGACTGGTTCTACCGACGTGCTTTGCACACAGGTGGTTGGCGGGTGTCAGTTTCTTCAACTTTAGCTGAACCGAGTGTGGCTATGCCCGGTCCTTGAGAAGGTTAAAACAACACTAACTTGACGAACTATCGTTGTGGTTTTGATGCGTAGGTAAGAACGGTTCTTGCTCAGCCCGTAGCAGGCACATAAAACTTGCAACAACAAAGTAGAGGACGTCTAACTTGTTTTTGCAGGGCATGTTGTGATGTGATATGGTCAAGACATGATGCTACATTTTATTGTATTAGATGATCATATTTTGTAACCGAGTTATCGGCAACTGGCAGGAGCCATATGGTTGTCGCTTTATTGTATGCAATGCAATCGCCCTGTAATTGCTTTACTTTATCACTAAGCGGTAGCAATAGTCGTAGAAGCAATAGTTGGTGAGACGACAACGATGCTACGATGGAGATTGTAGCGACCCGACCTCAGACGGTCAAGTCTCTTTGCTTAAGTGTCATCCCTGGATCGGTATGCTGACACACATAGTACTCGAGGATTTATAACAGAGGTAAATCACATGTATAAAGTAACGTAAATGCTATTACCTCAATCCAAATAGCGGAAGTAACAAGGTTGTGGATTCCCATCAACACCAACGACAAAGTTGAGTGTAGAAATCGTAACCCTAACGTATCACTTACTCGTCGTAATATTCCTGCAACATGAGACGTTGCATCCACAAAGGGTCAGTACATTGAATGTACTGGCAAATTCACACCACATGATAATGATGAATAATAGCTATCACTACATGCATATTTGGCTGGTGGAAAAGCTCTATGGTTATATGGTTTTGCGAAAAGCCAATTTTCCCCTACTGCAAAGGAATATTATTTTATTTAACTACAGAGTTGGCTGAAAAATATTGAGAAGGTAAACCCCCTCTCAATCCCAATTAAAAGTAATCATTAACAACCCAACAAATTAATTATGAAGTGATGAGATCAATGTGATAATCCAAGAACCAGATACTCAAGATTGTCCATAACCGGGGACACGGCTAATCATGATTAGTTTGTACACTTTGCAGAGGTTTGTGGACTTTTCCCCACAAGACTCGATCTCCTCCGTTGGATTTCTCGCACTACATGATGTTTGAGAAACGGATGACCGAGACACAGTCTTTCCGAAGAGGTCCCCTTAACCGATAGATAGGCCGGTACACCTACAATCCCCCTACATCTGCTAGCTCATAATGGAAAGGTTTCCCACAACTTACTCAAGTATGCCAGAGCCCATAATGGCATGTGGCTGCACACGGAAGTTTCTAGCATGAATAATCTTATGACCCCTTTGAGCCTGGGTGGCAGTCCATAGGAGAATCACACGGTACCCTGGGATTTCCAAAAAATACAGGCAATCACTGGATACCCTAGGTGCCTCAATCCACCCAGATGTGTATATTTAAGTTGCCACCTTAAGTTCAACCATTAATTAACAATACTCACATCTGTCATAGATACACTCAAACCCAATCCACGTCTACGAGCATAGCATGGCAATATAAGCATAACGTAAAAGTAACTCCCAAGGGTTTGAATGCAGGGCAATAGGTTCCTACCTCATCAACTACTTCCCAATACCCACATGTTATCAATCCTACTCATGCAATGTTTGAGGGGTTGAAACTAATGCATAAAAACTGGGTATGAAAGGGATATGATCAAAGTGTGAACTTGCCTTGTACAGTTGATGAAGATGATTCGCACTCATAACTCCTGATAGCTCTACCCGTTACACTCCGGTCAATCTATCGTAAGCAAGCAATAGTAACCACACATAAGCAATCACTCAAAAGATCGGAAAGAACGAAGAAACAATTTGGAAAACATCAAAACCAAGCAAATAACTCTTGCAACATAAAACAATTTCTAACAGTACCAAAATTAGGTGAATTTGACCTTATCATAAAGTTTAGGTCAAGAGCTTCGAATAGCAAAAAGAATCAACTAAAACGGAGTTATAAAACTCAAATTACGATCAAACAATGTTCGAATCTAAATCTGTTTGAAACCAAATTTTAAATTTTCAAAAACATGTTTAAGTTGATTATCTGGATAGAGGGGCTCATAACGAAGACGTGGGCGTTGGTTTCGTTGGATTTGGACAAACGAGTAAAAAGTAGTGATCGTTTGAAAATCAGGGACTAATATGTAAATAAAATCATCACAATTAGGTCCCTGGCCGAAATTAAAAAGAAAAAGAAAAACTTTACCGTACGAACGTTCGCTACGAAAACATATGCGATGAAAACCGTTCACTACGGAGGCCTAACCAGTGAACGTTTGCTATATAATAAAACCTAAAACAAACCAGATCTAGGGTTCGAAGAGAAAAAAAACGTAAAGAAAACCGGGAAAACCAATCGGTTTATTTACCGGTTCGGGATGATTTTTTCGTCGAAAACCACCACGGCAGTTGGCGACGAGCGGCGGCTAGCTCCGGCGACAAGGCAAGACGCGGCGGCTGGCGGCAAGGCAGGGCGCGGATCTTGTGACGGCAGCGGCAGCGGCGTGGTTGGCTAACGGCAATGACAGCGGCGTGAAAGTCTGGCGAAGCGCGAATCTGTGGGCGGCGGCGTGATCGAAGAGGGAAGGAGGGAGCCAGGCGGCTTTATAGGAGGGAGGCGATGGCGTGCGGGAGGCAACGGAGAGGCGGCGGAGGAGTCCAGGCGGTGTCTGACGGCGGCGACGTCTTGAGTGGAGTCCGTCCGAGCCACAGAGACGTGGGCGCCAGGCTGGGCCAAAGCTGAGCTTCGGCCAGTTGGCCCATGAGGAAAGAAGTCTCTTTTTTGTTAAAAAAACATTTTCTTAGACAAACAAATTAATAATAATAATAATAATATTATATAGGCATATAATATATCAAAATTTTCAGAAAATTATTTTCTACTACCTCAACATTTTTCTAGCATCAAATAAAATCTATAAAACTTCAAATAGAGCAAAGAGTGCTATAGCTCTAATAAAAATCCAGTAAAAATCATTTTAAAAATACCAAAATATTTCAAATTTATTTTTCTCTAATTTTCTGATGTAGGGAATCATGTTACCCTATTTTCCATATATTTTATTTTTGGAGAAAAATAATTTGAATAAAAATCAAATAACTCCAAATTGAAAATAATTTCAAAAGGACTTTGAATTTAATTCTTTGAAACTCCCAACTCATATTTCATATGTTTTGAGGAAGTCATTTTATCTTCTCTCGTGAAAATCATTGAGTTTCTTAAAGTTTTCTGAATTTGAAATAGTTTCGAATGGAATTCAAATATTTTCAAAAACCCTTTTCATTTATTTAAATGGAAGAAGTCATGTCATCTTCTCTCCAGGGTTTTGTATTTGAAAATAATTTGAATTCAAGTAGATCAAAAAGCAAAGATGAAAGTTTGGGAAAGTCCTTTTATTCCCTCTCATTTAACTTTCAATAGATTCGAATTTCACTCAATTTCACACAATCAATCAAACAATCAATCATAACTATCTATTTAATATAAAATTCCAAAATTTAGAATTTTGGGATGTTACAAAGATCAAGTTGTCGTGCCGGTGACGATGGTGATCATGATGGTGCTTCGGAGATGAAGATCACTTATATTGATTGCATGTGATGTTTATATTTTATGCATCTTATTTTGCTTTGATTGACGGTAGCATTATAAGATGATCTCTCACTAAATTTCAAGATAGAAGTGTTCTCCCTCAGTATCACCGTTGCCAAAGTTCGTCGTGCCGAGACACCACGTGATGATCGGGTGTGATAAGCTCTACGTTCATCTACAACGGGTGCAAGCCAGTTTTGCACACAGTAATACTCGGGTTAAACTTGACGAGCCTAGCATATGCAGATATGGCCTCGAACACTAAGACCGAAAGGTCGGCGTGAATCATATAGAAGATATGATCAACATAGTGATGTTCACCATTGAAAACTACTCCATCTCACGTGATGATCGGACATGGTTTAGTTGATATGGATGACGTGATCACTTAGATGATTAGAGGGATGTCTATCTACACTAGTAGATAAACCACCATTAGTCCCGGTTGGTAAGGGCCTTTTGTCCCGGTTCCTGAACCAGGACTAAAGGGTCGTTACTAATGCCCTGGCCCTTTAGTCCCGGTTCAGTCCAGTACCGGGACAGATGGGCCTCCACGTGGCCGGTGCACCTGTTGGAAATATGCCCTAGAGGCAATAATAAATTAGTTATTATTATTATATTTCCTTGTTCATGATAATCGTTTATTATCCATGCTATAATTGTATTGATAGGAAACTCAGATACATGTGTGGATACATAGACAACACCATGTCCCTAGTAAGCCTCTAGTTCACTAGCTCGTTGATCAATAGATGGTTATGGTTTCCTGACCATGGACATTGGATGTCGTTGATGACGGGATCTCATCATTAGGAGAATGATGTGATGGATAAGACCCAGTCCTAAGCCTAGCACAAAGATCGTGTAGTTCGTATGCTAAAGTTTTTCTAATGTCAAGTATCATTTCCTTAGACCATGAGATTGTGCAACTGCCGGATACCGTAGGAATGCTTTGGGTGTGCCAAACGTCACAATGTAACTGGGTGGCTATAAAGGTGCACTATGGGTATCTCCGGAAGTGTCTGTTGGGTTGGCACGAATCGAGACTGGGATTTGTCACTGCGTGTGACGGAGAGGTATCTTTGGGCCCACTTGGTAGGACATCATCATAATGTGCACAATGTGACCAAGGGGTTGATCACGGGATGATGTGTTATGGAACGAGTAAAGAGACTTGCCGGTAACGAGATTGAACAAGGTATCGGGATACCGACGATCGAATCTCGGGCAAGTACTATACCGCTAGACAAAGGGAAATGAATACAAGATTGATTGAATCCTTGACATCGTGGTTCATCCGATGAGATCATCATGGAACATGTGGGAGCCAACATGGGTATCCAGATCCGGCTGTTGGTTATTGACCGGAGAACGTCTCGGTCATGTCTGCATGGTTCCCGAACCCGTAGGGTTTACACATAAGGTTCGATGGCGCTAGGGTTATAAAGGAAGTTTGTATGTGGTTACGAATGTTGTTCGAGTCCCGAATGAGATCCCGGACGTCACGAGGCGTTAGGAATGGTCCAAAGGTAAAGATTTATATATGGGAAGTCCTGTTTTGGTCACCGAAAAAGTTTGGTGTTATCGGTAATGTCTGGGACCACCGGAGGGTCCCGAGGTCCACTGAAGTGGGGCCACCGGCCCGGAGGGCTGCATGGGCCAAGTGTGGGAGGGACCAGTCCCGGTGGGCTGGTCGCCCCCCCCTCCTGAGGGCCCAAGGCGCCTAGGGTTTGGGAGGGTGCCCCACCTTGCTTGGGGGGCAAGTTTCCCCCTCTCCCCCCCTTGGCCGCCACCCTAGATGGGTTTGGGGCTGCCGCACCCCTTGGGGTGGGAACCCTATAGGGGGTGCACCCCCTGTCGGTGTCAAAACTGGCGGATCTCGGGTAGGGGGTCCCGAACTGTGCGTCTAGGCGGATGGTAACAGGAGACAAGGGACACGATGTTTTTACCCAGGTTCGGGCCCTCTCGATGGAGGTAATACCCTACTCCTGCTTGATTAATATTGATGATATGGGTAGTACAAGAGTAGATCTACCACGAGATCGAGAGGCTAAACCCTAGAAGCTAGCCTATGGTATGATTGTTGTTTTTCCTCTGAGACTAAAACCCTTGGTTTATATAGACACCGGATAGGGTTAGGGTTACACAGTCGGTTACAATGGTAGGAGATCTACATATCCGTGTCGCCAAGCTTGCCTTCCACGCCAAGGAAAGTCCCATCCGGACACGGGACGAAGTCTTCAATCTTGTATCTTCATAGTCCAGAGTCCAGCCAATGGTGATAGTTCGCTATCCGGACACCCCTAATCCAGACTCCTCGGTAGCCCTGAACCAGGCTTCAATGACGACAAGTCTGGCGCATATTTTCTTCGGCATTGCAAAGGCGGGTTCCTCCTCCGAATACTTCATAGAAGGTTTTGAACACAAGGATAGTGTCCGCTCTGCAAAACAAGTTCCACATACCACCGTGAGAGAGAATAATTTTTGCACAGATCTGCTGACGTATTCCGCGGCGTGACATCACACCACGGCCAAGCTTTTATACGAATCGTTTTTTTACTGTTCCACCTTAGCGCGTTTAGCGAGGCAGTTTCCTTGGCACGTCTTATCAAAGCGGAGATCGTGCCTGTCGGTGTACTAGAGTAGGGGTACCCTAGTATCCCGAACTCGTGCACGGGCGATTCTGACACCCAGCAAGGCTTTCCTGGTCACCACCAAGATCCTCCATGGTTCCTTTGGAGCCATTCAAGAACAAAGTATTTAACCAAGAAGACAAGGCCCGGCAAGAGGAGCTTGCCGGGAAGGCCACTCAAGGCACGCAGAAGACAAGACCCGGCAAGAGGAGCTTGCCGGGAAGGCTCGAGCGACAAGCCTCTAGAAGTGACAAGGATTCAGCCCGCGGCAAGGCCCTTGCCGCGGCAGTAACCTCTCTTCATCTCCGCTCCAGCTCATCCACTAACGATGTCGCCATGGGACCATTCCGTCAGCGTGTCAAGAGAGGCTGTGCAGCCGGCGAGGAAGCGGCGATAAGCGGCCTGGCAAGTTTGCCATCGTGGCGACGATGGCGCTCTGACGGTCCCTATTGCCTTTGTTTAGGCGGCGAGGACGGGCATTTAATGCTTTTGTCCCTTGCCGTCAGGGTTAGGTAGAGTACATTGTACACTGTACAAGTAGGTGTACCAACTACTGTTTTTCCATTTGTACCCTCACCTACGTTGCCACCTGTCGGAGCCCCTTTGGGCATATAAAAGGAGGCCCATGCGCAACGTAGAGGAGGTTCGGTTCGTTCGGTTCGATTCCAAGGTTACCAGAGAACACTCACGCTAGGTCTTGTAGCTCTCAGCGCTCCCTAGCAAGAACACAATACAATCAGACAAGCAGCAGTAGGAGTATTATCTCTCCGGAGAGCTCCGAAGCTGGGTAAAACTGCTCGTGTAAGCCGCCTCGATCCGCTCTTCAGGCGATCTCCGCCCCTCCGAACCAAAGGGGCCTGGTCCGCCCGGCCCCATAGGTGTTCGTGGGTCCGATCAGCCTCCCCGACATCTTTGGCGCGCCGGTAGAAGCGTCGAGGCTGTGTGAACCTGATCCGGCGTTCACACGAGCAACATCTTCATCATCTTCAACATCTTCATCAACATGCCACCGAAGAAGAAGGCTTCGGCGACAGCGGAGCCGTCCGCGTCGAACCCACCATCACCGGGGCAAACGGGTGGTGGAACAGACGCGGGCGGAAGAACGGGCGCCGGCGAGGGAGTTCGTGACGCTGCCAAGTCCAAGGACAGGGCCGCGCAAACTTCAGCGTCCGTACATGTCCCGCGCCCATCTCAGGAGCAACGGGACCAATAGCGTCATGGTATTCACAATACCATACGCTCGTTGGATCAAGACCGAGCTGGAGGATCTCGAGACCCTGAAGACCAGCGTGCACGCCAACATGCTGGCACGAGCGAGATACGGTCGCCTGGACGGGATGCTACTCCTTCTAACATAGTTAGAAGTCCGAGCATATCCCGCTCCTCGCACCGTTCACCATTGCCACCCACTACTCCAGCGAAGCTCGCAAGAGCTCAATCGCTCCTCGACTACCCTCCAACAGCCGACAAGGTTGGCGTAATGGAGGGCCACCATCCAGTCTCATCGGCCGCTTAACGGCGACGCTCCGCGGCAACCGAGTGCGTCGCTGCCGCGGCAGGAACGCCAAACGCGAGCCGGTGGCGACGAGACCGGTGGAGGTGCAACCACCATGCACTCTCCGCCCCGAAGGCCAAGATCGCCGACTCGCCAGATCCACCTCGACAGCGACTCCACTGCATCATCGGATCCACGAGCTCATCGCGATCAGCGCCAAGTGCTACATGATCGACAGCAAGAGGACGCTCGAACTCGCATCGAGCGCCGGAGAGAAGCGCGATGTCAATCCGACAAGCGCGCTGGGCCCTCTGTTGACATGCACGCCGCGGAAGGAACCCGGCGACTTGCCGTGACGCGGTAGGTTGCCCTGCGTTCACTCGTGAGCTGCGGCAAGTCGATGGCCCAGCAAGAAGAACTTCAAGCCAGACGTACCGGAGAAGTACGACGGCAAGACGCATCCGTCGGAGTTCCTCAGCATCTACACCATCGCGGTGCAGGCTGCCGGGGGGCGAGACGACAAGATCCTTGCCAACTACTTCCCGCTGGTACTCAAGCCCAACGTCAGGTCCTGGCTCATGCACTTGCCGGACAACTCCATATCTTCTTGGGCAGATCTGTGCCATCAGTTTGTCGGCGCCTTTACAGGCGGCCACAAACCCCATCGCCAAGAAAGCGACCTTCATCTGCTCGCCCAGAAGGAAGGAGAGCCCCTGCACAAGTATATTCAGAGATTCAGCCGTGTACATCACAATATCCCAGATGTCCACCCTGCCGCAGTGATCAGCGCGTTCCATCAGAACGTGCGGAATCGCAGGATGCGGGAGGAGATGGCGATGTGCAAGATCAGGGACGTCAGTGAGCTATACGCCCTGGCCGACAAGTGCGCACGTGCTGAGGAGGGGAGGAGACTCCCCGGAGAGAATACTGAAGCAGGAGGATCTGACAGTGAGGAGACCGCCCCGGCAAAGAAGAGCCGGCGGCGGGGCAACAGGAAGAAGAAAGGCAGAGATGTGCTAGTCGTCGAGCAGTCCGGCAATGGAGGTGGCGACAAGAACGCCAAGGCTGGTAGCTCCGGCAAGGAGGTTGCCGCTGGCGCCAACCACCAGTCTGTGGCGGCCGCCGACAAGCAGACGGCTCCGACAGCGATCTTGCAAGATCCACCGCACCAAGGGCCATGACCTCCAGAGCTGCAAGAAGGTAGAGCAGCTTGTCGAGCAACAGAAAGCTGAATACGAGCGACGCGACAAGGAGAAGGCCTAGGAAGGTGCTGGAGGAGCCAGCAAGAAACGTCCCGACCGGGGAGGACGCCGCGGCAAGGCCAAGCAGTGGCAAGGAGACAGACCTCCCCGCGGCCGCGACAAGGATGAAGATGACGATGACGAGGAAGACATGGAAGACGACGACGCCGATGAGCAGGAGTTTCAGAAAGCTACAGAGGTCCTCTACGTTGTGGAGGTGCTTCCTCGCATACTTCCCACCGCCAACTCAAGCGGTGGATGCGGGAGGTCAATGCAGCGGAACCATCCGTAGAGTCACGCAAGCCTCTGAAGTGGTCCAAGACGCCTATCATCTTTGATATTGAGGACCACCCTGATCGCATAATCTGCGGTCGGGTGCTTGCCGATGTTGGTCTCACCAACTATCCGCAACCTCAAGGTCACCAAGATGCTAGTTGACGGCGGGCGGCTTAAACCTGATCTCCTCCAGCGGTGCTCCGGAAGCTTCAGATCCTCGACAATGAGCTCGAAGAGATCGGCACATTCCAAGGAATCAATCCGGAAGGAGCAAGCCGAAGGGAAGATCACGTTGCCGGTAACATTTGGCAGCAAGCTGAACTTTAGGACCGAAAGGGTCACATTCGACGTTGCTGATTTCCCATTGCCTTACAATGGGATACTTGGCCGCCCAAAGACTCGCCAAGTTCATGGCAGCCTCTCACTATGCCTACAACTTACTCAAGATGCCAGGCCCGATAAGCATCATCTCTGTCCATGGCGACAAGAAGGATGCTCTTATCTGTGCTGACAAGATCTACCGGGGAGCAGCAGCTGCAACAGAAAGCAAGACACTCGCTGTTGAAGCTCCCGGGGGGAAGAAGACCAAGTCCGGCAAGAGCTCTGATGCCCACTCCGGCAAGCGAACCTCTTCGGAGTGCTGCGCTACCGTCGAGGACGCACCATCGAGCTCCACCGGCAAGTGCAAGAAGACGATGGCGGCTCCGCCAAAGACCAAGAAGGTGTCCGCCAAGGAGGACGGCACTGGTGGTACCTTCACCATCAGTGCCTCTCTCGACCCTAAATAGGAAGGCGCGCTCGTTGCTTTCCTGCGGGCGAACGTCGACGTGTTTGCATGGCAACCATCTGACATCCCGGTGTTCCCGGAAGGTAATTGAGCACCGTCTTGCCGCTTGTCCTCATCGCGCGGCCCGTCAAGCGAAAGTCGAAGCAAGCGGTGGGCGCCAAGAGTTCATCGCAGAAGAGATCAAGAAACCGGAAGCAGCAGGCCTTGTCGAGGAGTGCTCCATCCCACGTGGTTGGCCAATCCTGTAGTTGTGCGCAAAGGCTAACGGGAAATGGAGGCTTTGTATCGACTTTATAGATGTCAATAAAGCTTGTCCCAAAGATCCATTTCCTTGCCGCAAGATCGACCAGATTGTTGACTCCACTACCGGATGTGATTTGCTTTCATTTCTTGATGCATACTCAGGATATCATCAGATCTTCATGGCAGAAGAGGATGAGGAGAAAACCGCATTCATTACTCCATGTGGCACATACTGTTTCATATGGATGCCTTTCGGTTTGAAGAATGCTGGTTCAACGTTTGCAAGAGTAGTCCATGACGCTTTTGAGACGCAAATGCACAGAAATGTAGAAGCCTACATGGATGACATAGTGGTCAAAAGCAAGGACAAAGCAACTCTGGTTCAAGATTTGGATGAGACCTTTGCAAATCTGCGCAAGATCAACCTCAAGCTCAACCCCGAGAAGTGCGTGTTTGGAGTCCCTTCCGCAAGCTTCTCGGGTTCTTCGTGGTCTCAGCGGGGAATTGAAGCCAATCCCGACAAGATCAAGGCCATTGAGCAGATTGAAGCACCAAAGCGCGTCAAGGATGTACGAAGACTTGCCGGTTGCGTAGCTGCTATCAGCAGGTTTATCTCTAGATCTGCTGAGCGCGCCCTGCCATTTTTCAAAATCTTGAAAAAGGCAGGTCCAATAAAATGGACTCCCGAAGCGGAGGCTGCGCTGCAGGACTTAAAGAGGTACCTGTCCTCCACTCCAATACTTGTCACACCTCAGCCGCAAGAGAAGTTGCTGCTATATATAGCGGCAACCAATCAAGTGGTTAGTGCTGCGTTAGTAGCGGAGAGGGAGGCAGACGATGAGCTAGCAACCACGGCAGACACATCCAGCGACAAGCAGGGGGCTTCGCCGGCAAGCTCTGGTCCCGACAAGGACGGATCTGCAGACGCATGAACAGATGCGAAAAGGATGGTGCGGCGCCAGTTTACTTTGTCAGTTCCCTTCTGCAGGGGGCTAGATCAAGGTACTCTAGTGTGCAGAAATTGCTTTTCGGCCTCCTCATGGCCTCGAGAAAGCTGTGCCATTACTTCCAAGCACATGAGATCATAGTTGTCACTCGCTTTCCGCTGAAGAGGATACTGCAGAATCCAGAGGCGACAGGCAGGATTGTCGAGTGGGCACTGGAACTATCAAGCTTTGGCCTCAAGTTTGAAAGCACTTCAACTATCCAAAGCAGAGCATTGGCGGAGTTCATAGCAGAATGGACGCCAACACCGTGATGAAGAAATCCCAGAGACGAGCATTCCCGTCCAAGGAAACAAGCAAAGAGTGGCTGATGTACTTTGATGGTGCCTTCTCTGCAAAGGCGCCCGGTGCCGGCGTCTTTGCTTGTCGCACCCACCGGAGAGCACCTCAAGTACGTAGTCCGGATGCACTTTCCCAAGGAACAAGCAACGAACAACCGCAGTAGTATGAAGGTTTGCTTGCCGGTCTCGAGATCGCAGTGGACCTTGGGATCAAGAAGCTCATTGTCGGGTGACTCGCAACTTGTCGTCCGCCAAGTGAACAAAGATTATCGAGTCCATTGATGGAAGCCTACGTTGATGAAGTGAGAAAGCTAGAAGAACACTTTGACGGCCTACAAATGGAACATGTTCCCGAGCTCGTAATGATATTGCTGATGGCACGCCAAAGTGCGCTGCACTTAAGTTGCACTGTGGAACCAGGGATTTTGTGCTCAAGCTAACTCAACCAACCGTAACACCATCAACTGGACAGAACAGGAAGAGGAAGTTGATCTCTGGTGACTACTTTCCGGCAGAGCTTCCCGAAGCCGCCGCCACGAAGGTCCCCAGGATCGACACCAAGAATGCTGAGGGGCAGTCTGCTCCGACAAGCCCCAAGGTTTGTTTCGTTGAAGCAGACGCTCCCGACAAGTTTTGCTCCGGCAAGCTTATCGGGGAACGTCAAGCTCTGGCTGAGCCGCAGGTTCTTGCCGTGGAAGCTGATGTTCCCGCAGCAGCAGATGTGCCTTTAGTCCTTGTTGTCGAGCCGCAAGCTCCAGCATGGGCGCAACAGATTGTCCATTTCCTTCAGACAGGAGAACTTCCGAAGAGCAAGAAGAAGCGGAAAGAGTAGCCCGACAGTCAAGTATGTACCAGTTTGTCGACAGCATACTGCATGTATGAGACTCAACGGTGTGAAATTGAAGTGTATTTGCGGGAAGATGGACAAAAGCTGTTGGCGAGAGATACATGGAGGCATATGTGGTCACCACATTGGCGCCAGAGCGCTTGCCGCAAAGCTTTCCAAGAAGGTTTCTTTTGGCCGACAGCCCTCCAGGATGCAACTGCACAAGTAACCAAGTGTGAAGCGTGCCAGTTCCATTCCAAACAGATACACCAGCCAGCTCAAGCTCTCCAGACGATCCCTTTATCCTGGCCATTTTCGATCTGGGGCTCGACATCCTCGGCCCCTTCCCCTGAGCTGTCGGGGGCTTTGAGTACTTGTATGTTGCCATCGACAAGTTCACAAAGTGGCCGGAAGTGGAAGCGATGAGGAAGGTGACGACAACGGTCAGCGATCAAGTTCTTCAGGTCGATTGTTTGCCGTTTCAGAATCTCTAACAGGATCATCACCGACAACGGCACACAATTTACGAGTCGCACCTTCATGCAGTACGTCCAAGATCTTGGCGCCAAGGTCTGCTTTGCTTCTGTTGCTCATCCGAGAAGCAACGGTCAAGCGAGAGAGGGCAAATGCTGAAGTGCTCTTGCGAACTCAAGACCAGAACTTTCGACAGGCTGCACAAGTGCGAAGAAACTGGATTGAGGAGCTGCCGGGCGGTTCTTTGGTCGATCGGGGCGACGCCAAATTGAGCCACCGTCTGCACACCTTTCGCTCTAGTCTATGGAGCGAAGGCAGTTCTCCCCACGGAACTTCGTATACGGATCGCCTCGAGTGCTCTCTTATGATGAGCTTGAGCAAGAGCAGCTGCGACAAGATGACGCTGCTCCTTGAGGAGGATAGTCTTGAGGCCATTGCATTTAGCTGCTCGTTACCGTAAAAGCTTTGCATCGCTACCATAGCCGCAAAGTTAGTGCCAGAAGCCTCGAGGAAGGCGACCTTGTTCTTCGGCGCGTTCAGTCCGCCAAGAATTCAAACAAGTTGACGCCGAAGTGGGAAGGCCCTTATGGGGTGAAATGAGTCACTAGGCCTGGCGCCGTCCGCCTTGAGACCGAAGATGGCATTCCGGTGAGCAAGTCCTGGAACATTGAGCATCTTCGTAAGTTTTACTCAGAAGGCGGTTGCGGAACCTGTTCCAAGAACCACCTTTTGTACAAGTCTTGCCGCTGTTGCATGTAATCCTTTGTACAAAGCCGGGCGTGAACCCGATGCATCAAGAAAGCTCATGTGTTGCGCACAACTTGTCAAATTCATGCTTTCATCATTTTATTGCATGTTTTGGCTAACACTTTGTGCAGCACCCACACCGATAAGCAATATCGAGCCGCTGGGCTCCATAACTTTATTTTCTTCTTTCTCTTTTCTCAAAGAAAGGAAGGTTCCCTCGCACAAGTTAACCAGGGGGAAGGAGAAGATAATACTATGGACCAAGCGTTGCTCGAGGGAGTTTCGCCTTATCGGGAAGCAAACGACAGAAAATCTAAGTTGCCCAAGTTTGAGCAATCAGTTCTTAAATTTTTAAGTTATCTTCCTCGAATGATAGTACTTTGTATGGAAAACCTGTGCGCGGAGGAACCAACTCGCGGCTAGTCCCGCCCTTACTTTGTTTCGAGTCCGCTCAACAACTTAAGTGAGCTGCAGCTAGTCGCGACAAGGTTGCTTGTCGGAGGCGGCACCACCAGCAGGCTGCTAACGTTCAAGACTCGGCCATGCAAAGGTGCTCATACCGACAAGTTCCCTAAAAGCGTAGGGCAAAACGCATTACAAAGGAAGGAATCAAGTAAAGGAAATAACATTGCAATCATCGCCTAAGATAGAGTTATATTACAAAATAGCTTGTCGCAGATCTAATAAATTGTTCTAAACATGATCAGCAGCGACAAGGGAAAGATAAAATTGGCGGCCTAGTCTACGCGGTCGCCATCAAACCGCTTGATCTTGTTCACCTTGTCCACAATGGGTGCGACAAGGG
Source organism: Aegilops bicornis (assembly GCA_021605145.1). NCBI lineage: Eukaryota > Viridiplantae > Streptophyta > Magnoliopsida > Poales > Poaceae > Aegilops > Aegilops bicornis. The sequence continues at coordinate 763,570,202 of CM038670.1, forward strand.
CTTTGAGCGCCTCCACATCGGCATCTGGCGGCAAGGATCTGAGGATGCCGTTGAGGTTGAGGCCTGGATTGCGGAAGGCCACCTTCATCAACACCTTCTGGAGGGCTCCTACACAGATCTGGCGCGATTCCTCGGCCAGCTGCTTTGGGACCTCTTCCCGGAGTCGCTAGAGGCCCGTCACCACGCCCTTGAAGAATAAGCTAAGCTTGGCGCTGGGTTGGAGGTGCTCGTCGGAGGAGTATGCAAGATCCACCATCCCCGGCTCCATCACTCGGCTGTGGATGGCGGCGGCAAGATCCACGAGACCTTGGTCCGATGCTCCACACTCTCCCTCAAGGCGCCTGGTGGCAACATCATTACGCCAGCTCCTCGTTGGCCTTGATCTGCCTTAACAGGCCCACTTCCCGCCTCCTTGGCACCGCCCAAATCTGCGTCGAGTGGTCGGCTTCAGCTCAAGATCAGCCTTGGAATCCTTGGCGGCGCCGAGCTCCTTGCTCCTATCAGCGAGGCAGCCTGCAGCTCGCCAAGTGTAGGCGTCCTTCTCGGCGCTCGTGCTTGAGCGCAGCAAGCTCTCGCCGCTCTTCTAGAGATCGGCCTCCAGCCTGCGCGTCACCTTCGTCTCCAACTCTTTCTTGGCGGCCTCGGCGGCTGCGGCAGCATCCTTTGCTTCCTTAAGAGCCCCGCCAAGTGACTCCTCGCGCGCGACAAGCTCTTCCTCGTGGCTGTCCAGGTTGACCTTCCGCTTCGCCAGCTCGCTTTCCTGCGCGGACAGCTTCTCGGCGGCAAGCCGTTGCTCCTCCTCAGCTGCGGCCTTCTCGAGGATGAAGGCCGTGTGCTCCTCGGCGAGTTGCGCCCGCTCCTCCGCCAAGGACCGGAGAGCTTCTTGGTTATGCCCCAAGCTCCTCCGCGCTTCTCCATGTTCTGCTCCCGCCCTCGCGACAAGTGCTTCCGGGACTCCAACTTGGCTTGTCGAGGCGCGGTAGAGCGACAGCAGCTTCTTCAGCAGCTGCTCCTCCTCAGACTCGCCGCTATTGCTGCTTGGCGCGTCCACCAGCGTCAGCCCAGCGGAGGCGAGCAGCTCTCCGTCGAAGGTCTCCCCTTCGACCGGCGCCCTGGAGCTCGACTCCCATGGGAGCTTGATGAAGACGCCGTCGTCGGCCTTCAAGTATGCGCCGGGCTGGGGCTCTTCGAACTGGACGCTGCAACAGCGGTGGGAGTCGGCGGTCGGTGTAGCGCCTGGCGCTCCTGCGACCCAGGGCCGTCGATGATCGCGGACCCTCGCCAGCTCTGCGGCGGCAGCCTCGATGGCCTCCTCGCCCGGCAGGCTCGTCGGCCGGCCTCTTCTTCCACGGCGGCCGTTAGTGTTGCCAGCAGCGTCCTCCTCGCCCGGCGACCTCGGTCTCCATCGGCTCTGTGGCGGACAAAGAAAGAACAGTCAAGCAAATGTTCAAAAAGAAAAACAGAAGAAAACAAGCCCAAGAGAAATTTTCGCGCAAGAGGATTACCTGCAATGTTATCTGCAGCCATGGTCTCGACCACTGGAGGATCACTAGTGCTGTCCCTTGCCGGAGTAGTTTCCCTTGCCGGGGGGCGCTCCCTTGCCGGAGAATCCTCCCTTGGCGGGCGTAGTCGGGCAGATAGAATCTCAGGGCGGCTTCCGAGCCTCCCCGATGAGGCTGCTCTACTCCTACACAAACCGACAATCGGATATCAATGAAGAAGGAGCACCCTTGCACACCTAACAAGAAGGAGAAAACCGCATGCTTACTCACTGGGGCTGTCTTGGGGGCTGCTTTGAGGAAGGGTTGCCGGGTCCGCAAGGGGTCTCGAGACGCCTCCCTATTATTGCCACGGGTGGATCGTCCTCAACAACGACCACCGGGGTCTTGGCTCTCTTCGACGCTCTCTGGGCCAGCGTCCTGAAAAGGAAAGAGTTCAGAACGAAGCAAATCAGATTCAAGATGAAGCAAAAAAATTGAAGAAATACAAACAATAGTGAAGCTTACTCTTCTTCTTCCTCCTCGGAGCTGAGCGCGGAGAAATCAAACTCCGGCTCGCCTCCGGCGCGACGAGGCGGAGGAGTGGGCTCTCTTGGCCGCTTGGCGGAGGTGTCGGCAGTGACACAGGAGGATCCCGCCCAGCTTGTCGCATGGCGGTGTGGGGTGCTCCCGCGGCAACATCGCTTGCCGCGATAGAGCGCGTCGCGTGGTGCTGCGGCTGTGGGGCCGTCTACCGCCCCGTCTCGTCTCCGGCCTTGCGGAGACGCCTCTTTGGGGGAGCCGGGGGCTCCGTTTGCGGCAAGCCACTGGATGGTGGGGAAGAAGCGCCCTCGGCTGGTTCGCCCGACTCGGCCTCGGGTTCGGTAAGCTCTTCCTCACCGGCGAACTCCCTTCGCTCGGCAAGGCTTGCCGCCTCTGTTGCATCAGCCTCCTCCACGGTGTACCCGAAGACACCAGCGGCAGCAGCTGCTGCCGCCTCCTCCAACCTTGTGGCAATGCGCACCATCTCTTCGTCGGTGGTGTCGCGGGTGAGCTTCTTCTGCTCGTCGGGGCGGATCGGCATTTCTTCCAAGCCGTCGAAGAACTGCCGCACGATGTCGTCGGAAGGCTCTTGCCAGGTTGGAACGATCCCATGAGAATTGCACAACGGCATCATGGCACGGATGCGGTCGAGCGCAGAGTTGTTGCACAATGGGGCGACCCCCCTCGGCAACCTAAACCACTCGGGGTGATCGGGGTCATTCTTGAACAGCTCTAGCAGCATCGCATCCAACTCCAAGACAGTGAAATTCCAATTGAGACCCGGGCGCAGCCTCATGATGTCCGCCGCGTTTTGGAACTCCCAAGCAGGTCTCCTCCTCTCCTGCAAGGGAGCGATGCGGTGGCGAAGGAAATCTGCGCCAACTGCGCCTACAGTGAGTCCGGCAAGCCTGAGGCGCAAGATCCGGGTCACAGCTATCTTCAACCTAGCATCTTCCGGCGCCAAGTTGCACCAATCGTTGTCGCGCACTATTGGGGTTTGGCGTACGGCAGTGAAGGGCTGCGGGTTCTCCTCAACGACCCAACACCAATTGGCTCTCCACTCCTCCCACTTGCTATGGAACTCTCCTTCCAGATAAGCTTCTTTCTTGCCGACCCTGGAGACCCAAGCAATCCCTCCGGCAAGCGGCTCCCCTCTCTCAACGCGGGGCATGAAGAAGTGGCAGAAGAGAGCTACGTTTGGGTGGATCCCGACAAAGTTTTCGCAAAGGTGTGCGAAAACTGCCATGGTCGACGGCGTTGGGGTGAAATCAAGGAGGCGGAACCCGTAGGTATTCATAATGTCGCAAAAGAATTAGAAAAGGCGGGCAGAGCCCGCAATAGAAGAAAAGCGCAAAGAAAGGATACCCGGTTGGGGCTAGTTCAAGCGGTGGCGGGAGTACCGTGCACGGATGCGCACGCGTCTCCGTCGACCAAAACAGGTAGTACCCCTCCCTCAGCTCCTTTGCATCAAGCTGGGGGGAGAAGATGGCCCGCTCCTTTCGCAGCGATGTGAGCCACTGCGCCTCGGCCGATTTCACGCCCTTCCCCTTGTCGGCTTTTGGAGCCATGGCAGAGGCGGTGGAGGAGACCGACGGTGTTGATGGCGTTGTGGCGAAAGGGGGCGGAGCGCTGCTCTCTTCGCACTAGAGAAGAAGAAGGAGGGAGCGGCGGTGGTTTTCGAGACAGCAATGGCGAGGTGGGCGACCTGCCCCTGTTTCCCCTGTTTATAAGGAGGGAGAGGGGGCGGACGTTCCGCTTTTCCTAATAAAGAAACCCCCACGACCTCGCCCACGATCTCTCACACGACGCCACGTCCGGTGCGTGCCGTTAGTGGGGGACGTGGTGGGTCCGGGGTGAGTTACGGCGTGATCAAGGCCGCGTGTGACCGTGCACTGTTATGGGCCTGGCCCGACAACGCTTCGGCACCGTGTGCAGCCCAGGGGCTCCTGGCCGGTGTACTAGAGTAGGGGTACCCTAGTATCTCGAACTTCGTGCAGACGGGCAGTTGCAGCACCAGCGGCAAGGCTTGCCTGGTCACCGCCAAGATCCTCCGTGGTTCCTTTGGAGCCATTCAAGAACAAAGTATTTAACCAAGAAGACAAGGCCGCGGCAAGAGGAGCTTGCCGGAAGGCCACTCAAGGCACGCAGAAGACAAGACCCCGGCAAGAGGAGCTTGCCGGGAAGGCTCGGAGAGCGACAAGCCTCCAGACGCGACAAGGATTCAGCCGCGGCAAGGCCCTTGCCGCGGCAGGCAACCTCTCTTCATCTCCGCTCCAGCTCATCCACTAACGTGTCGCCATGGGACCATTCCGTGCGCGCGTGTCAAGAGGCTGTGCAGCCAGCGGGGAGCAGCGATAAGCGGCGCTGGCAAGCTTGCCATCGTGGCGAACGATGGCGCTCCTGACGGTCCCTGTTGCACTGTTTAGGCGGACGAGGGCGGGCATTTAATGCTTTTGTCCCTTGCCGCCGTGGTTAGGTAGAGTACAACGTACACCTGCATAAGTAGGTGTACCAACTACTGTTTTTCCATTTGTACCCTCATCTACGTTGCCACCTGTCGGAGCCCCTTTGGGCATATAAAAGGAGGCCCATGCGCAACGTAGAGGAGGTTCGGTTCATTCGGTTCGATTCCAACGTTACCAGAGAACACTCACGCTAGGTCTTGTAGCTCTCAGCGCTCCCTAGCAAGAACACAATACAATCAGACAAGCATCAGTAGGAGTATTATCTCTCCGGAGAGCTCCGAAGCTGGGTAAAAATGCTTGTGTGCTTCGCCTCGATCCGCTCTTCGTGCGATCTCCGCCCCCCTCCGAACCAAAAGGGGCCTGGTCCACCGGCCCCATAGGTGTTCGTGGGTCCGATCAGCCTCCCCGACAGTGCTCCCTTATTCCGGGATTCCCATCAATACGGACGTGGGTAACCCATCCGCGCCATTGATTACGGCGCTTGGGAGATAAGCGAGTTTTTCCAGGCTGGCGGGGGATGCATAGCTTCGTCCATCCATATAAGGGGATAAGGATCCACCTTTTCACCTACGCCTTCTTCCTCCTTTGCTTATCCATTTCGCCAGACTCGAGCTCCAGCACCCAAGTCCGCACATCCCACCTCAACCTTCTCCAACTATGTCCGGAGCGGGAGGCAGGTGGATGGCCTCCTCCGTCACGGAGGGGCACATCGAAAAGCTGCGGGAGGCCGGATACTTGTCCAGCAACATCGCGCACCGGCTACCCGACGAGGGGCAGCTCATTCCCACCCCCGGGCCCCATGAGAGGGTGGTGTTCCTCACCCACTTCCTCTGCGGACTAGGTTTTCCACTTCACCCATTTGTTCGGGGGCTCATGTTCTACTACGGCCTGGATTTCCACGATCTGGCCCCGAACTTCATCCTCAACATCTCGGCGTTTATCGTCAGGCGAGGCCTTCCTTCATCCAGCCCCACTTCGGCTTATGGCTGAAGATCTTCAATGTCAAGACGAAGGTAGTGGGCGGCTGCCAAGCAGAGTGCGGAGGCGCCATGGTTGGCAAGATGGCCAAAGTCCTATGGCTCGAGGGCTCCTTTGTGGAGACCATAAAGTGGTGTCAATCGGGGTGGTTCTACATCACCGAGCCGCGCGCTGATTCTCAATGGCGGCGGCCCCGAATTCCGATCTGGCTTCCCCACACGGCTCACATCATGGAAAGAGACGGGCCTGACGTGGGGGATTCGGACAAGCTGTCCGGACTCCAAACCTGCGTCCGAAACCCGGTGGACAAGAATCTCAGGCTTGTCAACATAGTCCACGTGATGCTCATCCGCTGGATTCTCCCATGCCAACAACGGGCCTTCAAATTGTGGGAGGTTGATCCGGCACAACACCCAACTCTGAAAAGGCTCTTTGACACTACGTACGAAGATGCCTGGAAGGTGCTATTCAAGGGCGCCGAGGCTCCCACATCCGCTACCGAAGATCGCGGATTCAGCTCGCAGCGTCAAGCCAGCAAGGTAAGTTATTTTTCCCTTTATGGGACTCTTGTTTTTCATAGGTTGACTCTATGTGGGATCTAAAACTCCCTAACCTTTGACAGGACTGGTTGAAGACGTCCCCAGATAAACCGTCTGCCCCTTTGCCGTAAGACCCAGCGGACGCCCGATTGACGGGAGCCAGGGCTCCGGCACCTCACGTGGTGCCGGAGAAGAAGGCCAAGAAGAAGGCCACGGGAACTCGAAGGAGCTCCGGCGCCAGGGCTGTCGGACTCATCGCCCGACAACCTCGAGGCGGAATCCTCCTCGAGGAAGAGGAGGAGGAAAGAAGCCTCTTCCCCAAAGGCGGGGAGAGAACAAAGGAAGGCCGCCCCTAACCAGGAGGCCGGAGGGTTCAAGAAGGGAAGGACCCTTCCTCCGGACTTCTCCACCAACGCCGACAACGACGAGGAGGAGTGGCCAACAAGGGCCAAGCCCCTGGCGAGATCGTAAGTGTCCGGATACCCATGGCTTTTTTTCCATTGCATAGTGTTCTCTAATGCCGAACAATCATGCAGCCCGCCCAAGGACGAGTTCGCCGCTTCGTCGAGCGGGTCCCTGAGTTCGTCAGAAATGGAGAGTACTTCACTTAAGGCCGCCTCCTCACCTCACGCTGTGGACGACACCGAGGTGGGCCACAAGGGGGCCTGGTTAAGAGGAGGTGGCGCAGGAGGCGCCGCAAGGCAACCTCCCGGACTCCAGGCGCGTGGGGAGCGAGACCCCCACGGGCTGTAAGCCCGACCCTCGTCCGGACTCCATACCGGAACCTTCAGCGGTTCCGAAGTCCGGAAAGCGGCCCCTTCGTAGGAAGGGTAAGACGCCGGTGTCCTCCATCCAACCGGAGGCACCGGATAACTTACTGGAGGCGCTTAATAGCGCCTCCATCAACGAGGAGCACCGCACTATTATGAGTGTGGTGATCCAGAAAGTTCAGTCCGCCAAGAGCGGGCTGACTGAAGCCTGTACCAGCCTTCTAGCAGGCTTTGAGGTAAGTTTAGAATATTTAAAAATATTACCGCATAGACAAGAGTTCTCGATGCTTAGTTCGGTGTTCGGAAAGAAAAGCCGGACTAAGGATCTAAAAAGATATACGCAGGAGTCTAACGTAAGTATGTCAATATGTGATTGCAGGCTGCGCTGCTGACCTCTGCCGCACTGACTGCGGAGGTCAATGCATTGAAGAAAAGCCTCGAGCGGTCCGAGAACGAGCTCGGCCTTGCCAAGAAGCAGCTCGAGGACAGGGAAGGTAAGCAATGCCTTATGAAAGAAATACCTTATAGAAAGGATTCGGTTGCAAAAAATGACAGGAATAACGTGGGTATTGTAGGGGCCACGAGCGAGGTGGCGACCACTGAAGGAAGCGGTGTCCGCGGCCGAAGCAAAGCGGCGGAGCGCACCGAGCGAGAGAAGCAGGAGGAGCGGGTGGCGGAGGTGCGGCAAGAGCTCCGTGCTCTCGTGAAAAAACATGAGAGTTTGGAGGCGTGACTCAAGACTCGAGAGTCCGAGCTCGCCTCGGCTCTTGAGAGTGCCAAAGCCGCTAAGGCCAAGCCCAAAAAGCCCTCCAAGAAATTGAATCATTAAAGAAGATAGCGGCGGGTAAGGCATTCTTTCTTGAAGCAAGCATGTGAAAGTGAATTACCTAATACTTACCTCGATTCGAGCTCTCCAGAGCATTCGCAGATCTGCCCGAGGTGTGTCCGATCTTGCCGCATTCTCTGCGCCAAGGAGGGAGCTTCGACGGAGAAGGTGTTACGTCTCGATGCTGAGGCCGAACGTCTGGTGCCCCTAAGCGACCAGCTGAAGCAGCTGGTCGAGCTCCACAAGGTCGCCGAACAGGCCATGAAGGGCCTCATATGTGACCATTGGAAGCCATGCCTGGGAGCTACTTCGGGCCTGTGCAGCGGCTGGTGGACGCCTATCCATGGATTGAAGTCATCAAGCGCTCCGTCAGCATTGAAGGTGCCCGTCGGTCCCTTGCCCGTGCTAAAGTGCACTGGGGCAAGCTGGATGCGGAGAAGCTTGTGACGGACGGGCCACCGAAGGGCAAGGAGCATCGCAGACCCGAAATGTACTATGAGGGCGTCCTGAAGGGTGCCCGCCGGATAGCGGATGAGTGCGCCAAAGATGTAATTTTTGAATAGACTCGCATTTGTTATCCTGTACGCTGAAAACTTGTTCATATGCGCGCTTGTTAATTTAAAATATTACCTTCTGTGCGGCCGTTTATCAAATTTGAGAGATGGCAAGTCGTTGGCTTCAACCCCCATGCCACGAGTGCTGGGGTGTTCGAGATAAACTTGAGCGCTCTTGTTCCCATTCTTGGGTCCGTCGAGGGAGGCGCTCAACGCAACGAACAAGGCAACCGGACTTATAGTGCTTGACACTCTCACTTAGCCATAGAATTCTATAATTTTAAATTTCGGTGAAGCCCCTAGTATTCGGAAGACCGAGTTTGGGGCACTGTCCATGCCTTGGCCGGACAATGCCGACTCCTCGCTCTAAGCGGCATAGGTCTTTAGGGACCCGAAAAAACCTCTCGAACAGCGACCAGCTCTCGCCCTATCATGACGGTCAGTTTTAGCTTTCTCCACTGAGGTGCTCAACCCAGCTCAACCGGGGCACAATCGCAGTGGTTCTCCCAGCGCTACCTTAGCCGATATAACGGAACGTAAGGTACCAAAACATGGGAGCCGGGAAAACCCAACTATTGACCCAAGACATGATTCAGAGCCGATGCATATAATGCTATAAGTTCGGGGTGCCGCACTTGTGAAAGTGTTTGGACTTATCACACCATACTTTTCGGGTACTTAAGCCCCTGGTGTATTGGCCGTACCAAAGTGTACGGGTGCAACATGTCATTTAAATGAACATATATAATGGGAAAGAATGCAATAATAGGCAAGAGCTATATATTGGTTATTAAAAGAAACCGCAAATAAAAGCGAGCGATACAAATTGTGCGATAAGCAAGGGATGGGACTATTTAACATGTCCCCTCCGTGGGTAAGCTGCGGGATGGTATGTAAAACAGGTATAATGCTCGTAGTAGAGACCACCTGGACACTCGACGTAGCTTTCTGTTTCCCTGGCTGTTGCATCGTGAGTTCGGCGCGAATGCCGGACTGGGCTTCTGGAGAACAGAGTCATGAAAGTAAGAAAAAAGAAGAAAGAAAAAGAATGACACAATCGGGAGCCCCTGGTGCGATTGAGCCGCATTCTGGGCGTGCTGTGGTCGTGCCCCTCCCCTTATGCCCATGGTATCTCCAGAGCGTAGTTATGTACGCGTAGTAATGGCTTCGCAATTTCGCGAGGGCTGGCGAGGGAGTTCCGGACTAGGGGGTGTCCGGATAGCCGAACTATCATCATCGGCCGGACTCCAAGACTATGAAGATACAAGATTGAAGACTTCGTCCCGTGTCCGGATGGGACTTTCCTTGGCGTGGAAGGCAAGCTTGGCGATACGGATATGTAGATCTCCTACCATTGTAACCGACTCTGTGTAACCTTAACCCTATCCGGTGTCTATATAAACCGGAGGGTTTTAGTCCGTAGGACGAACAACAATCATACCATAGGCTAGCTTCTAGGGTCTAGCCTCCTTGATCTCGTGGTAGATCCACTCTTGTAACACACATTATCAGTATTAATCTAGCAGGACGTAGGGTTTTACCTCCATCAAGAGGGCCCGAACCTGGGTAAACATCGTGTCCCTTGTCTCCTGTTACCATCCGCCTAGACGCACAGTTCGGGACCCCCTACCCGAGATCTGCCGGTTTTGACACCGACATTGGTGCTTTCATTGAGAGTTCCTCTGTGTCGTCGCCGATAGGCCCGATGGCTCCTTTGATCATCAACAACGACACGGTCCAGGGTGAGACTTTTCTCCCCGGACAGATCTTCGTGTTCGGCGGCTTTGCACTGCGGGCCAATTCGCTTGGCCATCTGGAGCAGATCGAAAGCTACGCCCCTGGCCGTCAGGTCAGATTTGGAAGCCTAAACTAAACGGTCGATATCCGCGGAGACTTGATCTTCGACGGATTCAAGCCCCAGCCAAGCGCGCCGCACTGTCTCGATGGGCATGATCAAGCTCTGCAACGAGCTTAGTGCTCGGAGGCCGCACCAAAATCCGGCCCGACCCTTAATCCGGGCGGATTCCCCGATCGAGGACGAGTGGTTGGACACCGCCTCGGGGGCTTTAATCTCTACGGCGATTGAGCCGAACTCCATCCCTGTCCTTTGCGAAGACCTCGACTCCAGGGTGCCGGACTCCTATCCGGACTCCAAACCCTCCGCGCCCTTGCTGATCGAATCCGATTGGGCGCCCGTTATGGAGTTCACGGCCACAGACATCTTTCAGCACTCGCCTTTTGGGGACATCCTGAATTCACTAAAGTCTCTCTCTTTATCTGGAGAGCCTTGGACGGACTACGGTCAGGAAGGTTGGGATACGGTCGATGAAGAAATTCGACGCCCACCCACCACCCACTTGGTAGCCATTGCCGATTTACCTAACCGACATGCTAGACTACGACTCCGAAGACATCGACGGTATGGACGACGATCTTTGCCGAGACGACCAAGACCCAGCGCCTACAGGGCATTGGAAGGCCACCTCGTCATACGACATATACATGGTGGACATCCCAAAAGATGGGAACGACGATGGAACAACGAAGGATGACCCCTCCAAGAAGCAGCCCAAGCGCCGGCGTCAGCGGCGCCACTCTAAATCCCGCCATAGCAAGAATGAAGATTCCGGCACCGGAGATAACAATACACCGGACAACGCCGAAGACAATCCACTCCAGCAAGATCCATCGCAGGAGGATGAAGACGCCAGCCCTCAAGAGAGAGCGGCGTAAGAAGAGGTAGAGGATTATATGCCTCCCTCCAAGACGAAGCAAGCCTCGACGACAATGAATTCGCCGTGCCCGAGAATCCTGGCCGAACAAGAGCGTTTTAGACGCAGGCTTATGGCCACGGCGAACAGCCTAAAGAAAAAGCAGCAACAGCTTAGAGCTGATCAGATCTGCTAGCCCACGGATGGACTGAAGTCCTCGCGGCGAAGAGCATGAGCTCGAACGCCCCTCCAAAGCTACCCTAAACGCAAGCTGCTCCCCGATTAGAGGAGGAGGCTTACGAACCCGCATCACCAGGAGACAATACGGCTGACCGACCACCCGTGGTCAGCGACAGAGAGGCCTCTAGGCCCTTCACTAGAACCGGACCCCGGCATCGCTCAAAAGGCACTTGGCCAAAGGGGAACGCTCCGGACCTGCGAGATATATTGGAGGACAAGGCAAGACAATCAAGATCGGTCTATGGATCGCGTGGGCGCCCACGCAGTGCGTGGCGACAACCGCCGCTACCGGACACAAAGAAGTCTGGCCGGGCGAACAAAATGCAGACCAAGCTCTTTTGAGCTCCGCCGTGATATCGCCAGCATGCAGGCGCCGCACACCCACTATGCTTCACGTACGAAGTAATGGATCATCAAATCCTCAAGGGTTTAAACCCGTCAATATTGAATCCTATGATGGCACAACAGACCCCGCGGTTTGGATCGAAGACTATCTCCTTCAAATCCACATGGCCCGCGGTGACGATCTTCACGCCATCAAATAACTCCCGCTCAAGCTTAAAGGACCAGCCCGGCATTGGCTCAACAGCTTGCCAGCAGAGTCAATTGGGAGCTGGGAGGACTTGGAAGCCGCATTCCTCGATAACTTCCAGGGCAATTATGTGCGACCACCAGACGCTGATGACCTAAGCCACATAATTCAGCAGACAGACGAATCGCCGGACAATTACGACACGGTTCTTAACCAAGAAAAACCAAATCGTCGACAGTCCGGATGCGGAGGCCCTCGCGGCCTTCAAGCATAACATCCGCGACGAGTGGCTTGCCCGGCACCTAGGACAGGAAAAGCCGAAATCCATGGCAGCCCTCACATCACTCATGACCCGCTTCTGCGCGGGTTAGGACAGCTGGTTAGCACGCAGCAACACCCTCTGCAAAAATTCTGGCAGTCCAGACTTCAAGGACCAAAATGGTAGGCCGCGTCGTAACAAAAACAAACGCCGCACTAACGGCGACAATATTGAGGATACGACAGTCAATGCCGGATTCAAAGGCTCTAAACCCGTCACGGAAAAAGCCATTCAAACGAACTACTACGGTCCGTCCGGTTTGGGCCGAATACTCGACCGCTTGTGCGGATACACGGCACTTTAAAAGCCAGCTTAACCACACCAACAGGGACTGTTGGGTATTCAAGGCGTGCAAGTTAATTGCGAAAACAATGACAAGGGGCTGCACAGCGATGACGAGGACGAGACCCAACCGCCGAACACTAGAGGACAGAAGGGTTTCCCCCCACAGGTGCGGACGGTGAACATGATATACACAACCCACATACCCAAAAGGGAGCGGAAGCGTGCACTCAGGGATGTCTACGCTACCGGAGCCAAGGTTCTCAAGTTCAATCCATGGTCCTCCCGCCCCACTTTTGACCAAAGGGACCACTCCCACCAAAGATCCGCCACGGCGGATTCGGCCAGACCGTCCTAGACCCAATCGTCGTTGGATTTCACCTAACCAGAGTCCTGATGGACGGCGTCAGCAGACTGAACCTGCTTTACCAGGATACAGTGCGCTAAATGGGCATAGACCCCTCAAGGATTAAACCTACCAAAACGACCTTTAAAGGCGTCATACCAGGTGTAGAAGCCAATTGTACAGGCTCAATTACACGGGAAGTGGTCTTCGGATCCCCGGATAACTTCCGAAGCGAGGAGTTAATCTTCGACATAGTCCCGTTCCGCAGCGGCTATCATGCCTTGCTCGGACGTACCGCGTTTGCAAAGTTCAACACGGTGCCGCACTACGCATACCTCAAGCTCAAGATGCCAGCCCTCAGGAGTCATTACGGTCAACGGAAATATCGAACGTTCCCTCCGCGCGGAGGAACATACAGCGGCTCGCGGCGAAGTGCAATGCAACCTCTTAAGGCAATTATCGAATCCGCCGTTAAGCGGCCGGATACAGCCAAGCCGCCGGAGTAACTTACAACAAGACCACTGGCACGCTCCGAGCATCGCCAGAAAGTGCGGCTAACCCCAGCTCCCCGCGAACGTCAAAGCAGGTCCTTCGTGATACACCATTACGCTCAAGATACCATGGGCATGGGGAGGGGGGCACGACCACAATACACCTGCATCGCGGCTCAACCACACAAGGCTCTCAAGTGTGTCGTTCCTTTTTCTTTTCTTTTTACCTTTTACTTTTTAAACACAGGACTCCGTTTGTCGAAGCCTGTCCGCAGCAGACCTGCCGAACTCACGATGCAACAGCCAGGGAAGGATAAAGGCTAGAACGAATATACAGGTGGTCTCCATTACGAGCATTTTCATACACCAATCTGCAGCCTACCCCTGGAACGGGACATGTTTAAACAGTCTCCTACCTTGCTTATCGCATTATTTGCATCGTTCTGCATTCGTAGCAGCACTTATTGAATAAAACAATGCAGCACCTTTTTGCTTATAATTGCATTTCTTTTTCATACATATGTTCATTTACGACATGTTGCATCCGTACACTATGGTACGGCTAATATAAACCAGGGGCTTATGTTTCCCGCGTTATGGTGTGATGAGTCCGAACACTTTCACAAGTGCGACACCCCGAACTTATAGCACTATATGCATCGGCTCCGAATCATGTCTTGGGTCAATAGTTGGGTTTGCCCGGCTCCCGTGTTTTGGTACCTTACGCCCGTTATATCGGCTAAGGTAGCACCGGGAGAACCACGCGATTCCGCCCCAGTTCGGCTGGGTTAACGCCTCAGTGGAGAAAGCTAAAACTGACCGTCATGATGAGGCGAGAGACCGGTCGTTGTTCGAGAGGTTTTTTGTGAGTCCTTAAAGACTTATGCCGCTTAGAGCGAGGAGCCGGATACTAACCCGCCAAGGCGTGGATAGCGCCCCAAATTAGGCCTTCCGAATACTAGGGGCTTCACGAAATTTAAAATTATAGAATTCTATGGCTAAGGAGAGTGTTCAAGCATTATAAGTCCGGTTGCCTTGTTCGCTGTGTTGAGCGCCTCCCTAGATGGACCAAAAATGGGAACAAGAGCTCCCAAGTTTATCCCGAACACCCCAAAGACTGTGGCATGGGGGCTGAAGCCGACGATTTGCCATCTCTCAGATTTGATAAATAGCCGCACAGAAGGTAATATTTTAAATTAATAAGCGTTGCTTAGCGCATATGAACTAAGTTTTCAGCGCACATGATAACAAAATGCGAGTCTACTCAAATATTACATCTTTGGAGCACTCACCCGCAATAGTGCGGCGCCTTCAAGACACTCTTATAATACATCTCGGGCGTGCGATGCTCCTTGCCCTCTGGTGGTGGATCCATCACAAGCTTCTGGGCATCCATCTTGCCCCAGTGCACCTTTGCGCGGGCAAGGGCCCGACGGGCACCCTCGATACAAGCGGAATGCTTGATAACTTCAACCCACGGGCACACATCTACCTGCCGCCAAGACCAGTCAAGTAGCTCCTGTGCATGGCCTCCTTAGGCCACGTACCAACTATGAGGCCCTTCATGGCCTGTTCGCCGCCTTGTGGAGCTCGACCACCTGCTTCAGCTGATCGCTAAGGGCACCGGATGTCCGGCCTCGAGATACCGAGACCAGAAGACCTTCTCCGTTGAGCTCCCTCCTCGGCCCGGTAGAATGCGGCAAGATCGGACACGCCGCAAGGAAGATCTGCGAACGCCTCGAGAGCTCCGAATTCGGGTAAGCAACAGTAATTAACACTCACATGCTTACTCCTGCATGAAAAATGCCATACCCGCTGCTAATTGCTACACCGCCTCAATCTCCTGGAGGGCCTTGTAGGCTTCGGCCTTAGCGGCTTTGGCACTCTCAAGAGCCGTTGCAAGCTCAGACTCTCGAGTCTTCGAGTCACGCACCAAGTTCTCATGTTTTTTCACGAGATCCTGGAGCTCTTGCTGTACCTCCGCCACCTGCGCCTCCTACTTCTCTCGCCATATGCTCGCGTCAGATTACATTCGGCCGCGGCCACCGCCTCCTTCAGGGTCGCCACCTTGTTAGTGGCCCCTACAATACCCACGTTATCCTTGTCATTTTTTTGCAACCAAATCCTTTTCTATAAGGTACAATTTTCATAAGGTATTATTCACCTTCTTTTTCCTCGAGCTGCTTCCTGGCATGACCGAGCTCGTTGTCGGACCGCTCGAGGTTTTTCTTCAAATTATTGACCTCCGCAGTCAGTGCTGCGGAGGTCAGCAGCACATCCTGAAATCCCATATTGACATATTTTTTATGACTCCTGCGTTTATCTTTCTAAAGATCCTCAGTCCGGCTTTTCTTTCCGAACACCGAGCCGAGCATTAGGGGCTACTGTCTATGTGGTACCATTTTACATATATTAAAATTTCTTACCTCAAAGCCTGATAGAAGGCTGGTACGAACTTGATCAGCCCGCTCTTGGCGGACTGAACTGTCCGGATCACCGTACTCATAACAGTGCGGTGCTCCTCCTCAATGGAGGCGCCGTTGAGCGCCTCCTGTAAGCTATCCGGTGCCTAAGGTTGGACGAAGGACACCGACGTCTTACCCTCCTTGCGAAGGGATCGTTTGCCGGACTCCGGAACCACTGAAGGTTCCGGCATTGAGTCCGGACAAGGGTCGGCCTTAGAGCCTGGGGTCTTGCCCCCCCCACCGCTCGAGTCCGGGGTTGCCTTGGGGCACCTCCTGCGCCACCTCCTCGGGACCAAGCCCCCTTTGGTGCCCCGCCGTGGCGTGGTCCGCAGCATGAGGCGAGGAGGCGGTCGGAAGTGAAGTACTCTCCATTTCCGATGAGCCCAGGGACCCGCTCGATGAATCGGCGAGCTCGCCTTTGGGCGGGCTGCACGATTGTTCGACATTAGAGAACACTCTACAATAATAAAACGCCATGGGTATCCGGACACTTACGATCTCGCCAGGGGCTTGGCCCCTGTAGACCAATCCCCCTCGTCATCATCGACGTATGTGGAGAAGTCCGGAGGAAGGGTTCTTCCCTTCTTGGACCCTCCGGCCTCCCCAGTTGGGGCGGCCTTCCTTTTCCTCTCCTCCCCCGCTGGGGGAGAGGCTTCTTCTTCTTCCTCCTCGTCTTCAGGAGAAGATTCTGCTTCAGAATCCGACAGCACCTGGCGTCGGGTGCTCCTTCGAGTTCCCGTAGCCTCCTTCTTGGCCTTCTTCTCCGGCACTACATGGGGTGCCGGAGCCAGCAGCCCCGTCAATCGGGCGTCCGCTGGGTCTTCTGGCAAAGGAGCCGGACAGTTAATCCGTCCGGACGTCTTCAGCTAGACCTGTCGAAGAATAGGGAGTTTTCAGAACCCACGTAGAGTCAATCTATGGAAAAGGAGTCCTGTAAAGGGTAAAATAACTTACCTCGTTGGCTTGACGCCGCGAGCTGTATCCGCGATCTTTGTTAGCGGATGCGGGGGCTTCGACGCCCTTGAACAGCACCTTCCAGGCATCTTCGTACGTGGTATCGAAGATCCGGCTCAAGGTTCGGTGCTGTGCCGGATCGAACTCCCACAAATTGAAGTCCCGTTGTTGGCATGGGAGAATCCGGCGGATGAGCATCACCTGGATTACGTCGACAAGCCTGCGATTCTTGTCCACCAGGTTCCGGACGCGTGTTTGGAGTCCGGATAGCTCGTCCGAATCCCCCCACTTCAGGCCCGTCTCTTTCCATGACGAGAGCCGTGTGGGGAATCCAGATCTGAATTCGGGGGCCGCCACCCATTCTTGGTCGCGTGGCTCGGTGATGTAGAACCACCCCGATTGCCACCCCTTGATGGTTTCCACGAAAGTACCCTCCAGCCACGTAACGTGGGACATCCTGCCCACCATGGCGCCTCCGCACTTCGCTTGGCTGCCCTTCACAACCTTCGCTTGACATCAAGGTCTTGAGCCACAAGTCAAGTGGGTCTGGATACAGAGGAATGTTTCGCACACGCATTTATAAACGCCGAGATATTGAGGATAAAATTCGGGGCCGATCATGGAAATCTAGGCCGTAGTAGAACATGAGCCCCGGACAAAGGGATGAAGCGGAAGCCCAGTCCAGCGGAGGAAATGGGGAAGAAATACTACCCTCTCATGGGGCACAGGGGTTGGGAGCGAGCTCTCCCTCGTCGAGGGAGCCGATGCTTGTGATATTCTTTGGACATATATCCGGCGTCACGCAGCTTTGGATCTGCCCCTCCGTGACGGAGGAGGCCATCCACTTGCTTCCCGCTCTGGACATAGTTGGAGAAGGTTGAGGTGATAAGTGCGGACTTGGGCGCTGGAGCTCGAGTTCGCGGAGATGGATAAGCCAAGGAGGAAGAAGGCGCATGTAAAAGGGGCTGGATCCTTATCCCCTTATATGGGCGGACATTAACATGTGTCCCCACCGCCCGGTAAAACTCGCTTATCTCCCAAAGCGCCACAATCAATGGCGCGGTTGGGTTACCCACGTCCGTATTGATGGGAATCCGGAATAAGGAACACGATCTCTGCCTCGACAAGACGTGCCAAGGAAACCGCCGCTTAAACGCTACCGAGGTGGAACATTAAAAGCAATTTGAATAAAGGCTTGGTAGTGGTGCAACGTCACGCCACAAAATATGTCAGCAGATTGATCTTGTGTAACATTATTCTCTCTACGGTGGTATGTGGAATTAATTTTTGCAGAGCCGGACACTATCCTGGTGTTCACAATCTTCTATAAACTATTCGGAGGAAGAACCCGCCTTGCAATGCCGAAGACAATATACGCGCCGGACTCATCGTCATTGAAGCCTGGTTCGAGGCTACTGCGGGAGTTCCGGACTAGGGGTGCCGGATAGCGAACTATCATCATCTGCCGGACTCCAAGACTATGAAGATACAAGATTGAAGACTTCATCCCGTGTCCGGATGGGACTTTCCTTGGCGTGGAAGGCAAGCTTGGTGATACGGATATGTAGATCTCCTACCATTGTAACCGATCAGGTAACCCTAACCCTATCCGGTGTCTATATAAACCGGAGGGTTTTAGTCTGTAGGACGAACAACAATCATACCATAGGCTAGCTTCTAGGGTCTAGCCTCCTTGATCTCTTGGTAGATCCACTCTTGTAACACACATTATCAATATTAATCTAGCAGGACGTAGGGTTTTACCTCCATCAAGAGGGCCCGAACCTGGGTAAAACATCGTGTCCCTTGTCTCCTGTTACCATCCGCCTAGACGCACAGTTCGGGACCCCCTACCCAAGATCCGCCGGTTTTGACACCGACAGCTGGGGTTGGGGCCGGATTGCTACGCGTGCTTGAATCGTGCCAGGCGGTCTTGTTGTAGGTTACTCCGGGCGCGCTTGACAGTGTCCGGACGTTTAATGGCCGGACTCGAGAATTGCTGTGAGAGGCTGCCTTGCACCTCCGCCGCGAGGGCCGCCGTGTGCTCCTCCGTTCGGAGAGAGCGTTCGGTGTTTCCATTGACCGTGATTACTCCTCGAGGGCCCGGCATCTTGAGCTTGAGGTATGCGTAGTGTGGCACCGCATTGAACTTTGCAAATGCGGTTCGTCCAAGCAGTGCGTGATAGCCGCTGCGGAACGGGACTATGTCGAAGATTAACTCTTCGCTTCGGAAGTTATCCGGGGATCCGAAGACCACTTTGAGTGTAATTGAGCCTGTACAATTGGCCTCTACACCCGGCATGACGCCTTTAAAGGTCGTCTTTGTGGGTTTAATCCTTGAGGGGTCTATGCCCATTTTGCACACTGTATCCTGATAAAGGAGGTTCAGGCTACTACCGCCGTCCATTAGGACTCTAGTGAGGTGAAATCCGTCGATAATTGGGTCAAGAACCTATGCGGCGAAACCGCCGTGACGGATGCTAGTGGGGTGGTCCCTTCGATCGAATGTGATCGAGCAGGAGGACCATGGGTTGAACTTCGGGGCGACTGGCTCCATCGCATATACGTCCCTTAGTACACGCTTCCGCTCCCTTTTGGGTATGTGCGTTGCGTATATCATGTTCACCGTCCGCACTTGTGTGGGAAAGCCCTTTTGTTCTCTATTGTTCGGCGGCCAGGGCTCTTCCTCATCATCGCTATGCAACCCCTTGTCATTGAGTTTGGCACTTAACTTGCCTGCTTGCTTGAACACCCAACAATCCCTGTTGGTGTGATTGGCTGGTTTTTCGGGGGTGCCATGTATCTGGCACAAGCGATCGAGTATTCGGTCCAAGTTGGACGGGCCTGGGTATTTCTTTTGAATGGCTTCTTCACTGACCGGGTTTAGAGCCTCTGAATCCGCATTGACCGTCGTATCTTCATCATTGTCGCTGTTAATGCGGCACTTGTTCTTGTTGCGACGCGACCTGCCATTGTTGTCCTTGGTATCCGAACTACCAGGGTTTTTGGTCAAGTTGCTACTACGAGCTAGCCAGCTGTCCTCTCACGCGCAAAAGCGGGTCATGAGTGTGGTGAGGGCTGCCATGGATTTCGGCTTTTCCTGTCCTAGGTGCCGGGCTAGCCACTCATCGCGGATGTTATGTTTGAAGGCTGCAAGGGCCTCTGCATCCGGACAGTCAACAATTTGATTTTTCTTTGTTAGGAACCGCGTCCAGAATTGTCTGGCCGGTTCTTCTGGCTGCTGAATTATATGGCTAAGGTCATCAGCGTCTGGTAGTCGCACATATGTGCCCTGGAAGTTATCAAGGAATGCGGCTTCCAGGTCCTCCCAACAACCGATTGACTCTGCTGGCAAGCTGTTGAGCCAATGCCGAGCTGGTCCTTTAAGCTTGAGTGGGAGGTATTTGATGGCATGTAGATCATCATCGCGGGCCATGTGGATATGGAGGAGATAGTCCTCGATCCAGACCGCAGGATCTGTGGTACCATCATATGATTCGATGTTTACGGGTTTGAAACCCTCGTGGATTTGATGATCCATTACTTCATCTGTGAAGCATAGTGGGTGTCTTGGCGCCTACAGATTGAGCTATATCACGACGCAACTCAAATGAGCTATGTCTCTGTGTTGGCCCGGCGAATTGCTGTATCCGGCGTGGCGGTTTAAATCACGCGTGTCGTAGGGCATACCACGCGATCCGTAGATCGATCTTGTTTGGCGTGCCTTGTCCTCAAATATGTCTCGCAGGTCTGGCGCGCTTTCCGTGCCTTTGGTACTTTTCGAGCGACGCCGAGTGCGGCTTGAATGGAGGGTCTAGAGGCCTCTCTGTCGCGACCACGGGTGGCGGTCGGCCGCATCATCTTGGTGATGTAGGTTTGGGTGCTGCTTCCTCTAATTGGGGTAGCAGCCTGCGTTTGGGGTATCTCTTGGAGGGGCGTTCGAGTTCATACTCTTCGGCTGCAAGGACTTCAGTCCATCTGTCAGCTAGCAAGTCTTGGTCAGCTCTAAGCTGCTGCTGCTTTTTCTTGAGGCTGCTTGCCGTGGCCATAAGCCTGCGTTTGAAACGCTCCTGTTCGGCAGGATCCTCAGGCACGACAAATTCATCGTCGTCGAGGCTTGCCTCATCTTCGGAGGGGGGCGCATAATTATCGTCCTATACCTCTCTTTTTGCCGCACTGTCGTGCGATCTTGCTTCTCCCTCCTCCTGTGCTGAGTCCTGCTGGAGGGGGTCGTCTTCAACCTTGTCCAAGGTATTATTGTCTCCGTGCTTGGAATCACCGTTTTTACTATGGCGGGATTTAGAACGGCGCCGCTGACGTCGGCGCTTGGGTTGTTTCTTGGAGGGGTCATCCTCTGCCGTTCCATCGCCATTCCCATCTTTTGGGATGTCCACCATTTACATGTCATATGACGAGGTGGCCTTCCAGTGCCCTGTAGGCGCTGGGTCTTGGTCGTCTCCGGCATCGTCGTCCATATCGTCGATGTCTTCGGAGTCGAAGTCGAGCATGTCGGTTAAATCATCGACAGTGGCTACAAAGTGGGTGGTGGGTGGGCGTTGAATTTCTTCGTCGTCCACATCCCAACCTTCATGACCGTAGTCCGGCCAGGGCTCTCCTGATAAAGAGAGAGACTTTAGTGAATTAAAGATGTCGCCAAAGGGCGAGTCTTTGAAAAGATGTCCGCGGCAGTGAACCCCATGACCGGCGCCCAATCGGATTCGATTGGCGGTAGCGCTGAGGGTTAGTCCGGAGAGGAGTCCGGCACCTTGGAGTCACGGTCTTCGCAAAGGACAGGGATGGAGTTCGGCTCAATCGCCGTTGAGATCGTAGCCCCCGAGGCGGTGTCCAACCACTCGTCCTCGATCGGGGGAGTCGGCTCTGAGCTAAGGGTCGGAGCGGACGCTGGTGCGGCCTCCAGGGCACTGTTCGGCAGCAGAGCTAGATCGTGCCCATCGAGACAGTGCGGCGCGCTTGGCTGTGGCTCGAATCCATCGAAGATCAAGTCTCCACGGATGTCGACCGTGTAGTTCAAACTCCCAAATCTGACACGATGGCGGGCGTAGCTTTCGATCTGCTCCAGATGGCCAAGTGAATTGGCCCGCAGTGCAAAGCCGCCCGAATCTGAAGATCTGTCCGGGAGAAAAGTCTCACCTGGACCGCTGTCGTTGTTGATGATCGAAGGAGCCATCGGGCCTATAGGTGACGACACGGAGGAACTCTCAATGAAAGCACCAATGTCAGTGTCAAAACCGGCGGATCTCGGGTAGGGGGTCCCGAACTGTGCGTCTAGGCGGATGGTAACAGGAGACAAGGGACACGATGTTTTTACCCAGGTTCGGGCCCTCTCGATGGAGGTAATACCCTACTCCTACTTGATTAATATTGATGATATGGGTAGTACAAGAGTAGATCTACCACGAGATCAGAGAGGCTAAACCCTAGAAGCTAGCCTATGGTATGATTGTTGTTTTTCCTACGGACTAAAACCCTTCGGTTTATATAGACACCGGATAGGGTTAGGGTTACACAGAGTCGGTTACAATGGTAGGAGATCTACATATCCAGACGCCAAGCTTGCCTTCCACGCCAAGGAAAGTCTCATCCGGACACGGGACGAAGTCTTCAATCTTGTATCTTCATAGTCCAGGAGTCCGGCCAACGGTGATAGTTCGGCTATCCGGACACCCCCTAATCCAGGACTCCCTCACCCCCTCCCTCTCCCCTATATATACTTGTGGTTTTGGGGCTGCCATACACAAGAGTTTCCACCTCTCCCTGGCGCAGCCCTACCTCTCTTTCTCCTCGTCTCTCGCGGTGCTTGGCGAAGCCCTGCTGGATTGCCACGCTCCTCCATCACCACCACGCCGTTGTGCTGCTGCTGGACGGAGTCTTCCTCAACCTCTCCCTCTCACCTTGCTAGATCAAGGCATGGGAGACGTCACCGGGCTGTACGTGTGTTGAACACAAAGGTGCCGTCCGTTCGGCACTAGGATCTCCGGTGATTTGGATCACGACGAGTACTACTCCTTCAACCCCGTTCACTTGAACGCTTCCGCTTAGCGATCTACAAGGGTATGTAGATGCACTCCCCTCTCTCTCGTTGCTAGTCTCTCCATAGATAGATCTTGGTGACTCGTAGGAAAATTTTGAATTTCTGCTACGTTCCCCAACAGCACCGAGCCCACGCAGGAGGGCCTTTGGTGCCGGTTGGTGGCACCAACCGGGACCAATAGGCATCCACGCGTCAGCATTTCAGGGGCTGTGTTTTTTGTTTTTTCAAGGGGTTGGGGGTTTTGGGGGTTAATTTAGGTGTTTCATATATTGTGTTAGCTAGCTAATTAACAGAGAGAAGTGTCCTATCTTATGTCCGTGCTTGGTCGACGCTACGTACTATACATAGAGAGGCCCTCGACACGCTAGCTAGTAAGAAAATGAAGGAAACCATTAAGTACAGAAGTTCGTCATGCATACCGAGAGAAGTGATCGATCTACCTCTCTTTCTCCGAGAGATTGGTTGAACAACAAGTTTTCGTATTATCTATCCGACGCTACTGGCTCTAGATACATATACAATATGTAAGATCTCTTACAATCCCCTAGCATTTGAAATCAACTTCCACATGGTATTCTTCGGCTTTATTGATGACGTGGTCAAGAAAGAATCCCGCCAATTCCTCTTGAATTGGTTTCATGCGATCTTATGGTAGGAGTTCATTCCGCATCTGCCACGTCTAATTTGTAGAAGGGGGTTAATACATATATATGAATGAAACTCAACAGAAATGATGGTGTAATAAAATGAAATTGTGAATATTATTGCTTACGCACTTCATATTGTCTTTTAGAGTAGCCCCGCTTATTTTTCGAAGTCTCGTTGTAGATGAACTCGCACACGTAGTATCCACAGAAATTATTCCCTTGTTCCTGCCACAAGCACTTTACGAGAAATAGAGGTCAATCAAACTGATAATGAAGCATTATAAATGGCATTGATGAAAGTATAGCTATAGAATCAACGGGAGATGCGCGCAACTAGCTAGCTAGTAGTACTTACTTTTGGGTATGTATATCGCAGCTCCTTCGGCAGTCCCGGAGCTTCTGCGGTGAACTGTTTCCAAACCCTGCAAGACAAAGAAAATAATTATTATTACTTGAGATATCAGGAAATGAACAAAAAGTTGCCGATATGGTGCGATAATGATCGATTGAACTTATTTGTTGAGCAATTTAGTCATGTCCGCATAGGTTTTGGGATCTTTTCGTCTCGAGTCTAAGACGGTTACTAGTCCCCGCTCAAGCTTAATCTCCAGAATAACATAGTGGAAGCTGCGCACGCATGCATAACTCATCAATTACATTACTGTAACCTCGCCGAGTAATAAGGGAAACCGAATATGCGTATTTACGAATAACACTCACTTGAAGTTGTAAGGAAAGAGTATGGTATCTTTGTTTTGATTTTTGATCAACGATTGTAGCAAGTTGGCCTCGGCCTCTTCGGCGTGCTTTTTGACCTGAATTTCATCTTTGATATTTGTGTTAATGAACCCAATATCATACATTTCTTGTTTTCTGCACTCGACGATCTTCAATCTGCATAATATAGCGAGGATAATTAATTATAAATACATGTAATGAAAGAGCTGAGCTATATATAGAGACTTAATGACAGAAATAGTACTTACAGATAGTAGCAAAAGACCGTTAATTTATCGAGGGCCTTTTGATTGAAGAACTCGAAGAACTCCTCAAATGGAACAGTCAACAGATCAGTTCCAACGAGGTCGTGCTCCTCTTTAATTCTCGGATACAAAGTATTCGTCCCCCCAGACTCTCTGCAGGTTTTCATGTACCGATTATGTTATCTTCGCATCATCGTTGTTAGAGATTTTTCATCTTTGACGAGAGGCTTCCCGTACTCGTATCTGTGTTCGTCCACCTCCATGAAATCAAAATTTACATCGTCAGGCAGGTAATCTGCAAGATTGCTATAACCGGGCACCCTCCCTGGAGCATTAGCGACGATGTCGCTAGACACATTGAGCGGGGGGCATGATTGGTTCGCTTGTTCGCCGAGCTGGGCAATTTTTTCCCAGCTGCTCGTCGTTATTTTAACCTTTGATCACTAACAGTAGTTCCCGACCACGACGCTTCTTGATATGCCTTTTGAGTAATGCGCTCATAGTTGGTTTTCAGCGGAGACTTTGGTGTTTTCCTTAGGACATCGATAGTGCGCTTTTCTTTCACCGGATCTACCTTCTCCTCCGGAGGTGGATGTCTCTGCGCTTTCAAGCCTTCAAAGAAATCCTTCACTTCGGTCCGCACGATCTTCGCGTTTTCCTCCTCGGTCCTCTTGTACGGTAACTTCTCTGGAGGCTTGAGAGGTGGACCCTATCTGTATTGCCTCCCGCCTCTGGCTGTACTGCTAGACGCCGGAGCGCACGGAGCGGTTGCGGCTGTCTTCTTTCGTGCTTGCTTACGAGGAGGAGGAGAAGGACTACGACGCGCCGGAGCAGCCGGGGCGGCGGCGGGTCTCTTCCGCCCTTGCTGGCGAGGCGGAGAAGGAGGAGGCTGCTGGCTTCTCGGGCGCGCCGGCGCAGGCGGAGAAGGAGGCAGAGTGCCGCCACGCGCCGGAGAAGGAGGCTGAGTGCCCTGATCGTCACTCGCCGGAGGAGGAGGCGGTGGAGGAGGCGGAGTGCCCTGACTCGCCGGAGGAGGAGGAGGAGGCAGAGGCGTCCAGTTCGGAAGGTTGATGAGCTCCTTCCGCCATAGGCATGGAGTCTTCAGAGCAGAACCCAGCCTAGTCTCCCCTTCACCGGTAGGGTGGTCCAGCTGGAGGTCCTCAAATCCCTCCATTATTTCATCCACCATCACCCTAGCATATCCTTCTGGAATCGGCCGACAGTGAAAAGTTGCGCCGGGTTCAGTAGGATAAACAGAGCCAACATCCTCCTTGACCTTCAAATTCATCCATTGCGTAATAATGTGGCATTTTTGAGACTCCGTGATAGCATCCACGTGATAGCTGGCAGGAGCTGTCAAGACATGCTCCGGCTGACGCAGCTCGGTGGAAGCCACGCTGCTTCTCCGTTGAGATGGCGGGGTAGCTTCGGGGGAAGCTTCGGCAGTTCGTTAGCTGCGATTTGCTTCTCGTTCCTCTATCGCTTGTACTCTTGCGTGCAGCGCCTGCAGTTGGGTCTGCTGCACTTTTTTCCTCCTCTCCTGGCATTTGTAACCGCCTGCGTCCGAAAAACCAGCATTCCACGGAACGGAGCCTGGCGTGCCTCGTGTCCGTCCAGGGTGCTTAGGATTCCCGAGGGCCATTGTGAGCTCGTCGTTCTCTCTGTCTGGAAGGAACGTCCCTTGCTGTGCTGCATCGATATAGTGCCGAAGCCTCTTGACTGGTATTTCCAATTGCTCGTCCGTCCAAATGCACTTCCCTGATACAGGGTCCAAGGTTCCGCCAGCCCCGAAGAACCAAGTCCGGCAACGGTCTGGCCAATTCATTGTCTCTGGTTCGATCCCTTTATCGACCAGATCATTCTTAGCCTTGGCCCAGTTAGGCCGGGCTTTGAGGTAGCCACCTGACCCAGTGCGATGGTGAAGCTTCTTCTTCGCAGCATTTTGCTTGTTTGTCGCCGACATCTTCTTACTCTTTTCCGTTATCTTGTAGGCCACAAATGCGGGCCAGTGATCTCTGATCTTCTCATATTTGCCCTTGAATGCTGGTGTCTCTTTTTTTGTCGACAAACGTATTCAGGTCTTTCTTCCACCTCCTGAATAGGTCTGCCATCTTCTTAAGAGCAAAAGACTTGATTAATTGCTCTTTAACTGGCTTCTCCGGATCATCCTCTGGCGGTAGGGTGAAATTTGACTTCAGCTCAGTCCAAAGATCATTTTTCTGCATATCATTGACATAAGACACCTCAGCGTCTTCGTTCTTAGGCTTATACCATTTGTGGATGCTGATCGGGATCTTGTCCCTAACCAGAACCCCGCACTGAGCAACAAATTCGTTCTTTGTCCGGATGGGTTCAATCGGTTGGCCGTCGCGCGCGATTCCTATGATCTCAATACTTTCATCCGAGCTCAACTTTTTCTTGAGGCCTCGTCTCTTTACCGAAGTTGTGCTCGATCCGGAGGGCTAGAAAAAATAACAAAGACGAGAGTTAATTAATATGTGTACATACCAAAACAATGAATGCATCAATTAGCTAGTCAGCACAGGCTTAACTAATATATATACCTGGCCGGACTCGGTTCGGTCACCGGAGTCGTCATCACGGTCTCCTTCTTGCACCGTCATTGGGTCACCGGAGCCGTCCTCACGGTCTCCTTCTTGCACCGGCATTGGGTCACTGGAGCCATCATAATCATAGCCAGCTGCTTCTTCACCCTCTCCTTCCAGACCATCAGTGTCGTTGAGAAACAACGGCGACGGCATCACTTCCTTGTGCGATTATGTCCCCCAACAATGCTTCTTGTGCTTTGTCTCGGGGGGTGTCCATAGTTTCTACAAATATTTACAACATGGCAATTATTATTCAAACATGAGAGATGGATATATTAGCTAGTGGCAAGCGTAGAACTAGCTAGCTAATCACGAAGAGAATCATATTAATTAGTGGCCTCGGCGCTGCTTCTCTAGGGTTTGGGGTGGCCTCGAAAATGCTTCAAGGGGTAATATCGACAACGACGAGATACATACACGGGAAAATAATGTTATCGGGAGGGTATATCGACCCCACGTGTTGAAGTTATCGAGGGGTATATCGATCCCCCACGTGTTGAAGTTATCGGGAGGGGTTTATATCGACAACGACGACATACGTACATGGGAAAATAATATTATCGGGAGGGTATATCGAATTTCACGTGTTGAAGTTATCGGAGGGGTATATCGACCCCCGTGTTGAAGATTATCGGGAGGGTTTATATCGACAAAGACGACATACGTACATGGGAAAATAATAGTCACGGGGTGGGGGTAGATCGACCCCCCCCCCCCACGTGTTGAATTTATCGGGAGGGGGTATATCGACCCCCCTCGTGTTGAAGTTATCGGGAGGGGGTATATCGACCCCTCCCCACGTGTTGAAGTTATCGGGAGTTTATATCGACACGACATACGTACATATATCCATTGTCATATATAAAAAATTTCTATATATGAACAAAAAACTTTCCATGAACAAAAAAACATTTTGACATATTTCCCAAGTTATGCTTATACATGGAAAAAATGTTATCGGGGAGGGGGAATATCGACCCCCCCTCATGTCGAAGTTATCGGGGAGGGGGTATCGACCCCCCCTCCCCTCATGTTGAATTCCCGAGAGAGTTAGGAACCGGAGGGGGACTCCTCTTCCTCATGTCTGATGAGTTTTTACTCCCTCCCTCCCATGAAACATTCATCGAACAAACTTAATATGAGTTTTAACAGAAAACATTCATCGAACTAAGTTACAACAGAAAAAAATTTACTAACCTAAAATGCACAAAAATGCTCGAAGAAGAAGAAATAGACTAACCTAAAATTTACTAACCTAAAATGCACTATAAATCAACTAACCTAAAATGCACTAACCTAAATCAACTAACTCGACATATGAAGAAGGAAATGCTATCGGAGAGGGGGTATATCGACCCCCTCATGTACCCACATACATACATCTATACATACATACATCCATCTATGGATCATCATTGGAAAAAAATGCATCATCCATGGATCATCATTTCTCATATATATCCATCTATAGCCACATACATATATAAATGGAAAAAATGCTATGAAAAAAATACATATATGAAAAAAATACATATATACTTGGTAAATATTCTATGAACATCATTTCTCATATATATCAATGCATACATCCATGGATCATCATTGCTCATATATCCATAGTCATATATAAAAACTTTCTATATATGAACAAAAAACTTTCTATGGACAAAAAAACATTTTTGACATATTTAGCATATTCTAAATTTTCCTAACTCTTTTACAACCAGAAAAATTACTCTAACTTCATGACAGTACCCACACTCCATTTCACCAAAAACCTTCTGATCCATAGTTCAAATTTTTCAAATTTCATTCAAATGAATTTTGAATCAAATTCAAATTACTTTCTGAAAACATATTCTAAACCACTCCAAAAATTCTGAAATTTTGCCTCTCCTCTCCTTCTGCTCTTCTCTGCTTCTCCTCTCCTCTCCTTCTCTCCTTCTGCTCTTCAATGCGTCGGGGCCGGCGGCGACCATGGAGCAGGGACAGAGCAAGGGCGCTCGGGACCATGGGAAAGGGGCGCGGGGGCTCACTGAGGGTGGCAGCGATGGCTGGAGTCCCGGCGACGAGGCGGGCTCGGGGCAAGCGCTGGTGACGACAGGCGGGCGACGATGTCGGGGGCGCGAGGAGGCGTGGCGGCGACGACGGGCTGGGCGGCAAGGCCGGGCGGCGTGGGGGCGCGGCAACGACGAGGAGAAGGGCGTCGGGGCAGAGGGCTCGACAGTGGTTTATAAGCGCTGCTGCGCTGACCAGTTCGAGCTCCTCCCCAATGCAGGCTTACGGGCCTAAAGTCACTTATCTGCCTACTGGGCCTCCTGCGGGCCTGAATCCTGGCCCATGGTAGGGTTTCTAGTCGTAGTTAGGCCGTGGGGGCCCAGTAGGAGACACTTTTTTGTTTTTTTGTTTTCTTTACTTATTGTTGCTATTTTTATTTTTTTTCCAGTTTTTTTTGTTTTGTTTTCTGCATTATTTATTTTCTTTTGTTTTTTGCTTTATTTTTTAATTCTTTTTTGCTTTTAGTTTTAGAAAAAATATAAACTTTCTGTTAGTGCCATTAGTTTTAAAATTTGAAAACACTTTTTTGTTTTTTTGTTTTCTTTGTTGCTTTATTTATTTTATTTTGTTTCTACTTACAACAAAATACTTATTGTTGCTATTTTTACTAGTCGTCAACCCGTGCACCTGCACGGGCTAGAAATTTTTATATTTAATTGGATATGTTTGAAAAAGTAGAAATGTCAAAAAATAATTTGAATATGTTGAGATAGGTTTGTAATATTACACACGCACAAAGGGTCTAACGAAGTTACATTGCTTTGACTATTTTGAGATTGTTTAAGTCAAATTGTGTCACAATGTTATAAATACTATCCTTGTGTGATGGCGAACCAGCTCAGATTTATAGAAGATATGTGGAAGTATGGATGTGCTACTTTATGAAGGTTATATAAGGGTTGTGTTATTTTGGTAGAAAACACGGTTACAAACACAAAAGTTATTGTATGTATCATGTACTCATGGCCTATAAGTTTCTAAAAGGTATTAAAGATCAAGTGCCCTATTGTAGGATCTATCTTCCTTCCTTATACTCAATCAAAAAAAAGGGACATACATCTTTCTATTTTCCACGGAAGCATGGTAGAATTATAAATAAGTTTTTTCTATACACAATAATGGGCACATGCATGAACGGCCTTATATCAACATACGTGGTACCGTAGCAAATAATATACGTATTTAAAAAAATGGAAGTTGTAAATTATAAGCACTGTAGATTATAAATTCCTATCTCTACCAAAAAATTCTTGCAAATCAATGTATTTGCATGAGCCTTGAAATTTCAAAATTTCTATCCATACTATACATATCTAGTATATGTCGCATTGACAATCATGTGTTTATTATATGAGAGTTCTGTGGCGCATCATACATCCAGATCCTTTTTTGTTAATGCAGTAATTTATATGTATATACAGTTTTTTTAATAGCTAATTTTTCTCTTTGTCATAATGACAAAAATAATACATGCATAGACGTGCTATATATGCATATACGTATTAGCAATCTATACCAGCAAAGAATCAGGTGAATCCATGTAATTCATGACTTGCATGCATATCAGGCAAAGTAGCATGTATGTAAAAGAATTGCATACTACTAATGGATGCTCCAGATGATTCAACACATACGCATCACGACACCGACAATGGATGCAGCTGAATCTGTTCTACTGCTCTACAATATAATTAAGTGAAGTGTGCTCATAAATAGGCATGTATATAGAAAAATTTCTCCTGATCGGACGCTTGGTATCATGATAATTTATTGCTGTTTTTCAAAACTCTAACGGCCTAAAAATCAAGCAGCATGTTCAGCAAATTCATGGATAGCTTTTATTTGCCTGCGGACTTGCAGAACCAACAACGAACACGATGGTATCGGACAGATAAATCGCTATGTTTTCTGCCCACTATATGTTTTCCAATGGGAAGCATACCAATTAGGACAACATCATGATCTAGTTTATATCACCATCGGTACACCGTACTTCTCATCCAATGTGCATCAACCATTATCATCGCTAGATTGCAGTCTCCTCGAAACTGGAAGCCAAGAAGAGTAGTTAGAGGGTGGATTTGATAATTGGCCTTTTTTACTTCAGAAACGTGAGTGTACTTTGAAGGTGGCAATGGATGGAGAGAAATGCAATGATACTAACAATCAACACCGATCGCCGTTTGGGTCGCTCATCATCCCTCGTAGCACCTAGCTTTGCCTCCTTTGTAGTTTGCATATGCCCATGCGGGTGGGGGAGCGGACTTGATGGCGACGGGGTTATCCTTTGGGGAGAAAAACTGCCGCCACCGGCCATAGAAGAGAAGAATTAAAGGAGAGGTGTTTTCTTTTTTTGAGGGAGAGGTGTCTTTCTTTCCTTACATGAGTGTTTTTGTTCCCATCTAAATTGGCAGAAGAATTTCTTTATGTATACTCTCAATTGACATCAAATAGATCTGTTTTTTTTTCATTGTTGGAGTTTTTATAGAAGGATGATATCCTTAAAAGGAACAGATGGTTGCTTTGCCTCTTTTCTCTCACCAACATTACGTATCACCGGCAGCTCAAATAAAACATTACGTATCAGATTAGTTTTTTTGGATGGGGCAATCTATATGTTACATACATTCAGGGGCAAAGGTTCTAGGGAGAGACGACTTTCAATTTTTTTTGCGTGAATGTTCTTTTCCTTTTCAATCGGGAAATATTTTATTTACTGACTTTAAGGGTCATTAAATGGATCTGTTTTTTATTCTTTCTTCGAAGAAGTTTTTATGGAAAGAGGCTATCGTTTTTTAAGGTTGATGTCTTCCCTTTGTTTCATCAACATTGAACGTGTCAAATGCAATCTGTTATTTATTTCCTTTTCAACCTTGGACTTTATATGGAAGGAGGCATGTTTTTCCTTTTTTTGCATAAATGTTTTTCCTTTTCACTCGGGAAATATTTTATTTACCGATTTTAAGGGTCAAACGGATCTGTTAATTTTTTGCCTTTCTTCGATGGAATTTTTATGGAAAGAGGCTATCGTTTTTTAGGAACCATTGATGCCTTCCTTTTTGTTTCACCAATATTAAATGTGTCAAATGCAATCTGTTTTTTATTTCTCTTTCAACCGTGGATTTTATATGGAAGGAGGCTATCCCTTTTTTGAAAAGGAATGAGGCTATCGATTAAAAAGGAACCGTGCATGCTTTCTGTCTTTTGTCTTACCAATGATTGAAGTTGAACGTGTCAGATGTAATCTATTACTTTTTCCTTTTCATCCGGTGAAGTTTTATGGAAGGAGGCAAAACTTTTTTTTATTGAACCGGGGATGCATACCTTGTTTTGTGTCGCCAACGTTGAACGTGTCCATCTAAAAAACGTTGAACGTGTCAAATGTTTATTTATGGGACCATCTTTGTTACGTAAGTTCTCCTTTTATCTTAGACGTAAATTCTATTATCTAACGGTGTGATTAATCTTGATGATGTGGATCAATGAGAAGGCTTGAATGGTGCCTCCAATTAGTAAATATAAGATTTTGTTTCCAGTTTTTTTGTTTTGTTTTCTGCACTATTTATTTTCTTTTGTTTTTTGCTTTATTTTTTAATTCTTTTTTGCTTTTAGGTCAGCAAATTTATCAACTTTCTGTTAGTGCCATTAGTTTTCTAATTTGAATAGTTAAAATTTGAATTCTTTGAAATTTGTGTGAATCACAAGTTTGTGATTAACTTTACTAAAAAAAATGAACATAGATGCGCCTATAGAGAAAATCCAACCTAAATTCATAATAAATTTCTATGAATTTCAGAGAAATTCACTATGAATTTAGGTCAAATTCCCTGTATAGGGGCATCTATTTTCACTTTGAGAGGAGCTCAACAAGGCAGAGAGGGACGGGCTTATAAACCGGTGTGAGCGCCCTTCGGTTGGCGAGGTGGGACTAAACTCTGAGCGCAACGAGGACCAACCCTTTAGTCCCGGTTTGTGGCACAAACCGGTACTAATGGTCATGGGCCAGGGGTGATGCACATTGGTCCCGGTTCATGCGTGGATCCGGGACCAAAAGGTCCAGACGAACCGGGACCAATGGCCCACGTGGCTGCCCTCTTGAGAGTGTTCTTGGTGAGAACATAGTTGACAAGGAGCAAACCGGGATTAATGGTATTATGAGGGCCGAACCATAAGACATTAAAGCATTTCAAATGAACTCTAAAAAAGTTGAAAGTTGGCATGGTATCATAATTTCACCCACATAGCATGTGCATGTACAAAACGGACAATGGTATCATACTAAATGCATTACAAAGTTGGCATGGTATCATCATAATAGTTGCGGAGAAAGTCTTCACTTTTTCTTCGCTTGTGTCATTTGCTTATTGCTTGCCAGTAACCATGGATAATCTTCATCGTTTATCAGGATGCTTGGACCAGCCTTGACTTTGAAGGGAGGAATTTCATGGAACTTTTCATAATCTTCGGACATGTCTGTCTTGCCCTCCACTCCCACGATGTCCCTTTTTCCTGAAAGAACTATGTGGCGCTTTGGCTCATCGTATGATGTATTCGCTTCCTTATCTTTTCTTTTTCTCGGTCTGGTAGACATGTCCTTCACATAGATAACCTGTGCCACATCATTGGCTAGGACGAACGGTTTGTCAGTGTACCCAAGATTTTTCAGATCCACTATTGTCATTCCGTACTGTGGGTCTACCTGTACCCCGCCTCCTGACAGATTGACCCATTTGCACTTAAACAAAGGGACCTTAAAATCATGTCCGTAGTCAAGTTCCCATATGTCCACTATGTAACCATAATATGTGTCCTTTCCCTCTCGGTTGTTGCATCAAAGCGGACACCGCTGTTTTGGTTGGTGCTCTTTTGATCTTGGTCAATCGTGTAAAATGTATTTCCATTTATCTCGTATCCTTTGTAAATCAATACGGTTAAAGATGGTCCCCTGGACAACAAGTACAGCTCATCACAAACAGTCTTGTCACCTCTGAGACGTGTTTCCAACCAACTGCTGAAAGTCCTGATGTGTTCACATGTAATCCAGTCGTCGCACTGCTCCGGGTGTTTGGAGCACAGACTGTTCTTGTGTTCATCGACATACGGGGTCACCAAGGTAGAGTTCTCAGAGAACTGTAGTGTGCTTGAGACCAAGAGTATCCGTCCCTGCATATTATTGAGTCCCTTCCAAGCGTGCCCTTTCCAGTCAGTCTCCCATCATACCGCGATTAAGGGAGACCTATCATCTTAAGGCCAAGAATGAAGTCAACACAAAACCCGATGACATCCTATGTTTGATGGCCCATGGAGATGCTTCCTTCTGGCCTTGCACGGTTACAGACATATTTCTTTAGGACTCCCATGAACCTCTCAAAGGGGAACATATTGTGTAGAAATACGGGTCCCAGAATGACAACCTCGTCGACTAGATGAACTAGGACACACGTCATGATATTGAAGAAGGATGGTGGGAACACTAGCTCGAAACTGACAATACATTGCGCCACATCACTCCTTAGCGTTGGTACGATTTCTGGATCGATCAACTTCTGAGATATTGCATTGAGGAATGCACATAGCTTCACAATGGCTGTAGCGACCCGACCCGAATGGATCTAGTCTCTGTGCTTTCGTGTCATCCTTGGATCGGTATGCTGACACACACAGTACTCGAAGGATTTATAACAGAGGTAAATCACATGTATAAAGTACCGTAAAAACTATTACCTCAATCCAAAACATAGCGGAAGCAACAAGGTTGTGGATTCCCATCAACACCAACGGCAAAGTTGAGTATAGGAAATCGTAACCCTAACGTATCACTTACTGTAAATGCGAAAAGTCCGCAACATAAAAAGTTGCAGCCCGAAACGGTCAAGACATGGAATATGCTGGCAATGTAACACATAGAGAGTAATGAAAGAATAAGCCTATACTACATGCATATATGGCTGGTGGAAAAGCTCTATGGTTATAAGGTTTTGCGAAAAGCCAATTTTTCCCTACCGCAAAGGAATAAATTTATTTAACTATCATGGTGGTTGTTGAACATTGAGAATGGTTGACATCCTCAATCCCAATTAAAAGTACTCATTTAAACCCAACAAATTATATTAAGTAACGTGATGAGATCAACAGGATATCCAGGTACTAGATACTCAAAATTGTCCATAACCGGGGACACGGCTAACCATGATTAGTTTGTACACTCTGCAGAGGTTTGCACTTTTCCCCACAAGACTCGATCGCCTCCGTTTGGTTTCTCGCACTACATGGTGTTTGAGAGGCGGATGACCGAGACATAGTCTTTCGA
This sequence comes from Aegilops bicornis, assembly GCA_021605145.1. Lineage (NCBI taxonomy): Eukaryota > Viridiplantae > Streptophyta > Magnoliopsida > Poales > Poaceae > Aegilops > Aegilops bicornis. The sequence goes on from CM038670.1 coordinate 763,605,354, forward strand.
AGCGCTTAGCACCTTACGATGGGTGGACGGTACACCTACATCCCCTACATCTGCTAGTCCACCACTATAAGAGTTCGCACGACTTAGTCAACTATGCCAGAGCCCATAATGGCTTGTGGCTGCACACGGAAGTTTCTAGTTTGAATAATCTCATGATCCCTTTGAGCCTGGGTGGCGGTCCGAAGAAATACAGGCAAGTCCTGGAAACCCAGGTGCCTAGACAGGCAAGTCTGGGAGTAACCAGGTGCCTCAATCCACCCAGATGTGTGTTTAAGTTGCCACCTTAGATAAACCATTAATTATCAATCTCGCATCTGTCATGGATATTCACTCAAACCCAATCCACGTCTACGAGCATAGCATGACATAATAAGCAAACGTAGAAGTAACTCCCAAGGGTTTTGTAATAAAACAGGTAATAGGTACTACCTCAACTACTTCCCATAACCCCCAATTTAATAAGATCCTAATCATGCAAGTGTTTGAGGAATAGATCTAATGCATAAAAACTGGGTAGTAGAAAAAGGATGATCAAGTGTTACTTGCCTGCAAATTTGATGAAGATGATTCGCACTCAAAACTCTTGATAGCTCTACTCGTCACACTCCGGTCAATCTATCGTAATCAAGCAATAGTAACCACGCATAAGCAATCACTCAAAAGATCGGAAAGAACGAAGAAAACAATTCGGAAAACGTCAAAACCAAATCAAATAACTCTTGCAGCATAAAACAATTTCTAACAGTACCAAAATTATGTGAATTTGGCCTTATCAGAAAGTTTAGGTCAAGAGCTTCGATTAGCAAAAGAATCAACTAAATCGGTGTGACGAAACTCAAGTTATGATCAAACGAAGTTCAAATACAAATCTGTTTGAGTTCAAATTTTAAATTTTCAAAAACATGTTTGAGTTGGATTACTGGATAGAGGGGATCATAACGAAGAAGTGGGCATTGGTTTCGTTGGATTCCGACTTACGAGTAAAAAGTTATGAGCGTTTGAAGATTAATAATACTACGGATAGGTCCCTGCGCTCTTTTTTTTTAAGACAGAGACAACAAAAATAATAAAACCAAATAAAAAATTTATATAGGCATATAATATATCGAAATTTTCAGAAAAAAATTTCCTACAACATGGACATTATTCTAGCATAAAATACACACAAATTTAGATAAAGCAAAGAGTGCTTCCGGTCCAATAAAATCCAACAAAAATCATTTTTAAAATACCAAAATGACTTCAAATTAATTTCTCTCCAATTTTCTCGATGTAGTGAATCATGTTAACCTATTTTCCATATATTTTTTTTTTGGAGAAAAATAATTTGAATAAAACTCAAATAACTCCAAATTGAAAATAAATTCAAAGAACTTTGAATTTTAATTCTTTGAAACTCCCAACTCATATTTCATATGTTTTGAAGAAGTCATGTCATCTTCTCTCCAGGGTTTTGTGATGAAAAGAATTTGAATTCCCGAAGATCATAAAAGCAAAATGAAAGTTTGGGAAAGTCCTTTTATTCCCTCTCATTTAACTTTCAAAAGTTTCGAATTCACTCACTTTCAGTCAATCAATCAAACAATCAATCAAACTATCTATGTGTTTATAACATTCCAAAATTTAGAATTTTGGGATGTTACAATGGCTAATCGGAGTTTTCTGGTAGAAGCACCCTCAATGCAACCGGAAGCAGTTGCGTCATAATCACGTGGCAGTCATGAGACTTTAGGTTCTGGAACTTTTTCTTTGGCATATTTATTATTCCCTTTATATTCGACGAAGCCGATCGGGACCTTCATCTTGAGTAGGCATTCAAAGAAGATTTCTTTCTCTTCTTTCGTAAGAGTGTAGTCAAGCGGGACCTTCATAGTGCTTGAGGCATGCCGTCTTTTTCGTGCAAGCGTTGCAGGTCCTCCTGTGCCTCGTGTGTATCTTTTGTCTTCCCATACACGCCCAAGAAGCCTAGCAGGTTCACGCAAGGTTCTTCGTCACGTGCATCACGTCGATCGAAGAGCGGACCTCTAGGTCTTTCCAGAGGGTAGGTCCCAAAATATAGATTTCTTCTTCCACATGGGTGCGTGTTTCTCGGCGTCATTCGAACAGCTAGTCCGCCGACCCTTTCCAAAGATTACTTGTAAATCATTGACCATAGCAAATGCGTGATCACCGCGACGCATGGCGGGCTTCTTCCGGTGATCTGCCTCGCCTTTGAAATGCTTGCCTTTCTTTCGACATTGATGGTTGGTCGGAAGAAATCGGCGATGGCCTGTGTACACATTCTTCCCGCATTTGTACAGTTATATACTTTCAATGTCATCTAAACAGTGTGTGCATGCGTGGTATCCCTTGTTTGTCTGTCCTGAAAGGTTACTGAGAGCGGGCCAATCGTTGATGGTCACGAACAGTAACGCCTTTAGGTTAAATTCCTCCTGTCTGTGCTCATCCCATGTACGTACACCGTTTCCATTCCACAGCTGTAAAAGTTCTTCAACTAATGGCCTTAGGTACACATCAATGTCATTGCCGGGTTGCTTAGGGCCTTGGATGAGAACTAGCATCATAATGAACATCCGCTTCATGCACATCCAAGGAGGAAGGTTATACATACATAGAGTCACGGGCCAGGTGCTGTGATTGCTACTCTGCTCCCCGAAAGGATTAATGCCATCCGCGCTTAAAGCGAACCATACGTTCCTTGGGTCCTTTGCAAACTCATCCCAATACTTTCTCCCAATTTTTCTCCATCATGACCCGTCAGCAGGTGCTCTCAACTTCCCGTCTTTCTTACGGTCCTCACTGTGCCATCACATCAACTTGGCATGCTCTCCGTTTCTGAACAGACGTTTCAACCGTGGTATTATAGGAGCATACCACATCACCTTCGCAGGAAGCCTCTTCCTGGGGGGCTCGCCGTCAACATCACCAGGGTCATCTCTTCTAATCTTTTACCGCAATGCACCGCATACCGGGCATGCGTTCAGATCCTTGTATGCACTGCGGTAGAGGATGCAGTCATTAGGGCATGCATGTATCTTATGCACCTCCAATCCTAGAGGGCATACGACCTTCTTTGCTGCGTATGTACTGTTGGGCAATTCGTTATCCTTTGGAAGCTTCTTCTTCAATATTTTCAGTAGCTTCTCAAATCCTTTGTTAGGCACAGCATTCTCTGCCTTCCACTGGAGCAATTCCAGTACGGTACCGAGCTTTGTGTTGCCATCTTCGCAATTGGGGTACACCCTTTTTTTGTGATCCTCTAACATGCGATCGAACTTCAGCTTCTCCTTTTGACTTTCGCATTGCGTCCTTGCATCAACAATGACCTGGCGGAGATCATCATCATCGGGCACATCATCTGGTTCCTCTTGATCTTCAGCAGCATCATTGGGCACATCGTCTGGTTCCTCTTGATCTTCACCAGCTCCCCCCGTTGCAGCATCACCGTATTCAGGGGGCACATAGTTGTCATCGTACTCTTCTTCTTCGCCGTCTTCCATCATAACCCCTATTTCTCCGTGCCTCGTCCAAACATTATAGTGTGGCATGAAACCCTTGTAAAGCGGTGGGTGTGAAGGATTTTCCGGTTAGAGTAAGACATCGTATTCCCACATTTAATGCATGGACAACACATAAAACCATTACGCTTGTTTGCCTCAAATGATTCGAGAAACTCATGCATGCCCTTAATGTATTCGGAGGTGTGTGCAACAGACATCCATTGTCGGTTCATCTGCGTGCATTATATATAATTAAGTGTGTCAAAAACCATTACAGACCATCATGAATAGATAAATAAGTGACCAAATTAATAGAAGTTCATCATCACACTAAAACCAAAGTACATACATAGTTCTCATCTAACAACATATAGCTCTCGAGCATCTAATTAATTAAACCATACATTGAAACTATGTAAAACATTTCAATGCGAAAACAAATGCGATCATAATCGCAACCAAGGTAACAATTGATCCAACGACATAATGATACCAAGCCTCGGTATGAATGTCATATTTTCTAATCTTTCTAATCTTCAAGCGCATTGCATCCATCTTGATCTTGTGATCATCGACGACATCCGCAACATGCAACTCCAATATCATCTTCTCCTCCTCAAATTTTTTTATTTTTTCCTTCAAGAAATTGTTTTCTTCTTCAACTAAATTTAACCTCTCGACAATAGGGTCGGTTGGAATTTCTGGTTCACATACCTCCTAGATAAATATAATCTATGTCACGTTGGTCGGCATAATTTTCATAAACAATAAATGAACCAATAGTTATAAAGATAATGTATACCACATCCGAATCATAGACAGGACGAGGGCCGGCAGGCGGATACCAAAACCATCGCACTATATAAGATGCAATAATAAAAGTAAGAAAATAATACAAGTATCTATCTAAACATACAAGTAAGAATATATTTCCTTCGTAAAGAAGATAAGAACAAGAGGCTCACCACTGTGGTGCCGCGATGAGACAAAGGCGGGTGATTGGCAGCAGTGAAGACAGGATCAGGCGTGACGGACCGCTAAACCTAGACAAATATTGAGGAAAATGGAGCTTGTAGGTCGAGCTTGGAGAGGAGAAAGCTTAAGTAGTGTGGCTCGGGCATTCCATCGAACACCTTGTGTGCATAGGAGGTGAGCTAGAGCACCACAAGCCCTCTCCCCTCGGGCGGAAAAACAGAGCGGTGTGCTCTGCTCTTCACGTGAGGGGTATATATAGGCACCTCATTGGTCCCGGTTGGTGGCATGAACCGGGACTAAAGGGCAGCCTTTGGTCCCGGTTCAAGCCACCAATCGGGACCAATGGTGGTGGGCCTGGAGCGAGGCCCATTGGTCCCGGTTCGTCCCATCAACTGGGACCAAAAGGTCCAGAAGAACCGGGACCAATGGTCCACGTGGCCCGGCCGGCCCCGGGGCTCACGAACCGGGTCCAATTCCCCCATGGGTCCCGGTTCTGGACTGAACCGGGACTAATGGGCTGACCTGGCCTGGACCTTTGCCCCCTTTTGTACTAGTGCTAAGTGGGAGTTCTTAAGTAATTTGATTTATTGAACTTTAATTTATCATGAACTTAGTCCTGGTAGTATTAGCATATCTATGTTGTAGATCAATAGCTCGCGTTTAGCTCCCCTGTTTTATTTTTGATATATCCCTGGAGAAAACTAAGTTGAAAAATGTTAGTAGCAATGATGCGGATTGGATCCATGATATGAGGATGATCCTCATTGCTGCACAGAAGAATTATGTCCTTGATGCACCGCTAGGTGACAGACCGATTGCAGGAGCAGATGCAAACATTATGAACGTTTGGCAAGCTCAATATGATGACTACTTGATAGTTTAGTGTACCATGCTTTATGGATTGGAATCGGGGCTTGAAAGACGTTTTTGAAACGCCACGAAGCATATGAGATGTTCCAAGAGTTTAAATTAGTATTTCGGACTCATGCCCATGTCAAAAGGTATGAGACCTTTGACAAGTACTTTGCCTACAAAATGGAGGAGAACAGCTCAGCTAGTGAGCATGTGCTCAGAATGTCTGAGTACTACAATCTCTTGAATTAAGTGGGAGTTAATCTTCCAGATAAGATAGTGATTGACAGAGTTCTCTAGTCACTATCACCAAGTTACTAGAACTTCGTGGTGAACTATAATATGCAAGGGATAATGGAAACGATTACCAAGCTCTTCGTGATACTGAAATCGATGAAGGTAGAAATCAAGAAAAGCATCAAGTGTTGATGGTTGACAAGACCACTAGTTTCAAGAAAAGGGCAAAGGGAAGAAGGGGAACTTCAAAAGGAACGGCAAGCAAGTTGTTGCTCAAGTGAAGAGCCCAGGTCTGGACCTAAGCCTGAGACTAGTGCTTCTACTGCAAAGGGCACTACAAAAAAGGCACATCCCAGACATTTTGGGCCGAACGAAATTTTTTCTGTCATACATATGACACTTCTATGACGATAATTGTGACAAAACCCGGTATCATCATAGATGTGGTGGGCTCCTACTTCTATGACAAAAATCATGATGTAAAATGGGCTTTTCGTCACAGGCGGGCCGGAGAAGCAGCTTAATTACATTCTTTGGGCCGTCCATGATGGAAAAAACCGTGGTAGAAGCGAGGATAGGAAAATTTCGAGGAGTTGCCGGTTACGGTGGGAGGTCGGGGGCCGAGCAATGCGCGTTTCTCTCCTACACGTATGCGTGTGTGTGCGAGGTGTTGGCTCTAACTAAACCCGAGCGAGGTATTGGGCTCTAACTGAACCTGAGCGATTGCACTGCAGGCTACGTGTTACTGAACCCGAGCGATCGATCGATGGCTGTTAACTGAACCCGATCGAGCGATTCCTTCGCTCGCCGCTAACTGAAGCCGATCGATTGGATGAACAAGTGAGCGTTATGGGGGGTTGGATGAACATTGAGCGGTGGCGTTGCCTCTGGATGAACAGGACCCCGTGGTGTCGAGGGCTGGATGAACAATAGACGGTGGAGGGGTGGCCGTGAAGGGGTGGTTGAACAGGACCTCGTGGTGTGGAGGGCTGGATGAACAGTATACGGTGGAGGGGTGCCCGTGGAGGGGTGGTTGAACAGGACCCTGTGGTGTGGAGGGCTGGATGAATAGTAGACGATGGAGGGGTGTGCTACCTCTTGAGCACAGTGTTGGATTTCCCCGAAGAGGAGAGGATGATGCAGCAAAGTAGCGTAAGTATTTCCCTCAGTTTTTGAGAACCAAGGTATCAATCCAGTAGGAGGCCACACACAAGTCCCTCGTACCTGCACAAAACACTAGCTCCTCGCAACCAACGCGATTAGGGGTTGTCAATCCCTTCACGGTCACTTACGAGAGTGAGATCTGATAGAGATGATAAATAATATTCTTGGTATTTTTGGTATAGAGATGCAAAGTGAAAAGTAAAAGGCAAAGTAAAAACAAGGCAAGTATAAAAGTGATGGAGATTGATATGATGAGAATAGACCCGGGGGCCATAGGTTTCACTAGTGGCTTCTCTCAAGAGCATAAGTATTCTACGGTGGGTGAACAAGTTCTTTGTTGAGCAATTGATGAGAATTGAGCATAGTTATGAGTATAACTAGGAATGATCATGTATATAGGCATCACGACCGAGAAAAGTAGACCGAAACGATTCAGCATCTACTACTATTACTCCACTCAACGACCGCTATACAGAATGCATCAAGAGTATTAAGTTAAAAACAGAGTAACGCCTTAAGCAAGATGACATGATGTAGAGGGATAAATTCATGCAATATGATAAAAACCCCATCTTGTTATCCTCGATGGCAACAATACAGTACGTGCCTTGCTGCCCTTTCTGTCACTGGGTAAGGACACCGCAAGATTGAACACAAAGCTAAGCACTTCTCCCATTGCAAGAACTACCAATCTAGTTGGCCAAACCAAACGGATAATTTGAAGAGACTTGCAAAGATAACCAATCATACATAAAAGAATTCAGAGAAGATTCAAATATTATTCATAGATAATCTAGATCATAAACCCACAATTCATCTGTCTCAACAAACGCACCACCTGGATCACAATAGATAATCTAGCGGTGGAATTAGGTTTTTGGCTCTGTTTTGATCGTTTGAAGTGCAATGAGGTATATATAGGAGGAAGGAGTACGTCGATTGGAGCAACGAGGGGCCCACGAGGCGGGGTGCGCCCTAGGAGGGTCGCCCCATCCTCGTGACCGCCTCTTTGTTCCTTGGAGTAGGGTCCAAGTCCCACGGATCACGTTCGGTGAGAAAATCACGTTCGAAGGTTTCATTCCGTTTGGACTCCGTTTGATATTCCGCTTTCTTGAAACAATCGAAATAGGCAAAAAACAGCAATTACGGCTGGGCCTCCGGTTAATAGGTTAGTCCCGAAAATAATATAAAAGTGGAAAATAAAGTCCAATATAGTCCAAAACAGTAGATAAAGTAGCATGGAGCAATCAAAAATTATAGATACGTTGGAGACGTATCAGGGTGCTCGTGGAGGGGTGGTTGAACAGTAGCCGGTGGAGTAGCGCGCAGTGGAGGCTGGATGAACAGGAGCCCGTGGAGGCTGGAGGAGGTCGACGGTAGCCCGTGGAGGCTGGAGGAGGTCGATGGTGGAGATGAACAGTATCCCGTGGAGTCCCGTTTTGCGGTACGCCATACCCCTCCCGATGAACAGGACCCCCGTTTCGACCGTAGGAGGTCCCTTTCGTTCGTTTTGCGGTACGCCACACCCCTCCCAATCAACAGGACCCCGTTTCGACCGTAGGAGGTCCGTTTCGTCTGTTTTGCGGCAAGCCACACCCCTCCCGATCAACAGGACCCCCGTTTCGACCGTAGGAGGTCCGTTTCCTCCGTTTTGTGGTACGCCAGGTCCCTCCCGATCAACAGGATTCCGTTTCCAACGTGGCCGGTCGAACACAAGGCCGTTTCCTCTATTGTGCGATACGCCAGGCCTCGTTTCTATCGCCTTCCGTCCAAGCCCTCCCGATGAACACGACGAAGCATTCCGTTCCGACCCAGCCGTTTGGCTCCCACGCGTTCCGTTCCCTCCCGATGAACACGACGCATTCCGTTGCCTCCGCATGTACACGACGCATTCCGTTGCCTCCCCATGAACACGACGACGATGCTTTTTCTCCGTTCCGATCCAGCCATGTACACGAGCCCTGGCCGTACGTATGCGCGAGTAGGCGTTCGAGACCCCGCCCGTATGTACGTATGTGGCCGTATTTTATTTCTTGCACCACGGCGCTGTGCGTGCGTGTACATGCTATGTCGCGCCTCTACTATGACACGTCACGGCTCCTCTACTACGACACGTGCGGCGCCTCTACATCCACCAGTATATATGTACGCATTACCGTCAGGACCAATGACAACGCTACATACGCTTCGACCAGGTGGGTCCCGACTGTCAGGCACTTCCTTGCGTGCGAAGATGTAGCTGGTGGGTCCCAACAGTCAGGGGGCGAATCGTTTTTGTTGCCCGGACGCACTTCCTTGCGTGCGAAGGTGTAGCTGGTGGGTCCCGACAGTCAGGGGGGAAACTTTTTTTTGCGAAATACGGTGGCCCGTCCGGTGGGTCCCCGCTGTCAGGTGGATGAATAATTATTTTGCGCGTAATAAGGAGGCACTTCCTTGCTGCGGCCGTGGACCCGGTATCGGCGTCTCCACGACAAGATACTCTTCCGATGGAAGTTGGTCGTTGACCACATTGACCACGCCGCGCCGAGAGCACCACGGCGGTGGACGACGGCGAGGCCTAGGAAGGGGACAACACGGAGGCAGAGAAGACTCGGCAGTTGTTTCCCACGCGGAGGGGAGTACGACTGTACGAGGGTTTACTGGTTCGTTTGCCGTCGTCGGAGAATAACAACAGGTGTGGGTGAGTAGAGGGATGGCTAGGCCAGCGATGGGAGTATGGTGGGGCGGTGAGGCTGCAAGGCAAGACTGATCGGCCGCTGAGGAGGAGGGAGCGAGCAGTCCACGCGCTTGTTTGAGTGGTCGGAGCAGAAGATCAGAGATTGAAGAAGACGACGGCCGTTGGATGGACATCCAACGATCCTTTGCTTGTCGTCAACCTTTTTTATGAAATCCTCAAATCTGTGGAAAACAGCATACAACCCATCTGCCATTATTTCTAATAATTTACAGCCCATTTGCTAATTCTTAAGGTTTTTTTGGAGCCCATATTCTTTTTATTAGCATTACAGCCCATATTGTGGCCACGGTTAAAAAATTATACGAAATTTTGCATATTTGGGTGCGGTCCGAACTGTTTTTAATCCCAAAATTTCGACTCACATTCAAACTGATTTTAAGAATAATTGTATATCAATATAAAATCCAACAAATTCTCCACGCATAAAAATTAATGTAATTTAAAATCTTGAAATGAAAAAAAAAGATATTTGAAACTAATTTCCGGTTTGATGTGTTTTAAAAATGTACAACCCGTTTCTCATTACTGATGGGCCATTTTCTCGGCCAGCCGAATGAAAGCTCTCCTCGTCTTGAAAGATTTGCAGCCCAACAGCCTGACAAAGCGACTTACTTGGCAAATCACAAAAAAACTGGGCTGTGGCCATGGACCCAGCTGTCAGCCTCTCCACGTACAGTACTCTTCCGATGGAAGTCGTTCCTTGACCACGTTAACCACGCCGCACGGAGAGCACCACGGCGGTGGACGACGGCGAGGCCTAGGAAGGGGACGACGCGGAGCCGGGGAAGACGCGGGAAGCCCGCGCGAGAGAGAGTACGAGGGTTCACCGTTCGGCTGCGGTGTTAGGTTGCCGTCGCCCGCAGGCCTGCCAGTGATGGGAATAGTAGGGGCGGTGAGGCCTCTCTGGCAAGACAACCGGCCACGGAGGCGTGGAGCATGCGGCACACGACGGCCGCTTTTGGGCGGCTGGAGCAAGAAGACTAGAGGTTGAAGAAGCACTACAGCCGTTGGATGGACATCGTATGGTCACTGGAGCTAAAATCGTTCATATTGACTAAGTTGACAAAGCCCTACGTCCCCGTCAACTTAGTAGGCCCACAAGTCAGCCTCCCACCAAGGTGGGTCCCAGCTAGCCGGGGGAGTATTCATTTTTTTGTGCGTAATAAGGAGGCACTTCCGGTGGGTCCGAGCTGATAGCGGGGCGAACATTTTTTTCGCGAAATACGGTGGCACGTCCGGTGGGTCCCAAAGAATCGTGGGGGAAACGATTTTTTCGCAAAATACGGTGGCTTTGTCCGGTGGGTCCCCTGTCGGTGGAGGAATAATTATTTTCAGCGTAATAAGGAGGCACTTCCTTGCGGCTGCCGTGGACCCAATTTGTCGACCTCTCCGCATCTGATACTCTTTCGATGGAAGTCAGTCATTGACCACATTGACCACGCCGCACCGAGAGCACCACGGCGGTGGACGACGGCGAGGCCTAGGAAGGGGACGACGCGGAGCCAGGCAAGACGCGGCAGTGGATGCCCACGCAGAGAGGAGTACGAGTGTTCACTGGTTCGGCTGCGGTGTGAGGCTGCCGTCGCCGCCGAATAACAGGGGGTGTGGGTGAGTGAAGGGATGGCCTGGCCAGTGGTGGGAGTAGTATGGGGGCAGGAGCAGGTGGCACGACCGGTGCTGCTTTGTGCGGCTGGAGCAAGAAGACCAAAGGTTGAAGAAGCACAATGGCCGTTGGATGGACATCATACGGTCACTGGAGTATTGACTAAGTTGACAAAGCCCTGCGTCCCCGTCAACTTAGTAGGCCCACAAGTCAGCCCAACAATATGGTGGGTCCCAGCTAGCAGGGGGTATTATTTTTTTGGGCGTAATAAGGAGGCACTTTCTTGCGTGCGAAGATATAGCTGGTGGGTCCGACCTGTCAGCGGGGGGAACATTTTTTTGCGAAATACAGAGGCCCTTCCTGTGGGTCCTAGCTGTCAGGTGGAGGAATCATTATTTTTCTTGGCGTAATAAGGAGGCATTTCCTTGCGTCGCGGCCGTGGACCCAGCTGTCGGCCTCTCCACGTCTGATCCACTTCCGATGGATGTCATTCATTGACAATGTTGACCAGGCCGCGCCGAGAGCACCAGGGCGGTGGACGACCGCGAGGCCTAGGAAGGGAACGACACGGAGCCAGGGAATACTCGGCAGTTATTTCCCATGCGGAGGAGTACGAGGGTTTACTGGTTCGTCTGCCGTCGCCGGAGAATAACAACATGTGTGGGTGAGTAAAGGGATGGCTAGGCCAGCGATGGGAGTGTGGTGGGGCTGTGAGGCCTGCGCGACAGCATAGCCGGCCGCGGGAGGAGGGAGCAGGCAGTCCCGCCGATGCTTGTTTGAGCGGCTAGAGCATGAAGAGCACAGATTGAAGAAGCACGGCAGCCGTTGGATGGACATCCAACAGTCACTGCTCTCGTGTGTTGACTAAGTTGACAGGGCGTTGCGTGTGCGTCAACTTTTTTTATGAAAGCATACGCGTCAACCTGTAGTAGGCGCACAAGTCAACCTGTAGTAGGCGCACAAGTCAGCCTCAGATTTTTTTTGGAGCCCATCTTCTTTTCTTAGCATTACACCCCATATTGTGGCCATGGTTAAAAAGTATACGAAATTTTGCATATTTTGGTGCGGTCAACTGTTTTTAATCCAGAAATATCGATTCACATTCAAACTATTTTTAAAAATAATTTAAAATATAAAATCCAAATAATTGTCCATGCAGAAAAATCAATGGAATTTAAGATCTTGTAATGAAAAAAATTGAAATTAATTCCCGGTTTGATGTGTTTTAAAAATGTACAGCCCATTTCTGGGCAAACCGAATGAAACTCTCCTCGTCTTGAAAGATTTGCAGCCAATGAGGCCGATAAAAGCAAGTAGGCCTTGTTTGGGTATTTCTTTAAAAAAATAGAACTGGGCTAGCCATTTTCAGCAAGAAAAAAACACAACTGGGCTCATGATGTGGTAAACATAAATAAAACCCTGGCTAGACGGGCCACAGCCCCCGCACAACCCCGTTGTTACCCTGATCCATCGCTAAAACTAGTATAAATAACAACTGCTTGTTCCTAAAAAAAACTGTGCGACTTGCTGGGTCCCTGGTGTCAGCCGCTCGTAGTGTAATTCTCTCGTTTATTGACTATGTTGACAATGGCGTGAGCCCCAGATGTCCAACCATTAGGAGGAACCATATTTTTGGTCTTGTACTATAGAGGCACTTGCTTATGCATCGCCATGACGCTGGTGGGTCCCTACTGTCATCCTCTCCACGTACACTCATCTCCTTGTTCCTCTCGGTTGTTGACGATGTTGACAACGCAAGAGGGTGGTGCACCACGCACGGCGAGCGAACCAAGGCCGCAAGGCGGAGGATGACGGCGAGGCCTCGGACGGAACAAACAGGAGCCGTTGAAGATGCGCCGGTCCAGTCGCAGGCGGAGGGGAGTACGAGGGTTGACTGGTTCGGGCGCGGGTGCGTGTTGGGGCTAACGTCGCCGGAGAATAACAGGACATATGGGGGAATAGAGGGAGGGACTGGCCAACGTTGGAGGGTACGTATGGTAGGGCAGCGGAGGCGCAACCAGCCATGGGAGGCGGGAGCAGGCGGAGCCGACGACGTGGTTTGGTTTGGTAATTTGGAGGAAGAAGAAGACAAGAGATAGAAGATACCTGACAGATGTTGGATGTCAATCCAGCGGTGGTAGGCGTAATCGTTTGTTGGCTGGCTAGTAAGTCGACACCACCTTGGATAGGCTATTTCCTCGCGTGTCCCATATGTCGTAAACCAAATCATCACGGTCATGCAGCCTTTCCTATGAAAATTTACAGCCCATTTGATGTGCTAGTTCAAATAAGTTTGTGGGTGCTGGTGGGGCTAATCACTTGGCTTATGTAATGCACAGTGAGCTCAAGCAACGGCGAGAGTGATGTTATTTCCCTTGGTTGGGATTTGTTACAATATTTCACTCTAAATTAAAGCGAATGGCAAGCCATTTGCCTTGTTTCAAAGAAAATATAGCCGATCCTGATGAGTTGAAAAGGGCGGGAACATCTAACTCCAGCTTACAAACTGTACAAAAGCACGAGGGTTAATTGTTCACCAGGTTTACAAAAAACCCAGATTGAAAAGGGCAACAACATCTAACACCAAAGCCTTTGTTTTGGCGAACATACCAAATGGACCGGTCAGGTCCATAGAATGAACATCCTGGGTCATAAAATTTACTGGATTATGACCACAGTATGTTGTAAATAGAAGCCCGCGGCATGTTCAAAAGCTCTTTTGCTCACCTGAAACTCCTTTTTTGCTCTTCGACATACCCATTCGTCAAAACCATGCTGCTGATAAACTTAAGCCTGATGGACAATAGTAACCTCGCATTCAGCAGGAAGAATGTGCCAAATCTTCTGTTTGCACGGTTGGCTACATATCATTCTAGCGTTATTATCTTCAATCGAATCTCATGAGAAGTGAGAAAATGTCGATGCTTACGAATCCACCGATTGGTTATAACTTTCTTACCCCGTCCTGTTGCCTAAATAGACATGAAGATTGAAAAAAGTTAAGGTCTAAAAGAAGAGTGTCGAAAGAGCAACAGTGAGCAGTTAATTCTAGTACACTATATGCGGGCTTCCAATGTGCGTGAAATTATCACCTTTATATACAACTTCTCCAGACATGGAAAGCATTGCAGCAAGCCAATAATCTTGTGCAGATCAAAACTATTCATTTGGATATATAAGATCTTGATGAGAATCCAGCACCATTGATAGGCCATCCATGGAGAAACTCTTCATTGAGCATAGAACATAATATTAGTACAAAATGTGTACTCCAAGATGATATATAAATTATGCGCAGAAATTTAAAATGCAGCTTATGGTTACAAGTGTAGATGATAATATAAAGTACCTGAACAACTGTGGAGCCAAACACCATATTGAAATGAGCACGTAGATCATGTATTACACCCAAGGTCTCCGGTTTAGGCGCAGAGAGGACGGTTATTTACAACGGTGAATAACTAGTATCAAGGATCAACCTTTGAAGTGAAGGGGCATCTTGGATGATGAGCTGCCTTCCGCTAAAAGAAATTCCAATTCTTACAAGGTTAGGCGACTTTATTTGGAGACAACCGATTCTAATTGTGAAAAGTAGCACCAAGCACTCCAGGGCAGGCAACTGGAGTGGATGATGCTGTGCAATGAGGCCTCCGATATACGAACCCGCACAAGTGAAAGTTTCTTGAGAAATGGGAGTCGAAGGTTTAGTACCAAATTGTGCAGTAGGTAGCACAGTATAAGGTGGCTGTGTGGAGAGAGGAGGAAAACCGCAGATGGACATCGGTGCTGAGGGCACAAGTTCATGGCGTTCGGTATGTGGTATGTGATTTCCAGGGGAATAGTAGAACTCAAGCAGCTGTAGTTCATTGAATTCAGGGGATTTCAGCCAGGTGTCCACCGTGCAGGGCATGGTATGCTTGCTCAGGTAGCATGACGGGATGCAGAGGCTTTGAACAGAGCCCTGGTGGGAGGAGATGATGGCTCTGCGGATTTCAATATCATTGAAGAGAGATAGCCGACGACAATCGAGATTAAGGGGCACGACGCGCCATAGAGGGCGCCACCGAATTGAGAGGACTTGGGTGCGGCAACAATCCTTGGTGTGTAGAAGCGAGATGATCTCCCCAAGGACGACATCCGGGAGATCGCTGATGCGGTCCACCCGAGATTCTACGGGTTCCTGGGATCCGGTGGGAGCGGGGTCGCCGCTTCTCCCTCAAGGCTGCCGTGCGGGATCTACACAGTATCGCCCGTGGCAAGGGAGCCTCATCTTCTTGGCGCTGGGTCAGCCGACTCCATTTTCCTCGAGGGCGTCGCGTCGCGCTCACGGATTTGAGCAGAGTAACGAATGACGAGCCTAGTTGTAGTGCGAGCGAAGAAGAAGGGGAGCTGGGGGTTTTCTGTAGGAGTGAGGAAGAAGGGGAGCTGGGTTTTTCTGTAGGAGTGAGGTGAGGAATTTGGGGGTACGAGTGGAGCGAACTGACGTGAGGTGGGTGGGAGCGAGGAGGAAGAAGAGCACCTGTGTTTTTTGGGGGCGGTGTCTTTGGGTGTGGGTAGCGCCTCTCATTCAAGAAATATATGGGCTTTTGAATTGATTTTACTATTTACTAGTGTGGATGGGCTGTTTTGTCTTGGGCCCAGAGAAACAATTACTACTACTACAGTGGAGACACTCTACAACTACCCAGAAAAACAATTACTACTATTATAGTGGAGACACTCTACCGCTTCTGGCTCCTCCTAGGTCATTGAAATGTCTCCCTCTACTGAATGCCGTTATACTTTTGTTCACCGACATGCGGGCCATGCAGCTGCCAAGGGCCCCAAATGCCATCCACCAAATTAGAAGGCGTATGCAAAGGAGAGTCACCCGGTCGTGGCCGGGCAAGAATGAGCCGTCAGATCACAAAACCCCACCTCCCGCAGTCTAAGTTTGACGGACGAAGCAACCATCATTTCACTCTTTGCTGAATCCCTTCTCCCTCACCGTCTTCAAGAAAGGCAACACTCGTGATCTCGCCATCGTTCTTCTCTCCCAACAAAGGGAAGGTAAGCGGATCCGTGATGTTGGTATATTTTCGCTCGGAGAAAAAAAGAACTTTTGCAAAGCGATAACCGATCCTCACTCTCTTTTTGTTTCATTGTCATTGCGATTGTGTTTTCCTTTCGGTGGTCTCCTAGTATTCGCCGGGTTTCATGATGGACCAAGGAGAACTGTGCAAAGATCTGCCGATATTGGAGCAGACGCGGGAGGCTGATCCCCACGAGACAGAGAGCTCCGAGAAGATGGAGGCAACCACCGAGCCGACCCCAGATATGCTCACGGCCACTACTGAGATGGTCAACGACCCGTTTGAGGTTAAAACCCCCGTGGCACTGCAGGAGCAGTTTTCCCCCTTCGAGGATGTGTCCCCCCCCGCTGAGCTGCCCAAGGTGATTTCCTTCTTTGCCGATCTCGATTGTGGTTTTTTATCTAAGTATGTGGTGATTTTTTTTAGAAAAGGAAGTATGTGATGATTAATAATGCAAACTTTTATTAGCTTCGATGCCATGCTATACATAGTGGTTTAAATAACTTGTGTTTCTTATACTGAAAAGTAATTCAGAATTTGTTTCTGTTTCAATTAGAGCCCCGATGCAGACAAGGATTGTGTGGTTCTACATGTCACTCACTATGAGGCGGACGACCTGAATATACGCACTGGGAGAACAGAGTTCTTAGGCTGTTGGATCCTGGAAGCCATTTGCGGTTATTCCAATGAGGAGTTGTATTCCAGCCTCACTATTGTCAATGGATGGCTACCTTTGTTTCAATATCTACAAGGGTTGGATGAAGAGCAACAGCCAAGTTGGCGGTTCAAGCAAATAAGTATCGGCCAAGAGGAAGAGGGACAAGGACGAAGTCGAGTACGTGGACGAGGACTCCGAGTAAGGTGGCAGTGTCGTTGCTCATGGTGGTTGTAAACTTCTAATGCAATGTCTACCGGATTAGTTGCATAGTTTAATTTTGTGTGTGCTTAGTTTAGTTTGAGGGTGTGTTGTCTTTGAGCCCCCAGCAGAACTATGTTATGTTTCTTCTCGTTACTTTAACTCTTCAAGATATACATACTACTAGTATTTCTTTAATAGAATTTAGCACCCCAATTAAGCACGTACTAGCTTTTTTTAATAGTAGTATATGCATAATTTGGCGTTTAGCTCTCTATATGTACCGCCTTTTTTTTGAAAATTTCAATTTTTGCTCCATGGCGCAATCCATCGATAGTACTACTGTACAAAAGTATACATTTTTTAAAAGGCTAGAGTACTGTTCATCACATATATAGCCAGCTAAATTCTCAACCTAGAACGATGTGCATGCCATGTAGTAAACCGATATGGAGGAAGTATAGGCAAAATGAGGTGATTTTACCGAGCGATCGGCGGGGGAGCATGGCCTGTCATGCGGTCCCACGTGTCATGATGTACCAAGGCGATGCGCGTGTCCCTCTTGAGGCGTATAATACTAGTACGTGGTTTGGGATGATGGCGAACCGAAGTGTGAAATAATGGTTGCTTCGTCCGTCTGGGAAGGTGCGGCATTGTGATTTGACGTCTCATTTCTCATTAGTACTACTGGGCCGGTACGAGTGGGGTGCGTCCCCCCCGCTGTTCTGCACTGTTATTTGGTGCTTGACACGTCGACCCGGTTGCTATATGTCCCATATGTCGGCGACAGGAAGTACAGAATTCATGAAAGGGAGCGTCGACGGAGGAGTATACTACAGAATTCATGAAAGGGAGCGACTTAGTTTTGGAAAAATCTGTTTTACGGAGTACGTACCCACTAGGGTTTATAGGGCTCATCTAAAAAACATTCGTTTTTCCGTTTGATAAGCCCCAATTCTACTATACTAGTAGTAGTACCATTACATGTTGGATTTCGAGGTGCGTTAGATCACACGACACAAGCAGTGTCAAGAGGAAACTAACCAATGCATGTACAAGTTCATGGAAATTTAGTGGTTATTCATGCATTTGTTCTAATTAATGCCTTGGTAAACATAACTTCTTGAGAAAAATGAGCGTACTGTGCAAACTACGAAATTAATTCGACCACTCACCGTCTACCTTGGTTGGAGAGATTTTGAAATTGGGACATAAACTGGAAAGGAGGGAGTAGTAACTTTTGTCTCGATTACTATTTGTGGCCTTGTATAGATGCAAAATGTATTTTTTTTATAGTGGCCTTGTATAAGTAAATGGAGGGAGTACTAACCAAAGTATGTAGTAGGGATGAGGAGTAAACGGAGGGAGTAGTAAAATTTTCTCCTCGTGCTCGTGCCACCGCGCGCGTGGGCGAGGGAGCGGGCGTAAAGGCGTACAGTAGTACTAAGCAAGCTTCTCCTTGTTCTGCGAGTTGACGGGACACATCAAAAGTACTCCAGTGTATAGAGCCTTGCCTCTAAGGTAGGCCCCACATGGTTTGCCTCTTTATTTAATTTAACATAACGCGTCAAGTCGCAATTTGTTTGTTCACCCGTGGTAGGACGATCCTCCCTCCACCAAGTGGACAACCAAAGATACAAGTGCCAAATTACCACGTGGGCTGCCTTTTTCATACAGAAATGAGCTCCACCGTGTGCCAGCAGGTGTGGTTGGGAAAGAGACGGAGTACTTGCGCCGTGCGTGCACCTCTTCTCTTCGTGCATGCCCCCACCTACGTGGGTGTGTGTGAGAGAGATACAAACCTAGACATAATGCTCCGTCCATCCCCATGCCTCCGCCCAGTCCAACCACCAGTCACCACCACACCCCACTCCTCCTCACCTTATCTCTCATATTTCTCCCTCCATTTTTATATACAAGGTGTCGGTGTACTAAAGTAGGGGTACCTTAGTACCCCGAACTTGTGCACGGGCAGTCGCAGCGTCCCCGCGGCAAGCCTCGCCGGGCGTCCGCCAAGACCCTCCACGGCCATTCAGAAGGCAAGACCCCGACAAGAGGAGCTTGTCCGGAAGGCCACTCCAGGCACGCAGAAGACAAGGCCCCGGCAAGAGGAGCTTGCCGGGAAGGCCCGGAGCGCGACAAGTCTCCGGGCGCGACAAGGATCCGGCCGCGGCAAGGCGCTTGCCGCTGCATGCAGCCTCTCCGTCTCGCCTCCAGCTCACCCAGCGACGTGTCGCCATGGGACCGTTCCATGGGCGCGTGTCGAGCAAAGTCAGGCAGCCAGCCGGAGAGCAGCGATGAGCTGACGACAGCTCGCCATCGTGGCGGCGGAGGCGCACTGACGGTCTCATTACACTGTTTGGGCGACAACGGCAGGCATTTATTGCTTTTGTCCCTTGCCGCCGAGTTAGGTATTTTCACACCCATACTGTTCAAGTAGGTGTACCAACTCCTGTTTTTACATTTGTACCCTCGTCTATGTTGCCACCTGTCGGAGACCCCTTGAGCATATAAAAGGAGGCCCGAGTGCAACGTAGAAGGGGTTGGCCAGGGTTCGGTTCGCGTCTTTCGCAAGGTTCAGTTCATTCGACTGGCCATAGACTAGATACACTCACGCTAGGTTTTGTAGCGGGCATTGCTCCCTAGCAAGAACACAATAGATCAAACAGCAGCAAGAGGGAGTTTTATCTCCCGGAGAGCTCAAGCTGGGTAAACCGCTCGTGTGCATCGCCTCGATCCGCTCTTCGTGCGACCTGCGCCCCCCTCCGAACCACAAAGGGACCCGCTCCGCCGGGCCCCATAGGTGTCCGTGGGTACGATCAGCCTCCCCGACACAAGGGGCCACTATCAAAATTACAATTTGCAGATATACAAGGCCACTAACACTAATCGATGCAATATTAATGGTGTTTGCCTCGTGGTACTAGCAAAGGAAGACATTAATTATCCCTTGCAAGCATGCGGGAGTTTGTAAAAAAATGCATCTTGATGTTCCGTGCAATGCACTGGCATCTTGCTAGTCCATGAAAACAACACATGGAAAAATTCCATGGCGAACGAGGGATTTGAATCTGTTGGGGGGGCTTTTTGGATCTTGCCTGGGGCAGCCAAAATATTGGCGACCCTTTTGTCCACCGGTGCCTTAGCCACCGATGAACGAGGAATGGCTCGGTGCTCATCATCATGCATCCTCCAAATAGCCACGTTGGAGGCGAGCTCGCACGAGCTGTGTTTTTTTGTCCCACAACGCCGCCCGAGCCGCCCGCAGACCGACCGGCGACCCGCAAATTATGCCATCCAACCGTAGCCGCACACATTATAATAGAAACTCAACCAACCGGACGAAATTCATGCAAACACGTAGACAAACTGATATTTCATATAAACAACAATGGAAATCATATAAAATACCGGATTTTCACACAAACATGACGGATTTCATTACATTCAAATGAACTACACGGTGCTAGTTCTGGACAGCACAGGTATATAATACCTGGCCTAAATGGTCGCCCGCCGATCGATTTGTCTTCCTCATGTCTGGCAGCACGATCACCGGACTGCCGAGAGCCCCGGAGGTGTATGCTTCAGCACAAAGGACGGCTCGCTTCCCCAGTGCCCAACTGATATCATTGGCTGGTGCCGAAGATGATGGTGGCCGGCACCGGTTCGAGTTCATCACCGGCCACTACTTCGCCATGGCCGGCACCGGCTCGAGTTCATCCTAACATTCCCCTCTTCCGTGGAGCCCATGCGGGGTCGACAAAGGTCCTCGCAACAAAAGGATCCGGCAAGACACCTGCTGTGTACGCCGCTGCGTCGCCCGCTGGTGGCCTTCATGGGACCCAAGGCGGCGGCCTCCCGTGTTCTACTTCTCCTCGATGATGGCGGCGGCCGGAGGCGCCAGCCAGCGACTCATCGCTCTCAATGCATCCGCTTCGCTGCTTGCATGGTGCAGCCGCCGGCATGGGGAGTCTCGCCACGTAAACGGAGACGCGGTACAAAGGCGATTTGTGGGACGGCGGCAACGATGCCCGTGCGCCCCTCCTCGTCGAGCAGGCCTAGAGCGGCGAGTTGCTGAACCGCGTGCCAACTTGGGGCGGCAATTGGCTCCGTCGGGCGAGGGGGGGGGGAGGTGGATCAGCCAGCTGCATAGCTCGTATCCGGCGGGCTACCCAGCCGGCTTGGATGCGGAATAACTACTCTTCATAAGCCATTGTAAGAGTGGACAAAATGGTGGAGGAGATAGGGGAGCGGCGGAGGTGTGCGATTCTTGGTCGGCGTTTGGCCTCGTTTAAATAGGAGATTAAATAGACGGCGGACGGGAGGAGCTCGGCCGGCTTTGCGTTTAACGCCAGCCCGGTCATGAACGGACGTGTGTCCAGAGTGGGTTTCTCGGCTTCCACACGGGCGGGTTTCATGGAGGCGTTTGAATGCGGCACGGAGGCGTGTTCAGCCGGGCATGCTGCGAGTGGCGCCCTCGACTCTGACCTAGGACACCGCACCGTTCTTCCACTAGTGTGTGGGCTCTTTGGGTGCATGGCCTGCATGTCAGTGACCCAACGCAGGCAGTGCACAACAGAGGAACCTTTGGTGGGCCAGCGCGGTCAGAAGCGGGCATTTCATAAACCGATGATTGTTCATTGAGTGTGACGTCATCTTTTTCATGTAGTTAAGCCTACTATGTTGATAGCCCGTTTGATACGTTGTGATTCATAAAGACCGCTACAAACATCAACGTTCTACTTATCACAGATAAGATTGATTAATACCCGTAACAATCCATGTCCTTAACAAAGGGTAAATGCACGTATAGGTTGAGCGTGTGTCTTGCGTCGTGTGCTATGTGTATGCAGGCGTGCGAGTGTTGCATGCGTGCAAGGGTGCGTTTCAGTGTTGCATGCATGGGTGCGTACATGCGTGTGTTCGTGAGTGCATGTGTACGTGTCATTGTTGCACGCCAGCATGCGTGCGTGTATGCGATGTGTATCGCGTGTCGGTGTTGCACGCCTACATGCGTGCGTGTCTTCGATGCGTGCGTGCATGTGTACGTGCGGGGTGAGGCTACACGTCAGTCGACTGACTTTTTCATCTTTGGTCATTATATTTTCCAGCCGTTGGATACGAAATCAAGGGCCTCCAGTTTATCATCAAACTCCACCTCCTGAGCCGCCAGCCACCACCGGCTGAACAGCCAGCCCCCGCCGCCCGCGGCCGGCCTGCCCTCCCCGAAACCACTCCCCACCGCCGGTCCGCCGCCGCACCGGCCATCCCTCTAGCCCCACCCCCCGCGCGCCGAGCTTTTTCTCCCGGGATCCCCACCCCACCGCCCAATGAACGCCCCCAACCGCCGGTGACTGCCAACCAGAGGTCTCACGACTTCGAATACCCACCGACCACTAGTTTATTACCATTTCTGTCCTTCATATACGCGCTGACGGGTGGGCCCTATGGTAATGTGCGTTTCTGAATGTGGACCGTTTGACTGTTCAATTGATCGTGTTATAAACAAATTACAGAGCTGTATGGTGAGCCAGTGATCGTATGATCACCCTAAAATGTACTCCTATTTTATTAACACAGTACATACTCAAACTACCATTTCTTTCTTTCATATACGGGCTTACAGGTGGGCCCCATGGTTACGCGCCCCGATGGTGCAACACTAGTTGCGCCATTTGACCGGTCAACTGATTGTGTCATCAACAAAATACGGAGTTGTACGGGTGAGCCAGTGACCGTATAATCATGACATGTATTTGTTTAACACGGTACAGACGCAAGGGCTCATATATACGAGCAAGCACTCACCGCTATAAGCGCACACACGCGAACCCTACCCCTATGAGCACCTTCAAGAGAGTGGGACAACATATATGATCTTGAGATTTTACGAAGTCACCATAGGTGCCTCGTAGTCGAGTGGAACGTCTCCTCCCACTGAACGTACATCGCCGGAAAATACTGAAATTAACACAAGATAAATGCAAGCATCGGGACTTTAACCTTGGTGGGCTCGAGAAACCACTGTCCTCTAACCATCCAACCACATGTTGGTTAGCACGACAAAATGTATGTGGTGATCGTGATGAGCTTATTCTGAAGTCCAGTGACCATATCGTGCTTTCGCTTCAAATACAACGACCGTAAGTGTAAAGTGTCGCCAACAAAAAATCTGAGCACGCATCAAATGCAAAGTCAGTCAGTGTCATCAACAAAATATGGAGACGTATCGTGAGCTAGATACCGTTGTACTATTGTATATGCTTATTTTCTTAGTGGCCGATTGTGTGTCTGGTGTGGTGGGCACATCATTTCTAGTTGTGGTGGGTCAACATGAAGACTCATGGGTCGGTTCCATCCTGCGCCACATATAGGTTGGATCGAGACGTGTTATACGAAGACCCATGTGGGGGACTCGACGTACAACACGAAGCTACCAGAGTCGCGGAGGACTCTCTATCCCCACTGGTGATAAGCCGACTATATATGATTTGTAACCCTAGGCCCTTAGTATGTTATACAAGCTTGGGGGCTAGTTCGTCAATAGTATACACACACGCACAATGCCTGGTATTCACGTGTACTTTGTACACGCCTATCACTAATATACGAGCACTGTGAGTAGGCTCTTTCTTCAACCGCAAGGGTCCGATCCGAACTAGGGTAAAACTTTGCCTCAGATTACCATCCAGCCTAATGTACCCGTGGGTATCCTATCGAATGATATGATGAAATCATATCTGCCAACTACTAAGAGAGAGGTGTGTCGGGGGGGGGGGCCATGTGTGCGAGAGAGGCCAAAAGATAATGTGCGTATGGAGACACGTGAGGCACATATATGTGCGTATAAGGGCTAGTAGAGACTGTGTATATATGCATGTGAGAGAAATAGTGTTTTCCAACTGAGATTAGTGAAAAGAGTGGTACATAGTAGTCAGAAAGAGAGAGAGAAACAGACTGAGCATGTGCGTGAGATACCCCGACACCCTGAGAGAGATTGTGAGCATGTGTGAAAGAGAAATGCCGATGCATATAAAGTGTGTGCACTTATGCGTTAGATAGAGAGATATATAATGCGTTTGTGAGAACGGGGCGAGGCATAGTGCATCTACGTGTAAAAGGCGGTTCTATGCATTAAATTAAAATATAAATGGCATTATTATTTTTGGATGAGATCATGAATTTTGCAAAATTGCGAATGGACGAAAATTGGTCTATCAAACACCCATACTCTATTGAATTCTAGCATGTGCATGTGTTTATTTCATATTATCGATCCATAGAGTGAGAGCGGTTTGAAATACAGGCAATGGATGCTTTTGCAATTCATATATAAACATTAATTAGTGCACTCCATGTTGTTAGTGTGAAGCACTTTATTCATTTGTCACTTGCATGGATACATTCCAAATTGCTAGCTACGAAATAAAATACATGTCGAATTCAACATAAAGGGGGTTTCAAATATTCGAATTCATAGGAAGTGCATTCATCTATTTGAATCCGAGATAATGGCATTTGTAAATCAGATGTAAAAGGGGGCATCAATCTTTCTTTGTGAGTTTGAACATGCTATATATATTCATACGCATATCTAACTTTTTTGCAACCAAGGAGATTATATCCGGAACCATGCATGAACTGAGGTAAGTAGCATATTTTTAAATATATACTACGTGTACAATGTATATTCAAATGTACCCTCCATTCCAAAAATAATCATAGCTTTAGGATTTTCAAGAGTAAAGATTTGTGAAGTTTGACAAATCCTGAAAGTTCAATTCAAGAGAACCGAAAACGTTAATGCTTCTGCTCCCAAATATTGAACGAAGCGCCAAATAGGCCTCTCTGGTCACCCCGAAACCGCTTGAGACTAATGTTTTGGTGGTAGGAAATTACTGTCACGACTCTGGACCGTGTAGCCTATCGGCTCGATGTCCAAAGGTCTAAACCGGGTAGGTTTGTAACTTCAACAAGACGCCAGTCTCAACCGCCTCGAGAAGCATTCATACGCCGTGGGCGCCTAAACACCCATGCTTTCGGCCGAAATCTATCCTGCCCACATTTGGGACACTGACTTGACTATCCTACCCCAACCCGCAATATGTCCGAAATTTTAGATGGGGGCAAAGTTTGTAACTTTCCCCAAATTTCAAACAAGCGCGTCTCAAACCGAAACATTGTTCCCCTTAGTTCCCCGCCTCCCTCCGCTTCCCCATTCATAGTCCGTGGGAGCGAAAACGCCTCTCCACCACCGCGAAACCCCAGCCTCCTCCGTCCTCCACCCCATAGCGGCCAATCCACCGCCGCCCTCCTCCATCATGCCGGGAGCCGGTACCCGCCGTGGTCGTCAACGCAACCGCAACCGCAACGCCTCAAGGACTTAGCATCTGAAGCCGAGGCAGTAGCTGCCTCCCACGACGCCGACGCCGACGCGTGCGCCGTGCAGTAACCACTCCGACCACGCCGTCCTGCGCCTCACATCGCTGCGGCTCCACCGTCGCAACCATCCACCGCATCGAGCTGTTCCCTTACGCCGCCGTCATTCGTTGCCTCGGATCTGCTTCCGCCGTGACAGATCGCCACCCCACCACACTCAACAACGTGGCCATGGGTTCGCCCAAGGCTGCACCGTCCTCCACAACTTCTGGTTTCCGGCGAACAACGGGAAGATCGTCGGGAAAAACAGAGGAGGACACAAGACCGCCAGCGAAAGAGGTACTCCTCTTCCCTTATTCGTGCAAATCTTACGTCTCCGCTCACACCGTACTCATCCCACGAAAGAAACTAGTTGAGCACTTCTTACTGCATCTTCTTCGTGATAAATAATGCACAAGGTTTCCTCGCTTTTACTATTTCACGTTTGCTAGAGGTCAGTAGCCCGCCTGGATTTCAATTCAGGGTCAGTCGAACCGCAATTAAAAGACGCAGCACCCGCTTAGGCGCGTGGAGCACCTAGTCCGCATGTTCCCCGGGGAAGCGGCGCATCGGTGTCTATCATAGGGGTGTGGGGCGCAAGAGCTGCTTGAACCTGATCTGGAGGTTGGCGGGGCTTGAATGGATGGCCGGGGGAGGGGGGTGCCAAGCACGACGGTGCGGTGAGGTCGAGGGGAGGGCGCAGGCAAGGGAGGGATACTGGGCCGGTGGTCGCTGGCGTTTCGAGGAAGATCGTCAACACTGACTGGCTGGAGGTAGATGAAGGCAATCTGCCCGTTCTTTGTACATCGGACGGTGCAGAAAACATGGACTGACCTATTTGCTTTCAGTCGACTGTTATTTTCATAGAATCCTGTAGTAATTTAGTGTGCTATGCATGTTGTAGAGCTATCATATGTCTCCCGTCATTTATTTCTCACTGACCTGCTATCTGCTACCTTTACACTGTACTAATTGTGCACACACTTCACCCATACTCAAACTATTTTTTTATGCATGGGTATTTCAGACTCTGATGCACTGTTGATGAATGCAGAAAAGAAAAGACAGAAGTCGCTCCATTGTAATTCGAAGATAAGCACTAAGCGTTTGTAGCTCTAATGGGTGCAAAGGTCGTTAGTTGGAGACAGTAAATGTAGCTCTGCAATTGATGATCTCAATTGCCACACACAACCATCCCAGGTGCTTTCTTTAACTTCGCGCTGTCAAATGTGGTTGCATGTTGCATATGGTTTCTAGCTTGTATTGCTTCCAATTTGGTTAAATTGCATCTGCTTACTTTACACATTATACCTTTGATAATGACATGCCTTCCTATTTTTGATACATAGTACATATGTCTATTAACCATGTTCGTACATCAAACTAATGCTCTTTTGTATCCCTTGTCAATCACTTATGATGAGACAGTCACCCGAGTGGGTTCTTTGTGAGACGCCTCTACTCGCTTAAAGAGTGCAAAGGTCATCCTCCCCACATGATTCTCAAGAAACAGCAAGGCTAAATGAAGATAGTCAACGTAGCTCTCTAGTTGATCACCGCAATTCCCCACACCACCATTGCAGGTGCTTGCTGTTACTTGGCGCTGTGATATGTGGTTGCATGTTGCATATGGTCTCTAGCTTGTATTGGTTAAAATTAGGTTAAATTGCATCTGCTTAGTTAACACATTATACTGTGAATATGACATGCCTTCCTGCTTTTGGTACATACTACGTCTTTCTATTAACCATGTTCTTACATCAAACTACTTTTCTTGTGTATCCCTCATCAATGCTCCTAATTTGTTAAATTGCATCTCCTTAGCTTACACATTATACATGTGAATATGACACGCCTTCCTGTTTTTGGTACATACTACATCTGCCTATCACACCATGTTCTTACATCAAAGTTCTTGTGTATCCTGCGTCTATCGCTTATGGTGAGACAGTCACGCGCGTGGGTTAATATGAGACGCAATACTCTTATAAAGAATGCAATTTCATCCTCTCCACATGATTCTCAAGAGACAGCAAGCCTAAGTGAAGATATTGAACATTGCTCAGACGAAGACCGCACTTCCCTACACCACCATCACGGTGCTTGCTCCAACTTCACAAAGTGTGATATGTGGTTGCATGTTGCATACGGTGTCTAGCTTGTAATGCTTCTAGTTAGGGTAAATTGCATCTGCTTAGTTTACACACTATACCCGTGAATATGACATGCCTTCCTATTTTTGGTACACACTACATCTATGTGTTAACCTTGTTCTTACATGAAACTACCTCTCTTTTGTATCCTGCATCAATCACTTACGACGAGTCACCTTTATTAGCTGCATATTGCATATTATTTCTAGCCTGCCATGTATTGCTTCTAATTTGGTCAAATACATTTGTTAGGGCACCCTTTTAATTTGGCGGTGATATTGGTTTCATCTTTCATATGGTTTCTAGCTTGCATCGATTCTAACAAGTTCAAACACCTTGTGCTTAGTTTACACTTTATACATCATACATGTCAATATGTAACGCCGTCTGCTTTTTCATACATATTCCATCCTCCTATCATGCAGCTGCCTTACATGAAAGTAGTGTTCACAAGATTATTCATCAATAAGTTCTGAAGAGCAAATTTTATTCCTTTTTCTTGTGGGTTTGACTTGACAAGGCAAAATCAAGAAAGAGGAAGGAAAATAGTAAGGAAGGCGATGATGGTGGTCCTCTGCAGCAACGTAAACGGAGCATCTGTACCGATTCTCCTTGTACTGATAGTGCATTACAAGGTCCAAGTCTCCGCTCCCCTACTCCACCATCCAAGGTGCTTGCTCTAACTTGGCGAAGCAGGATATCTGGTTGCATGTTGCATATGGTGTCTAGCTTCGTCTTGCTCCTAATTAGTGTAAACCGCATCTGCTTAGCTTACACATGATACATGTGAATATGACACGCTTTCCTGTTTTTGGTACATACTATATCATCTATCACACCATGTTCTTACATGAAACTACTCTTCTTGTGTATCCTGCATCACCACTTATGATGGGACACCTTTAAGTTGGCAGTGTGATATTGGTTTGCATCTTGAATATGATTTCTAGCATGTATTGCTTCTAGTTTGATGAACGCCACCTATGATGAGACAGTTTTAACATGGCAGAGTGATATTGATTGCACCTTCCATATGGTGTCTTGCAGTGTTTCTAATTTGTTGAAGTGCCTTCTACTTAGTTACCACATCATAGGTGTCAATATGTCAAGCCATCCATTTTTTCGTACATATTCCATCCTCGTATCATGACTTTGCCTTTCATCAGAGTAGTGTTTGTTAGTATCATGCATGAATGAGTTCTGAAGAGCGAATGATATTCCTTTTTCTTGTCGGTATAACCTCACAATGCAAAATCAATAAAGCTGAAGGAAATTAGCAAGGCATTGGATGATGGTGGTCCTTCCGAGCAAATCAAACGAAGGTTCTCTACAGATTCTACTCCGCCATCCTCCCAACAAGATTCGCAAGACAACGCAAGGCTAGACAGTCAACGTAGCTGTGTAGATGATGAGCACATCTCCTCTACTCCACCATCACAGGTGCTTGCTCTAACTTGGCACTATTATATGTGGTTGCATGTTGTGTATGATGTCTAGCTTGTATTGCTTCTAACTTTGTTGAATTGCATCTGCTTACTTTACACATAATGCCTGTGAATATGACATGTGTTCCTGTTTCTACATCGACTACTATTCTTGCATATCCCGCATCAGTCACTTATGATAAGGCACCTTTAAGTCGCCACTGTGATATTGGTTGTGTCTTGCATATGATTTCTAACATGTACTGCTTCTAATTTGTTGAAACGCCATACAGTTTGAACTTGGCAGATTGATATTGGTTGCATCTTTCATATGGTGTCTAGATTGCAGTGCTTCTAATTTGTTGAAATGCCTTCTGCTTAGTTACCACATCATAGGTGTGAATATGTCACACCATCCTGTTTTTCGCACATATTCCATCCTTGCATCATGTGTTTGCCTTTCATCCGAGTAGTGTTCACAAGATCATGCATGAATGAGTTCCAAGAGCGAATTTTATTCCTTTTTCTTATCGGTTTGACTTCACAATGCAAAATCATTACAGCTGAAGGAAATTAGTCCGACAAAGGATGATGGTGGTCCTTCGGAGCAACTCAAACAGGGGGTCTCTACAGATTCTACTCCGCCATCCTCCCAACAAGATTCGCAAGACAACACAAGGCTGGACAGTCAACGTAGCTGTGTAGATGATGAGCACATCTCCCCTACTCCACCATCGCGGGTGCTTGCTCTAACTTGACACTATTATATGTGGTTGCATGTTGCGTATGATGTCTAGCTTGTATTGCTTCTAACTTGAATTGCATCTTCTTACTTTACACATAATGCCTGTGAATATGACACGTGTTCCTGTTTCTAGAACATACGTGTACATGATGAGCACATCTCCCCTACTCCACCATCACAGGTGCTTGCTCTTACTTGGAACTATTATACTTGGTTGCGTTTTCCGTATGATGTCTAGTTTGTATTGCTTCTGATTATGTAGAATTGCATCTGCGTAGCTTACAACTTATACATGCAACGATCACTTACCCATAAGACACATTTAACTTGGGACTGTGATGTAGGTTGCATCTTGCATTTTCTTCTAGCTTGTACCGCTTCTAATTTCTTGAAATGGCACTTATGACGCAGACACTTTTACCTGATAGAGCGATATTGGTTGCATGTTTATATGGTGCCTAGCTTTCATTTCTTCTAATTTTGTTGAAATGCCTTCCGCTTACTGTTTTTTCATACATATTCCATCCTCCTGTCAGGACCGGTTTTTCCCGGTATTAATTTCCAGAAAATGGCCCTTGTGCTCACCAGCCCCAGGATTACTGTTAGCTGATGAGGCACCAACTTGATACAGAAATTCCAAGCAAAATACATAATATGTAGTACAAGACCATTCTGGCCTATGAGTACAACAAAAGGTTTCTAGTGGTCGATGGCGGAAGCGGTTTGTGGATCTTCAGCGTCTATGAGACTCCATTTCCCACAGGAACAGCTGACCAGGATAACTCCTATCTTCGCGAGGCTGCTATCATCGATACGTAGGTTCCGGGGCTGTCATCGCATCACTCCTTTCCATGCAAGAAATCTGGCCAAGACAATAGCCAGGGACAAGCCAGTGAGTACTTTGAATGTACTCGCAAACATTATGAACACAGGTATAATATAATAAAACATGCTATGAAATATTCTATGATCACAACGTCAGTCATAAAATAAAAATCTCGGATGCATGCAAGCCGGTTATTTATATGCAACAATGAATATGTAATGACAGAGTAGGAATAAAATGCACCATTCGGATGTCTGTAACGACGTCTCGAAATGATAGTAAATAACGAGCATGCCTCAGTCGGGCGTCTGAGCGACACCACATAAAGGGCTTATAAGGTAAATAAATAACAAGCATGCCACGATCGAGGCGTCTCAATGACACCACATAAAGGGCTTGCAAGGTAAATAAATAACAAGCATGCCACGAACAGGCGTCTCAAATGACACCACATATATGGCTTATAATGTAAAAAAATAACAAGCATTCCACAGTCGTGCGTCTCAGCGACACTACATAGAGGGCTTATAAGGTAAATAAATAACAAGCATGCCACAGTCGGGCGTCTGAGCGACACCCCATAAAGGGCTTATAATGAATAATCACGGTAAGTATCCGTGGAGGTAGAACCGTCCCAAGGATACTCAATAAATCAAATAATGAACATAGTTAGTTCACAATAATAATAACCATAATCATCATATGTCACCGGTCATAGTCAACGTTCTGACTTAGTAGTTTTTCCTCCGAAGACCGACACTAAGACCGACACTTGACCTATCCCAGACTGTAATCCTTAACCATGGACACGGCTATTCGAATAGATTTAACCTCTGCAGAGGGTGTACTCTTTACCCACGAGTAACGGATTCCTTTAGTCCATCGGGACTAATTCAATTTACGGCCTTTTAATTGAAAACACGCCTAACTCACACACACCAGCTTAACTTACCGGTGTCTGCAATCACCCACGACACCTGTTAAGCAAACTCTAAGTGGGGAGGCTACAACCTCGCGTAGCATGGGATCAAATTTATATCGCGCGCTCTAAGGTGTGGCCTCCCCTCTCGGTCCCAACCGGAAACACCCATGCCCCCGGACCAGGTGTCCTGCCTACCGGCTACAACCGGTGTCTTCCACCATGGCCTCTCTCTGTGCGGTGTGTGCTAGAAAGGGGTTGACGACTTATCGAACTGCACTCCCTACTTGCTGTAGGGACAAGTGGTAGTACTGAAACAAGTATGGGGGTTCTATCGAACAAGACTCGATCTATGGTCGACTCAGAGGTTTAAGTATTCCCTGCATGATTAGCATAACGAATATATTTCATTCAATGCATGTAATCACCACTCATCATACCCCCTCATGCCATACCGGACACACTCGTCTCGACGAGGAACTAGGGGCAAGCTCAGGTCTACCCAAGACAGAGACTTTCCTGGCTTCCTTCCGGCAGGCACGAAAAGCATACGAGGATGATCACTGTCACAAGCTTGACCATTTCCAATAGCAAGGAAATCTCCAATATGCATTCATGCAAATGATCATATCACCACATAAAATAACGAGTTCTACGTATTGAGGTGGTGTCATAATCATGTCAAACAATGCATGGAAAATATTATGCCAGGGTTCAGAATGCTTGCCTTCAAAGGTATGCAAGTGGGGGTGCATATTTGAAAATTGCCTTCTCCTTCAAAAACCTATTTTTGAAATTATTCAAATTAACACATAGATTCAAAACAGTGAAAAAAAAGTTGTCTGAATTTTTTTCAAATAAATCTTAAAATAAACTAGACTAAATTTGAGAGGGGTAGGAAAAAGAATCAACTCATTTGGAGTTTTAATTAAAAAGATATAACCAGTCAAAGTTTAGTCAAATTTCTGGTTTTAAATAAAATGTAAAAGAAAAGAAAACGTTTCGAGTGTGTACACGTCGAACACGTACTTTGCAAATACGCTACCACTTAAAACACGTGGCAGCGGGGCTGGTCACTGACAGTGGGTCCCCTAGGCCCACTGGTCGTCCGACCAATCACCCGGTCTTCTCCTCTGCCCGAAGCGGGCGGGTTCCGGCGATCACCGCCGACGGACGGCGGCTCCCCACGGGGATCCAAGGGCAGGAATGGCTCCGCCAGGCCGGGGCGGTCCTCCCAGTGGT
This sequence comes from Aegilops bicornis, assembly GCA_021605145.1. Taxonomy (NCBI): domain Eukaryota; kingdom Viridiplantae; phylum Streptophyta; class Magnoliopsida; order Poales; family Poaceae; genus Aegilops; species Aegilops bicornis. The sequence continues at coordinate 763,638,080 of CM038670.1, forward strand.
TGCTGGGTCGGCGGGTGAAGGAGTCGCCCGGCGAGCTCCGCGGCGGAGGTGGCTTCGGGCACGATTTGGGGTCCGCGCGCTGGTGGTTCCCCGTCGAGGCTGAAGGTCTGGGCGGCTCCGCAAGATCATGTGGAGTCTGGTGGTGGCGTTGGACAGACAGGAGGGGCTCTGGTTGCGGTGAACGGGGCTGGGACATGGCGGCGGCCGAACCGGCCGGAGTTGGGGAGGACGGCCTTCCCCTGATGATTGCTGGCTCTGGGGGTGCCATGGGGGTGGCCTGAGGTCGCCTGAGTGCTCGGATGAGCTTGGGGGCCTCCTTTTATAGCGCGACGAGGTCGGTTCCGCGGCGGTGGATAAGGATGCTGGCGACTGCCGTTCTGTAGCTCGCAGGGCACCGTGTCAGGGATGGGGATGGCGGCAGGAGCTAGCGGACGGGCGGACTCTGGTCCAGGGGCGAGCTGGCGAGCGGGAGTGGCTTGGGCAGCCCGACCAATGCAGAGGCTGTCGGGCGGCAGTGGCGGCTAGCTTCTGGCTTGCCGGAGACGTGGCGAGGGCTGTGGTGCTCGTGAGGGGGGTACGGGTCGAGGCTTGGCCCTACGCTGCGAGCGGCAGAGGGTTTGGATAAGCTCGGGGAACAGGCCAGGGGCGCGGCGGCTCGGGCGCGGCACGTGCAAAACGCGCGCTCTGGGCGCGCCCAGAGCACGCCCACCAGGTGCTCGGCGAAATGCCCGTGCATGCCACAGAGCTTGGGTGAGGCTGGCAATTAGCAGACCTAGGTTAGGAGTAGCTAGGAGTTTGTTGGACAAGGTGGTTAGGCAAAGGAAGCAGGTTCATTGCACAAACCAGAAACTATGTCAAAACTGATCATGCCCACAAGGTGCTTGACAGAATGCCACATGCACCTAGGCATTTCTTGGGGTGGCCCAATTCTCCAGGTTAGCGCCTCTTTGGGTGCGAAAGAGAGTGGTAAGGTCATTTGTGCAAAAGAAGAAACTTCCTAGTGCAAGTTTTGCAAATATTCAGTTTTGGACAGAAAGAACAGGGCATGATTGCAAGTACTAGAATTGCTCCAATGAGTCCATCCTCCTGGACTGAAGGGTATTGTAGGATGGGTTATAAGTAGGAAAAGGAATCACAACAAAAGGAGCAAGTTAAAATATAGTTGTAGTACAAAAAATCAAGTTGGACCAGAATGAAAAAGAGGTTGATACACTCAATCTTTTCAAAGGACATCACTGGGTTTTTGCAAAAAGTTGAATAATACACTCCTATTAACATCCCATAACATTGGTAGAAGTTTTAAAGAAATATTTAAATAGGTTGTAGTGCAAAAGTGAGATTTGACCAGATTTGAAAACTTGGTGTAGAACTCAAAATATCCAAAGAATGAAATATATTTTTGCATAAAAGTGTTCTATAAACATCACATGACATCCCCAAATTTTGGTGGAATTTTTGAATGACTTTATAAAAGGGTTGCAGTGCAAATGGGACCCTAAGCTTATGAAAAACCCCTTTGGAGAAATAAAGCTCAGGGAAAGATAATTATATAAATAACCCTACTGATAAAAGAATTGTTTTATTTGAGAGGGTGAATGAGTCCAATAATGATTGAGAAGTTTTCACTTGGGGTAAAAACTCCATAATAATAGAGAGAAGAATGGCTGTGAAATCAAGAGGGAATCCAGAAAATAAAATTTTAAATTTCCTGGCAAAATTTTAATAAACCAAAAATGGTTAAATTTTTGGGGCGTCACAACACTACCCCCCTTAAGAGAAAATCTCGTCCTCGAGATTTGTTAAGAGTTGTTTTTGAAAATATTACTCCCACTAGTTGAAAACAAAAAGTCTACTTATAGCACAAACTTCGTGTCGTCGAGGTTGATTTTTGGCAGCTATGTCCGAGGTAAAAATGCGATTGCACATCGACATACTCATGCTTGGCTACTATTTAAAATAGGGGCGTACAAGCGACGACATTTAATTATGGCGATACAGGATCACATAATTACAGGGAGAGGACGTACTAAGACTCGGTACTACTCGAGCGAATCTAGTCTACCTCGTTAATATCTAAGCGGGCTTGCCTTGAGGACGTTGAGGCTTCTCCACGGTTTTCACCGTCAGGATTAGCTGGGGGTGGTTGAGGGACTGCAGGGTCGGGGTAGCGATGATGACCATCGCGGGGATTGTTGGCCAAAATCCCGTTGGAGTGGGCTCCCAAAAGGCGACGAAGCACTTCTGGGGTCATCAGAGCACCTTGGTTGATGGCTGGGGCTGACCTCAAGGTCTCGATTGGTTGTCCAAACAGCACGACTGGGCTGTCGGCATCGGGCTCATCTTCTCCTCTCGCCTGGGCTCGACGGACCAGCTCTCCATGAGCTGCGATCAGATCAAGGTGATTTGATCGAACAGTTCCTCTAGTGCACCTACATAGCGCACTAGGTGCAACAACGCAGGATCCGTCTCGTGATCTCCGTTGGCAACTTGGGGTGGTCTACCGTACCCTTCACGTCTGGGGTAGTAGTAGAACGAGCGACAATTAACTCTGGGCGACAACTGACAGAGTTGAACTATAGCCTCTCGTGCCGCTAGCTGGATGGCTTGTGGCTCAAAGGAAGTTGTCCTTCCGGTGAACCTGTAGGGGCGTTCTGGCGACAGACTCCTACCGTAGATGTGTACAGTGGCCCAGAATTGACGGCTCTCACCGCTCATGGGTCCTTGGTACACAACATATTCTGGGGGCTCTTCTAATGCATAGGCACGATGGGTGAGGTTTGCGAGTATGGTCACAAAACCTCCAAGGTTGGTTGCTGTGGTCACATTGTGCACTACGGGGCCAGACATTATGGCTTGGTTTGAGGTAGAGGTTGTGCTGTGCTGGGTTGAGGCTAGCGTGCCCTTTTTATAGAAAAAGGGCACGAAGTCTTCCTTCGCACGCTTGTGAACGAGACATTATAGGCGTCGGTCACTGGCGCGTGATCGACAGGCTAGTTTGATAGGTTGGGCACCGACTGTCAAGGTGTCAGGCTCACTGTGTGGCTATCTTGCACGAGAAGCTTGGCTGGGTTTAGGTTAAGGTCTGGTGGGTTGGTTAACCTAGGTTTTTGACCTGGCTAAGATAGGATTAGCCAATGGTCAGCCTGGCTCTGATACCAAGTCTGTCAGGACCGGTTTTCCGGGTACTAATTTCCACCAAATGGCCCTTGTGCTCACCAGCCCCAGGATTACTGTTAGCTGATGAGGCACCGACTTGATACAAATATTCCAAGCAAAATACATAATATGTAGTACAAGACCATTCTGGCCTATGAGTACAACAAAAGGTTTCTAGTGGTCGATGGCGGAAGCGGTTTGTGGACCTTCAGCGTCTATGGGACTCCATTTCCCACAGGAACAGCTGACCAGGATAACTACTATCTTCGCGAGGCTGCTATCATCGATACGTAGGTTCCGGGGCTGTCATCGCATCGCTCCTCTCCATGCAAGAAATTTGGCCAAGACAATAGCCAGGGACAAGCCAGTGAGTACTTTGAATGTACTCGCAAACATTATGAACACAGGTATAATATAACAAAACATGCTCTGAAATATTCTATGATCACAAGCCAGTCATAAAATAAAAATCGCTGATGCATGCAAGCCGGTTATTTATATGAAACAATGAATATGTAATGACAGAGTAGGAATAAAATGCACCATTCGGATGTCTGAAGCGACGTCTCGAAATGATAGTAAATAACGAGCATGCCTCAGTCGGGCGTCTGAGCGACACCACATAAAGGGCTTATAAAGTAAATAAATAACAAGCATGCCACAGTCGGGCGTCTCAGCGACACCACATAAAGGGCTTGTAAGGTAAATAAATAACAAGCATGCCACGATCAGGCGTCTCAGCGACACCACATAAAGGGCTTCTAAGGTAAATAAATAACAAGCATGCCACAGTCGGGCGTCTCAGCGACACCACATAAAGGGCTTATAAGGTAAATAAATAAGAAGCATGCCACAGTCGGGCGTCTCAGCGACACCACATAGAGGGCTTATAAGGTAAATAAACAACAAGCATGCCACAGTCGGGCGTCTGAGCGACACCCCATAAAGGGCTTATAACAGAATAATCACAGTGAATATCCAGGAGGTAGAACCGTCCCAAGGATACTCAATAAATCAAATAATGAACATAGTTAGTTCACAATAATAATAATCATAATCATCATATGTCACCGGTCATAGTCAACGTTCTGACTTAGTAGTTTTTCCTCCGAGGACCGACACTAAGACCGACACTTGACCTATCCCAGACTGTAATCCTTAACCAAGGACACGGCTATTCGAATAGATTTAACCTCTGCAGAGGGTGGACTCTTTACCCACGAGTAACTGATTCCTTTAGTCCATCGGGACTAATTCCATTTACAGTCTTTTAATTGAAAACACGCCTAACTACGACACACCATTTAACTTACGGTGTCCGGAATCACCCACGACACATTAAGCAAACTCTAAGTGGGGAGGCTACAACCTCGCTGTAGCATGGGATCGAATTTATATCGCTGCGCTCTAAGGGGTGGCCTCCTCTCGTTTCCCAACCGGAAACACCCATGCCCCGGACCAGGTGGCTCGCCTACCGGCTACAACCGTGTCTTCCACCATGGCCTCTCTGTATGGTGTGTGCTAGAAAGGGGTTGACGACTTCTTGAACTGCACCCTACTTGCTGTAGGGACAAGTGGTAATCTGAAACAAGTATGGGGGTTACTGGAACAAGACTCGATCTATGGTCGACTCAGGAGGTTTAAGTATTCCTTGCATGATTAGCATAACGAATATATTTCATTCAACAGACAGAATCACCACTCATCATACCCCCTCATGCCATACCGGACACACTCGTCTCGACGAGGATCTAGGGGCAAGCTCAGGTCTACCCAAGATAGAGACTTTCCCGGCTTCCTTCCGGCGGGCACGAAAAGCATACGAGGATGATTACTGTCACAAGCTTGACCATTTCCAACAGCAAGGAAATCTCGAATATGCATTCATGCAAATGATCATATCACCACATAAAATAACGAGTTCTACGTATTGAGGTGGTGTCATAATCGTGTCAAACAATGCATGCAAAATATTATGCCAGGGTTCAGAATGCTTGCCTTTAAAGGTATGCAAGTGGGGGTGCATATTTGAAAATTGCCTTCTTCAAAAACCTAATTTTGAAATTATTCAAATTAACACATAGATTCAAAACAGTGCAAAAAAAAGTTGTCTGAATTTTTTTCAAATAAATCATAAAATAAACTATACTAAATTTGAGAGAGGTAGCAAAAAGAATCAACTCATTTGGAGATTTAATTAAAGAGATATAGCCAGTCAAATTTCTGGTTTTTTAATAAAACAGAAAAAGAAAAGAAAACGTTTCGAGTGTGTACACGTCGAACACGTACTTTGCAAATGCACTACCACTTTAAACACGTGGCAGCGGGGCTGGTCGCTGACAGTGGGTCCCCTGGGCCCACTGGTCAGGTCTGACCAGTCACCCGGGTCTTCTCCCTCCTCTGCCCGAGCGGGGGCGGGGTTCCGGCGATCACCGCCGACGGACGGCGGCTCCCCACGGGGATCCAAGGGCAGGAATGGCTCCGCCAGGCCGGGGCGGTCCTCCCAGTGGTTGCTGGGTCGGCGGGGTGAAGGGAGTCGCCGGCGGCGAGCTCCGCGGCGGAGGTGGCTTCGGGCACGATTGGGGGTCCGCGCTATGGTGGTTCTCCGTCGAGGCTGAAGGTCTGGGCGGCTCCGCAAGATCATGTGGAGTCTAGTGGTGGCGTTGGACGGACGGGAGGGGCTCTGGTTGCGGTGAACGGGGCTGGGATGTGGCGGCGGCCGAACCGGCCGGAGTTGCGGAGGACGGCCTTCCCCTGATGATTGCTGGCTGTGGGCGTGCCATGGGGGTGGCCTGAGGTCGCCTAAGTGCTCGGATGAGCTTGGGGGCCTCCTTTTATAGCGCGATGAGGTCGGTTCCACGGCGGTGGATAAGGATGCCAGAGACCGCCGTTCTGTAGCTCGCAGGGCACCATGTCGGGGCTGGGGATGGCGGCAGGAGCTAGCGGACGGGCGGACTTTGCTCCAGGGGCGAGCTGGCGAGCGGGATTGGCTTGGGCTGCGCCGACCAGTGCAGAGGCTATCGGGCGGCAGTGGCGGCTAGCTTCTGGCTTGCAGGAGACGTGGCGAGGGCTGTGGTGCTCGTGAGGGGGGTACGGGTCGAGGCTTGGCCCTACGCTGCGAGCGGCAGAGGGTTTGGATAAGCTCGGGGAACAGGCCGTAGCGCTGGGCTCAGCGCCGCATCGTGCAAACGCAGCTCTGGCGCGCCCAGAGCACGCCCACCAGGTGCTCAGCGAAATGCCCATGCATGCCATAGAGCTTGGGTGAGGCTGGCAATTAGCAGACCTACACTACTAGGGAAAAGCCTATACACAAATTCTTAGCAGCAGCGCGGGTCAAAAAGGAGCGCTGCTGCTAATTAGTAGTAGCGAGTGTGCGGAAACTTCGCTGGCGATAAGTTTTAGCGATGGCGTGCTCTGTGTAAACCGCTGCTACAAATATCCACCGGCGGTGTTCACCGAGCTCCATTTAGGAGAAGCGCCATTGCTCAACAGCTGCCTATCACGGATATAGTAGCAGCGCATTTTTTACCGGAATCGCCATTGCTACATCTCAAATTGGCAATTTTTTGTCCTTTGTTAGCGATGGCGCCCGTTGCCCAAAGCGCTGCTGCTAATTCTTTAGCAAAGCAGCGTTTCTTCCCCAGGCTTGCTAACCCGCACCAACCCACCACCTTTCCCCACCCGTGCCTCCCTCCCCTCCTCTCTTCCCTTCCCCTACCTCCCCACATGCTCCCACTCTCACTCTTCTTCTTCCTCAATACTTCTCCCCCATTACTCTTTCTCTTCTATCCACCTTTCTCTCTCTTCACTACTCCTACCTCACTACACCACCTCCATTAATGCATCTCCTTTCTCTTTTTCCTTTCCCCTCCACTAGTTGAAGTTGTCTCCTCCCAAATTAGCTAGCTAGGTAGATGTAGCATTTAGTTAAGTGATCTATTTGCCCCATAACTAGATTTATCTTTGTCAACAAGAGCTTTGTGCACTTTTGATCTCCCTACAACATCATCTCCACCGTGTGCTCGATCTCGATCGAGGTGATGAAAATTTCATGCTTTTGCAAAATGAAAATATGTTTATGTGTGTGTGATATGTTTGTGGAAATTGTGTGTGTGGCACGCCAAATTGTGCTTTTGAGTTGCCTATGTTCTGCTGAAATGTCGATTTATTTCCGTTTCGGCAAATTCTGGGCAAACTCTAGATCCATATATGTCCTATTTTTAGGGAAGGTCATGCCAAATTTTTGTATGACTTTGATGCATGCATGCATTTTTATAATCAATTTGTTTATTATTACCGTGCAGAGTTGGCGATGGTCAGTGGAACGATGGTGGACAGGTGGTTGCGGCCCGTGATGCGAGGACATGAAAGAAAATAACGGACGGAGGTTTTATGTCCGTGTCGAAAATGCAAAGGAATAGTTTGTTCGACCCCCATGACGATGGTCGTGTCGAAGCGCACCTGCTCATGACTGGTTTCATGGATGGCTATACGCGGTGGATAATTGAAGATGAGGATGACGATGTTGAGGATGCCGACGGGGCAGGCAATGATGACCGCAGGGGCAAGACGAAGAGATGATCGATAATGGCGGCGGGGAAGAGGCCGGACATGGCGGCGGAGAAATGGCCGGACATGGCGGAGGAGAAGGGCCGGACATGGCGGCGGAGAGAACGACATGGACTCCACGCAATGTAGTTCGTCGGTACTAAGTTCAATCGCAAGGGACCCTCATGTTCAAGCATTGCTTCGCAAGGAGACGAGTACCGAGAGAGCTGCTTCTAGAGAGGAGGCTAAGCTAGAGCAACTGGTGGTAGACTCGAACACTCCATTGTATGATGGTTGCAATCACGAGGTGACCCGCTTGAGTTTCACGCTCCAACTCCTCAAGACGAAGGCTAAAAACAAATGGACCGACACTAGCCTCGATGAGCATCTCAAGTACCTAAAGGATGTTCTTCCCACGGGTAATCTATGTCCTACTAGTGTTGATGAGGCCAAGGAGATCGTGTGCCCTCTTGATCTGCCACACGTTAGATACCATGCATGCATCAACGATTGCATAATTTATCGGAAGGAGCTCGCAGAAAAAACAAGTTGTCCGGTGTGCAATGCTTCTCGATACAAGAAGGCCGGGAAGAAATGTCCCCAGAAAGTTGTATGGTACTTACCGATCACTGCCCGTCTCCAGAGGTATTTTGTAGATCCCAAGGAAGCAAAGCTAATGCGCTGGCACACGGAGAGGAAGAAGCCCGACGATGGAGATGATCCAACGCTGAGACACGTGAAGGATGGAAGCCAGTGGAGAGCGTTGAACAGCTTCTATCGGTATTTTGAATGTGATGCAAGGAACATCATGCTCGGCGCGTGTACCGATGGCATGAATCCGTTTGGCAACCAGAACAGAAACCATAACACATGGCCCGTGTTTGTATGGATGTACAACCTCCCCCCTGGTTGTGCATGAAATCGAAGTACATTCATATGAGCATGCTTATTGAAGGGCCGAAACAACCAAGAAATAATATTAATTTGTATCTGGGGCTACTTCAAGAGGAGTTAGACACGTTATGGAAAACACCGGCCAAGACATGGGACGCCAGCAAAGGTGAGTATTTCAACATCAGAGCCGCGCTGATCACGACAAAGGTGACTATCTCGATTACGGATATGTGGCGGGCCAGGTGTGCCATGGATATTGCGGATGCACGCGGTGCATGGATGATCTGACGTCTCGGCAGCCTAACGTCAAGGAAAGATGGCGGGTCTAGGAAAATCGTGTACATGGGGCATCGAAGATGGCTTGAACAGGACGAACCGTGGAGAAACCGTGGAGATCTATTCAATGGTCATGCTGAGCATCGAGGACCTCCACGTAAGCGGAGCGGTGCCGAAATCGATGAGTTGTTGAAAAACCGGAAGGAGTGCCCCGCTACCGAAAGACGATGAAAGAGGCGCCGGAGCCGCTGCTGAAGGTATGGAAGACGAGGTCTGTTCTCTGGGACCTGGAGTACTGGCACAAACTCGATACACCTCATTGCCTTGATCAAATGCATATCTGTAAGAATGTCCTTGAGAGCTTGCTCGCAACACTGATGAACATGCCGGATAAGACCAAGGATGGGCCGAAGGCAAGAAAATGAAGGAAATATGCCCTAGAGGCAATAATAAAGTTATTATTTATTTCCTTATATCATGATAAATGTTTATTATTCATGCTAGAATTGTATTAACCGGAAACATAATACATGTGTGAATACATAGACAAACAGAGTGTCACTAGTATGCCTCTACTTGACTAGCTCGTTAATCAAAGATGGTTATGTTTCCTAACCATAGACATGAGTTGTCATTTGATTAACGGGATCACATCATTAGGAGAATGATGTGATTGACTTGACCCATTCCGTTAGCTTAGCACTTGATCGTTTAGTATGTTGCTTATGCTTTCTTCATGACTTATACAAAGTTCCTGCAACTATGAGATTATGCAACTCCCGTTTACGGAGGAACATTTTGTGTGCTACCAAAGCGTCACAACGTAACTGGGTGATTATAAAGGTGCTCTACAGATGTCTCCAAAAGTGTATGTTGAGTTGGCATGAATCAAGATTAGGTTTTGTCACTCCGATTGTCGGAGAGATATCTCTGGGCCTTCTCGGTAATACACATCACATAAGCCTTGCAAGCATTGCAACTAATGAGTTAGTTGTGAGATGATGTATTACGGAACGAGTAAAGAGACATGCCAAAGAACAGATTGAACTAGGTATTAGATACCGACGATCGAATCTCGGGCAAGTAACATACCAATGACAAAGGGAACAACGTATGTTGTTATGCGGTCTGACCGATAAAGATCTTCGTAGAAAATGTAGGAACCAATATGGGCATCCAGGTCCCGCTATTGGTTATTGACCGGAGATGTGTCTCGGTCAAGTCTACATTGTTCTCGAACCGTAGGGTCCGCACGCTTAAGGTTTCGATGGCGATGTTATATTATGAGTTTATGTATTTTGATGTACCGAAGGTTGTTCGAGTCCCGGATATGATCACGGACATGACGAGGAGTCTCGAAATGGTCGAGACATAAAGATTAATATATTGGACGGATATATTTGGACACCGGAAAGGTTCCGGAGAAGTTTGGAGCTCCGGAGGTTACCGAACCCCCGGGAGGTATATGGGCCTTATTGGGCCCATGTAGGAGGAAGGGAGAAGGAACAAGGGAGGCGCGCCCCCAAGCCCAATCCGAATTGGGGAGGGGCCGCCCCCTTCCTTTCTCCTTCCCCTCTTCCTATTCCTACTACTAGTACTACTTCCTAATACTAGTACTCCTTCCTTCCCTCCAAATAAGATAAGGAAAGGAGGGAAACCTACTTGGAGTAGGTTTCCTCCCTATGGTGCGCCCCTTGAGGCCTGCCACCTCCTCCATCCCTCCTTTATATACGGGGGAGGGGGGGGGGAACCCTAGAACACACAAGTTGATCCTTGAGATCGTTCCTTAGCCGTGTGCGGTGCCCCCCTCCACCAAATTCAACCTCGGTCAAATCGTAGCAGTGCTTAGGCGAAGCCCCTGTCGGTAAACATCAAGATCGTCACCACGCCGTCGTCTTGTGGAACTCCCTCTCCCCGGAGCTTTGCTGGATCGGAGCCCGAGGAGCGTCATCGAGCTGAACGTGTGCCAAGAACTCGGAGGTGCCGGAGTAACGGCGCTGGGATCGGCTGGATCGCGAGGAGAACGTACGACTACTTCCTCTACGCTGTGATCGACTCTGAGGCGCCGGAGTAACGGCGCTGGGATCGGCTGGATCGCGAGGAGAACGTACGACTACTTCCTCTACGTTGTGATCGCTGCCACTTACGGTCTACGAGGGTACGTAGACAATACTCTCCCCTCTCGTTGCTATGCATCACCATGATCTTGCGTGTGCGTAGGAAATTTTTTGAAATTACTACGTTCCCCAACAGTGGCATCCGAGCCTGGTTTTTATGGTTTGATGTTTTGCACGAGTAGAACACAAGTGAGTTGTGGGCGATACAAGTCATACTGCCTACCAGCATGTCATACTTTGGTTCAGCGGTATTGTGAGATGAAGCGGCCCGGACCGACATTACGCCAGACGCTTACGCAAGACTGGTTTCACCGTTCTGAGCACTCGTGCTTAAAGGTGTTGGCGGGTGTCTGTCTCTCTCACTTTAGTTGAACTGAGTGTGGCTACGCCCGTCCTTGAGAAGGTTAAAGCGGAGTCTATTTGACAAACTATCGTTGTGGTTTTGATGCGTAGGTGAGAACGGTTCTTGCTAAGCCCGTAGCAGCCACGTAAAATTTGCAACAACAAAGTAGAGGACGTCTAACTTGTTTTTGCAGGGCATGTTGTGATGTGATATGGTCAAGACGTGATGCTATATTTTATTGTATGAGATGATCATGTTTTGTAACCGAGTTATCGGCAACTGGTAGGAGCCATATGGTTGTCGCTTTATTGTATGAAATGCAAACGCATACGTAATTGCTTTACTTTATCACTAAGCGGTAGCGATAGTCGTAGAAGCAATAGATGGGCGTGACGACAACGATGCTACGATGGAGATCAAGGTGTCGCGCCGGTGACGATGGTGATCACGACGGTGCTTCGGAGATGGAGATCACAAGCACAAGATGATGATGGCCATATCATATCACTTATATTGATTGCATGTGATGTTTATCCTTTATGCATCTTATTTTGCTTTGATTGACGGTAGCATTATAAGATGATCTCTCACTAAAATTATCAAGAAGTGTTCTCCACAGTATGCACCGTTGCTAAAAGTTCAGAGTACCCGGACACCACGTGATGATCGGGTGTGATAAGTTCTACGTCCATCTACAACGGGTGCAAGCCAGTTTTGCACACGCAGAATACTCGAGTTAAACTTGACGAGCCTAGCATATGCGAGATATGGCCTCGGAACACGGAGACCGAAAGGTCGGCGTGAATCATATAGTAGATATGATCAACATAAGATGTTCACCATTGAAAACTACTCCATCTCACGTGATGATCGGTTATGGTTTAGTTGATTTGGATCACGTGATCACTTAGATGACTAGAGAGATGTCTGCTCTAAGTGGGAGTTCTTAAGTAATATGATTAATTGAACTTTAATTTATCATGAACTTAGTCCTGGTAGTATTTTGCAAATTATGTTGTAGATCAATAGCTCGCGTTGTTGCTCCCCTATGTTTTTATATGTGTTCCTAGAGAAAATTGTATTGAAAGATGTTAGTAGCAATGATAATGGATTGGATCCGTGATCCGAGGTTTATCCTCATTGCTGCTTGTGAAGAATTATGTCCTTAATGCACCGCTAGGTGACAGACCTATTGCAGGAGCGGATCTGCACGTTATGAACGTTTGGCTAGCTCAATATGAGCAGATACAGGCGTTATGAACGCTTTGGCTAGCTCAATATGATGACTACTTGATAGTTTAGTGCACCATGCTTAACGGCTTAGAATCGGGACTTCAAAGACGTTTTGAACGTCATGGACCATATGAGATGTTCCAGGAATTGAAGTTAATATTTCAAGCAAATACCCGAGTTGAGAGATATGAAGTCTCCAACAAGTTCTATAGCTAAAAGATGGAGGAGAATCGCTCAACAAGTGAGCATGTGCTCAGATTGTCTGAGTACTTCAATCGCTTGAATCAAGTGGAAGTTAATCTTCCGTATAAGATAGTGATTGATGAATTCTCTAATCACCATCACTAAGTTAGTAGAACTTCGTGATGAACTATAGTATGCAAGGGATGATGAAAAAGATTCTCGAGCTCTTCGCGATGCTAAAATCGGCGAAGGTAGAAATCAAGAAAAACATCAAGTGTTGATGGTTGACAAGACCACTAGTCTCAAGGAAAATGGCAAAGGGAAGAAGGGGAACTTCAAAAGGAACGGCAAGCAAGTTGCTGCTCGAGTGAAGAAGCCCAAGTGTAGACCTAAGCCTGAGACTGAGTACTTTTGCTGCAATGGAACTGGTCACTGGAAGCAGAACTACCCCTGAATATTTGGTGGATAAGAAGCATGGCAAAGTGAACAAGGTTATATTTGATATACAGGTTATTGATGTGTGCCTTACTAGTGTTTATAGTAGCCCCGAGTATTTGATACTCGTTCGGTTGCTAAGATTAGTAACTCAAACAGGAGTTACAGAATAAACAGAGACTAGTTAAAGGGGAAGTGACGATGAGTGTTGGAAGTAGTTCCAAGATTGATATGATCATCATCGCACACTCCCTATACTTTCGAGATTAGTGTTAAACCTAAATAAATGTTATTTGGTGTTTGCATTGAACATGAATATGATTTGATCATGTTTATTGCAAAACGGTTATTCATTTAAAGTCAAAGAATAATTGTTGTTCTGTTTAAATGAATAAAACCTTCAATGGTCATACACCCAATAAAAATAGTTTGTTGGATCTCGATCGTAGTAATACACATATTCATAATATTGATGCCAAAAGATGCGAAGTTAATAATGATAGTGCAACTTATTTGTGGCACTGCCGTTTAGGTCATATTGGTGTAAAGCGCATGAAGAAACTCCATGCTGATGGGTTTTTGGAATCACTTGATTATGAATCACTTGATGCTTATGTAACCATGCCTTATGGGCAAGATGACTAAAGACTCGCTTCTCCGGAACAATGGAGCGAGCAAATGACTTATTGGAAATAATACATACCGATGTATGCGGTCCGATGAGTGTTAAAGCTCACGGCAAGTATCGTTATTTTCGACCTTCACAAGATGATTTGAGCAGATATGAGTATATCTACTTAATGAAGCACAAGTCCGAAACATTTGAAAAGTTCAAATAATTTCAGAGTGAAGTGGAGAATCATCGTAATAAGAAAATAAAGTTTCTACGATCTGATCGTGGAGGAGAATATTTGAGTTACGAGTTTGGCCTTCATATAAAACAATGTGGAATAGTTTCACGGCTCACGCCATACATGGAACACCATAACGTAATGGTGTGTCCGAACGTCATAACCGTACTTTATTTTGATATGGTGCAATCAATGATGTCTCTTACCGATTTACCAATATCGCTTTTGGGGTTATGCATTAGAGACAGCTGCATTCACGTTTAATAGGGCACCATCTAAATCCGTTGAGATGACACCGTATGAACTATGGTTTAACAAAGAAACCTAAGCTGTCATTTCTTAAAAGTTTGGAGTTGTGATGCTTATGTGAAAAAGTTTTCAACTGATAAGCTCGAACCCAAATCGGAGAAGTGCGTCTTCATAGAATACCCAAAGGTAACTATTGGGTACACCTTCTATCACAGATCCGAAGGCAAGTTATTCGTTGCTAAGATGGATCCTTTCTAGAGAAGAAGTTTCTCTCGAAAGAAGTGAGTGGGAGGAAAGTAGAACTTGATAAGGTAATTGTACCTTCTCCCTAATCGGCAAGTAGTTCATCACAGCAATCAGTTCCAGTGATTCCTACACCACTTAGTGATGCAGCTAAAGATGCTGATCCTGAAACTTCAGATCAAGGTACTACAAACCTTGTAGGTCTGCCAGAGTAAGATCCGCACTGCAGTGGTACGGTAATCGTGTTCGGAAGTCATGTTACTAGACCATGATGAACCTACGGACTATGAGGAAGCGATGATGAGCCCAGATTCCGCGAAATGGCTTGAGGCCATGAAATCTGAGATAGGATCCATGTATGAGAACAAAGTATGGACTTTGATTGACTTGCTCGATGATCAGCAAGCCATGTTAAATAAATGGATTTTCAAGAGGAAGACGGATACTTGTAGTAGTGTTACTATCTACAAAACTCGACTTGTCACAAAAGGGTTTTTCGACAAGTTCAAGGTGTTGACTACAATGAGATTTTCTCAATCAGAAGCGATTCTTAAGTCTGTCCAGAATCATGTTAGCAATTGCCACATTTTATGAAATCTGGCAAATGGATGTCAAAACTACATTCTTTAATGGATTTATTAAAGATGAGTTGCATATGATGCAACCGTAAGTTTTCGCCAATCCTAAAGGAGCTAACAAAATATGCAAGCTTCAAATGATCCATCTATGGACTGGTGCAAGCATCTCGGAGTTGGAATGAACGCTTTGATAGTGTGATCAAAGCATATGGTTTTATACTGAGACTTTTGGAGAAGCCCTGTATTTACAAGACAAGGAGTGGGGAGCACTACATCATTTCGATAAGTATATGTGAATGACATATTGTTGATCGGAAATAATGTAGAATTATTCTCGCAAAGCATAAAGGAGTATTTGAAAGGAGTTTTTCAAAGAAGGACCTCGGTGAAGCTGCTTACATATTGAGCATCAAGATCTATTGAGATAGATCAAGACGCTTGATAAGTTTTTCAATAAGTACATACCTTGTCAAGATTTTGAAAAGGTTCAAAATGGAACAGTCAAAGAAAGAGTTCTTGCCTGTGTTACAAAGGTGTGAAATTGAGTAGGACTCAAAGCCCGACCACGAAAGAAGATAGAAAGAGAATGAAAGTCATTCCCTATGCCTCAGCCATAGGTTCTATAAAGTATACTATGCTATGTACCAGACCTATTGTATACCTTGCTCTGAATTTGGCAAGGAGTACAATAGTGATCTAGGAGTAGATCATCGACATTGGTCAAGAACATCCTTAGTGAGGACTAAGGAAATATTTCTCGATTATGGAGGTGATAAAAGAGCCCGTCGTAAAGAGTTACATCGATGCAAGCTTTTTACACTGATCCGGATGACTCTAAGTCTCAATCTGGATACATATTGAAAGTGGGAGCAATTAGCTAGAGTAGCTCCGTGCGAGCATTGTAGACATAGAATATTTGCAAAATACATACGGCTCTGAATATGATGAGACCCGTTGACTAAGCTTCTCTCACGAGCAAAACATGATCATACCTTAGTACTCTTTGGGTGTTAATCACATAGCGATGTGAACTAGATTATTGACTCTAGTAAACCCTTTGGGTGTTGGTCACATGACGATGTGAACTATGGGTGTTAATCACATACAGGTGTGTATATTGGTGTTGAATCACATGATGATGTGAACTAGATTATTGACTCTAGTGCAAGTGGGAGACTCAAGGAAATATGCCCTAGAGGCAATAATAAAGTTATTATTTATTTCCTTATATCATGATAAATGTTTATTATTCATGCTAGAATTGTATTAACCGGAAACATAATACATGTGTGAATACATAGACAAACAGAGTGTCACTAGTATGCCTCTACTTGACTAGCTCGTTAATCAAAGATGGTTATGTTTCCTAACCATAGACATGAGTTGTCATTTGATTAACGGGATCACATCATTAGGAGAATGATGTGATTGACTTGACCCATTCCGTTAGCTTAGCACTTGATCGCTTAGTATGTTGCTTATGCTTTCTTCATGACTTATACAAAGTTCCTGCAACTATGAGATTATGCAACTCCCGTTTACGGAGGAACATTTTGTGTGCTACCAAACGTCACAACGAATCGGGTGATTATAAAGGTGCTCTCTGAGATGTCTCCAAAAGTGTATGTTGAGTTGGCATGAATCAAGATTAGGTTTTGTCACTCCGATTGTCGGAGAGGTATCTCTGGGCCTTCTCGGTAATACACATCACATAAGCCTTGCAAGCATTGCAACTAATGAGTTAGTTGTGAGATGATGTATTACGGAACGAGTAAAGAGACTTGCCAGTAACGAGATTGAACTAGGTATTAGATACCGACGATCGAATCTCGGGCAAGTAACATACCAATGACAAAGGGAACAACGTATGTTGTTATGCGGTCTGACCGATAAAGATCTTCGTGAAAATGTAGGAACCAATATGGGCATCCAGGTCCCGCTATTGGTTATTGACCGAAGATGTGTCTCGGTCATGTCTACATTGTTCTCGAACCGTAGGGTCCCGCACGCTTAAGGTTTCAAGCGATGCTTATATTATGAGTTTATGTATTTTGATGTACCAAGGTTGTTTGGAGTCCGGATATGATCACGGACATGACGAGGAGTCTCGAAATGGTCGAGACATAAAGATTAATATATTGGACGGATATATTTGGACACCGGAAAGGTTCCGAGAAGTTTGGAGCTCCGGAGGTTACCGAACCCCGGGAGGTATATGGGCCTTATTGGGCCCATGTAGGAGGAAGGGAGAAGGAACAAGGGAGGGGCACGCCCCCAAGCCCAATCCGAATTGGGGGAGGGTGGCCCCCTTTCCTTTCTCCTTCCCCTCTTCCTATTCCTACTACTAGTACTACTTCCTAATACTAGTACTCCTTCCTTCCCCTCCAAATAAGATAAGGAAAGGAGAGGAAACCTACTTGGAGTAGGTTTCCCCCTCCCTATGGTGCGCCTCCCTTGAGGCGGCCACCTCCTCCCTCCCTCCTTTATATCACGGGGTAGGGGCACCCTAGAACACACAAGTTGATCCTTGAGATCGTTCCTTAGCCGTGTGCGGTGCCCCCCTCCACCATATTCCACCTCGGTCAAATCGTAGCAGTGCTTAGGCGAAGCCCTGTGTCGGTAAAATATCAAGATCGTCACCACGCCGTCGTGCTGACGGAACTCCCTCTCCCCGGAGCTTTGCTGGATCGGAGCCCGAGGAGCGTCATCGAGCTGAACGTGTGCCAAGAACTCGGAGGTGCCGGAGTAACGGCGCTGGGATCGGCTGGATCGCGAGGAGAACGTACGACTACTTCCTACGCTGTGATCGACTCGAGGCGCCGGAGTAACGGGCGCTGGGATCGGCTGGATCGCGAGGAGAACGTCGACTACTTCCTCTACGTTGTGATCGCTTCCGCTTTGGTCTACGAGGGTACGTAGACAATACTCTCCCCTCTCGTTGCTATGCATCACCATGATCTTGCGTGTGCGTAGGAAATTTTTTGAAATTACTACGTTCCCCAACAGAAAAGACTTGCAAGATTTGAAAATTAGGGAAGATCTGCACATGCCGCCCCGTAAAATGTCAGACGAGACAGAGACGGAGACAGAGGCACGGGAGAAGAAGGGCAAGAAAATAAAGAAAGAGGATTATTGCCCCCTTCTTGCTTCACCTTAAGTCAGGCTGAGATCAATGCCTTCTTTAAGTGCCTTACCGGAGTCAAAGTTAGTTCCTCTTGTGGCAAGATAAGCAGATATCTAGACACGGACAAGAAAAGGTTCAGCGGGATGAAGTCTCATGACTGTCATGTGATAATGACGCAGATACTACCTGTTGCCCTTAGAGGGATAATGGACAAGCACGTCCGTGACATGCTTATTGGTCTCTGCAACTTTTTTGACGTCATCTCTTGAAAGTCGATCAGTGTGAAGCAGCTCCAAAGGCTACAGGAAGAGATCGTTGTGATACTAAATGAGCTTGAGATGTACTTCCCTTGCGTTCTTCGTGATGGTGCATCTGTGTGTCCATATTGTGGATGACATAATAGACCTGGGGCCGTCATTCCTGCACAACATGATGCCATTTGAGAGGATGAATGGGATCATCAAAGGATTCATTCGTAACATGTCCCGTCCGGATGGAAGCATCGTCCAGGGCTATTTGGCACAAGAGTGCGTCTCTTTTTGTGAGAATTTTATATATGGCGCAGACCAGCCGCCTGGTGTTAGTGTTGGTTTGTCCGTTAACAAGCATGATGGGTGGCTCGGAGGAGATGGTCACTGCAACGGTCGCAAGGAACTGCACGTGGCATACTCAGATCGACGCAGCGACTTTGACAGAGCAAACTTGGTAGTGCTACAACACATAGACGAGGTAGATCCTTTCATGGCACTGCACAAAGAAATTATCGCAAAGAAGTATCGTGACCGGGGGGTCTGCAGGACGGACACCGGGTTACTAGAGAGCACAACTCCACTTTCCTGCATTGGTTCAAAGAGCATATTATTGCTAATCCTCCGGAGGAGGGCTCTAAGGACGGATTGCTCATATACGCCTTAGCACATGGCCCCTCGCCCAACCTCGTAACCTATCAGGCATATGATATCAATGGATACACCTTCTACACGGAGGCCAAAGATATGGACAGTGATGATCAGAACTCAGGGGTGACGATGGAATGCATGACCGGCAGTGACAATGACGCAACTGAACGATTTTATGGAAGGGTCGAGGATATCTGGGAGCTTGACTACTCTGGACTGCACAACACGACGATGTTCCGTGTCAGATGGGCTATGAATGTCGAAAGAGAAAGCCGGATTTTCACTACCATGACTATACCCGACGCCAAGAGCGCTACCGTGAATGCTATCGCAAAAAACGAGCCATGGGTACACGCTAAGCACGTGACACAATGCTTCTTCATGACTGACCCGCGCAATCCCAGCCGTGTTGTCCTGAGGAGAGGCAAAAGGAACATCATTGGAATGGATGGAGTCGCCAACGAGGAAGACTATGATCAAGACGGCAACCCAATGAGGGAAGATGACGATGATGATGAAGTATACGCCAAAAGAAGAATCAATACTACATTACCTAAGAAAAATCATACTCCATGGAAAAGGCAAAGTCACAATGAGGGCTCAATTATTCTTGACGAACAAGAAGGGAAAGAAGGCGACTCAAAAATGAAAAGCGTCGGCAGTGAGGAAACTTATGTTATCTGTCAAATGATGTAATATATATATATATATATATATATATATATATATATATATATATGTTCCTATTTTGTATACACACTTAGCCATTATTATGCATGGGTCCAATGATGTGTAATATATATGTTCGTCTTTATGCGTACATATTTAACCGCCAAATGATGCAATATATATCGCCTCCCTTCGCTCACTGCCCTCGGGAAATAAAAGTGGGATAAAATAAAGGAAAAGGAAAACTGGCAGAAGCGAAGGTAGTAGCAGCGCTGCTTTTTCCTAAACCGCTTCTGACATCAAGTTAGTAGCAGCGCGTTTTGTCCAAATGCTCTACTACTACTTCCACTTAACCCAAAATTCTCACCCGCCCTGCTTCATCCCGCCTTCCCCCCACCCCCCAAATCCCCACTCTCCCCGTCAGACTTTGCCCGACCCGGCGCCGACGATCGATCGCCCGACTCCGGCCGCGCTTAGCCTCGACTGGCGCCCGGCGCTTAGCCTCGACCCGGCACTCGCCCCGACCTCGACCCTCGCCTCCGACCCGGCCCTCGCCCCCGACCCCGACCCCGGCGCGCTCGCCCCCGACCCGTCGGCCCTCGCCTCCCTCCTCTCCCCTCCCGGCCGTCGTCGGGCCTGCCTCCTCACCCCTGCACCCTCTGCAAACCCCCTCTCTCTCTGCTAGGGTTCTTCTGTTAATTTACTCAGGTTTTAGTTAGGGCAGTATGTTAATTAGGTTATCTATTTAGTTATGAATTTAGCTAGGTTTCAAAATTTGAACTGGACATGTGATATGTGCAAATTTGAACTGGACATGTGATATGTGCATATGTCATGTTTTGGACATGTCATGTTTGGAAAATGATCCGAGTGGCCTATGATACGCCTGTAATGTTGATTCATTTCTGTTCCGGTGAATTTCAGCGCTCGATATGTCCATTTTTAGCAAAGGTCATGCCGAAATTTCCCGTGAATAAAGGCATGATTTTGTGCTACATAGTTGGCATATCGAGTCTTGGCACATATATTTCTTTTATGTCATTTATCATTTATTCATACTTTTAGAAATAAATGAGGACACTTAATCATAGGAAACATGTCGAACAACGAAGAAACCGGGCCTTCACCAATATGCGCATTTAGATGGATTATGAGGGTGAACAAGAGTACCTTGACTATTTGACTGCTAAGCAAGGTTTGCAAGTCGGCCTCGATGATGGTACTGACGCCGACATCGACACCGACAGCGTCGGCACCGATGGTGGCACCGAGACCGGTGGGGAAGGTACCGGCACCGATGGCGGCACCGAGACTGGCGGGGAAGGTACCGGCCCCGATGCCGCTACCGAAAAGAGGAAGCATAAGAAGCAGAGGATATGAAAACCTAACAAACTAGGGATTGGACGACTTGTGATCACAAAGATGGCACTTGGCAAGTTTGAGCCGTTAGAGCCGGAAGAACCTCGCAAGTGCTATGGGAACCAAGTAGGATGCATCCTACGGGAATGCGCGAGCATCAACGACGATGACTTAAGGAGTAAAGAACAATTGACGCAGTTGCTCCTAACAAAGTTGCACAAGAGATTCAAGTTCCCCGACCGGGCTGATAACATAGAACAACCGTGGGATGATCCGAAGATGAAAAAGATTAACAATCACGCAATGGGCATGTTCAGCAATGATTTGGCCTCCTGGAAAACGAGGGTGAAACTAGCTATTGAGGCTGATGAACCCCTGTCCAAGATTACGAGGAAAATCCGACACTTACGGAAGAGGAGTTCAAAAAGTTCAAGGACACTTGCACTACCGAGGCAGCCAAGGCTAAGGCTGCGAAATTCAAGAGCCTTCAGCAAAGGAACACGGGGAAGCATCGCCTCGGAAGCCGTGGCTACCTCGGTAAAAGGCCCATATGGGATAAGGAGGACGCGGAAAGTGAAGCCGCGGGTCTCCCAGACCCTTCATGAAAGTTCACCAACCCCTTGGAGCATGACTTCATCGGGGCCCGCTACAAGTGGGACAGGAGAAAATGTTTTTACACGGAAAAGATCACGAGGAAATTGATTAGACTCTATCGAGAAGCAACACCAGCTTGCAGCCGAAAGGCCTACTTCTCCGTGAGGCCCAAGTGGGACACCCCTCTCAACCGGGCCTTGAACGAACTTAAGGGACTCCCTTTGGATCAGCCGCCGCAATATGGTCGTGGTGCACGGCGCCGAGACGGGCGCCACGTGGAAGGTGTTTTACAACGAGGGCTCGGAGGCCAAGAAGCTGAAAACGAAGTTTAGTCAGCGGACATCGACGCCAAGGTGAAGCTTGCGGTCGAGAAAAAGCAGCCGAGGACGCGAAAAAAGCAGCCGAGGACAAATATGAGTTGCTACAGAGGGCAGTCAATGCAGCTGAATCGCAGTAAATGATTTCGCTACTAACTTGGTTCCGATTATCATCAATCGGGCGAAGGAAAATCCGATAAGACGGTACATGATTTCCGATGCCCAGCTTTAAATCGGGAGGAACTCCATGAACAACAACACCATCGCACCATCACTTTCTCACGCAACCGGCCTCCTCTCGCAGCCGCTCCGCTCATAGCAGCCCGTCCTCGCCTCAGCGCCGCTTAGGTGGGCCTTCGTCTTTGGCTGAGCTCGACGCTGTGACGGTAATTACATATCACACCAACATATATATATATATATATATATATATATATATATAATATTCCATTTTTGTTGCCTTTCGGTTGTTTTACGCCACAAACATATGTGTTTGCAGGCGAAAGAAACCCCGTGCACCATACTCTACTTGATCAAAGGCCAGAAGGTGGACGTGGGAAAGGGGATGATAATGGACCCCTCTCAACGCACGTTCCACAACCAGCCGATCCCCGCTGGGCACTTCAGGGTTAGCTTGACCGGTCTGCGAAATCGGGCACGAGGATTTGCCTCCTCCAAAGATATGTGGGAGCGGACGGCGAGAACCGCCATGGATTGAAGTTGCAAGAATTGGGTGCTGCTATGGCGAAGAATCTTATTCATCCGAGCCGCCAAGAGCTCACCAATAACTACCACACATCAACAAGCATGTGCGAAGACCACCACCCCGCCCACGCAATTACCAGCTCTGTAGTGCCGGGTGAGAGCGGCGACGACATGATGAAGGGGTGCAATAGTACTTGGCTGATGTAATTTCTCCTGTGAGAACAGAGAATGGATGATGAGACGGAGGTCGACCCTATGGATTACCTCAACACAAACGCAGCGTATGACCGTGACATAGATATGATGAGTCAACCATATGACGAATCGGGCTATCGACTTGCTAATGAGGATATGGATGATATGCCCGCAGGGTCGTACCATGGATTGCAAAAATTCTCTCTTCATGAAATCCTCACAGACACGCTCAAGATGCCGCCTCAACACAGGCTCAACTAGCCGGGCGCGAGGGTCGTATAGTACTTAGCCCAGGAACACCGGGGCAGGGGTTAAGGAAGGGTCTGGAAGGTGTGCCCAAGAAAAAGGAGAGGAAGAGATCGGGGAAGGTAATCGCCTCCAAACAAGCTGCAGCACATAGCAGCAGACGATGCATTCAAGAGCGTGTACCCGTGAAAAGTGCGGTCATGTTCCATCTCACGGGCGAGCCGATGATACCGCCGAAACCGCCGGAGGCACTATCGAGGGATCTCGAGAGACTGCGACCATGTGCTGTCAGCCGACCGAGAAAAGCCTACGAGCCTCAAAGGATCCGGGATATCCGACATACGCGGCTCGTGTGCACGAGGAAGTGCTACATCGACACACAGCCCGTGGAGGTGTTCTTCCTGCGGTTTGACCATATCTTTGAGATGTTTCTAACAAGGCGGCTTTATTTTACTATCGTCCGCCTTTTTGCGCTACATATGAGCTCTGTCATGAAGAGTGAAGAAGTCTCGCAAATCTGTGTGGCGGATCCGTACTACATGCACGAGTCTTTCTTGAGTCTCGGCGACTTTGAGCATGAAACTGCTAGGGAGTACCTCCAAAACTTCATGGTACAGAATAAGGACCAGGAAATTGTCCTCGTGCCTTATCATCCAAAGTAAGTGACTTTCGGAAAACCCTTTCGTACATTTCAATCATTCCTTCTCTCCTATATGGGGAATAATTTGAGGTGTCTTTTC
Source organism: Aegilops bicornis (assembly GCA_021605145.1). Taxonomy (NCBI): domain Eukaryota; kingdom Viridiplantae; phylum Streptophyta; class Magnoliopsida; order Poales; family Poaceae; genus Aegilops; species Aegilops bicornis. Next base: position 763,662,034 of record CM038670.1, read on the forward strand.
CCCGCAGCAACGGGCGCGCCGTCCTTATCGTTCTTTACCCGCAAGTCTCCCATGTCGTGTATTTTGACCCTTCTAGAGACTACGAGAAAAAAGACTACACCCACATAATGAATATTCTAGATGATGCTCTCCAAGGCTTCAGCTTTAGAGGTGGCCACGTGCAGATCAAGAAACAAAGGAATAAGAAGATGGGTTTCGCGCATAAAACTAACTTCTCCTACATCCATGTCACAGAACAAAGCAAGAAGGATGGATTCTACATCGTCCATCTCATGATTCAGTTCAACACGGATCACCAAAAGCTTCGCATTAACAGCAGAAATGATGATCGTATCCACAAGTGGCTAGAATCTCATGGAGAAGCGGATTATAAACTTAGAGATGACTTCTTTCGCATCCAAAGCGACATTGCGATGATCATCATGAAAGAAGTCGTCGATGAGAAGGGGATGTTCCACCACGGCCCTATATCGCAAGCTGACGTCCGAACTCGCATAGGCACGCAACGTCTAGACCTCATGCTGTTCAAGAAGCTAGGGTTCGTCCTCGATGATATGGAAGGATGGAACTTCTAGTGATTTATGATGCCGATGATGATGATATGTGTCAGTTGAACTTGTATACTTCTTGTAGCGATGAAACTTTGTGATGTCCACGGCCCATGTGCCGAACTTGCGTAACGCTACTTTGTTAGTTTGCGTACGGTGACCTGCGTACCTCTAGTTAATTAATTTGCGTACTGTATGTTGCATAAAGTTGCTAACCCTTTCTTTTTCGGTGTTGCTCTAGTATATTTTGTTGCATATATATGATTGTACATCCTCTTCATGAACATGCATCTCTAACAGGTATAGTTTCTTGATGCCGAGATGGAATTGCTATGTCGTGTACAAAGGGAAGGTTCCGGGGTGTACAACGAGTGGCATGAGTGTCGTGCGCAAGTGAATGGGTTCACGGCGCCAGCCATAAAGGCTTCAAAAGCATACAAGAAGGAGAAGCTAGTTACTTGAGGTTCACGCTTAGCGCGAGAGAGGACTCATAACCGCCACCTCATGTCTTGCATAGTTCCGCTCTCACTCATAGTGATAGCACTTCTTATGATACCTTTGTTTAGATGGATGACGTTGTTGTAGTTGCAAGTATTTGAGACTTGCATGTATCGCTATTTTTAGAGATGATGACAAGATATCATTTTGTGTTGGATGATGATTATGATGAGACTATTTGTATGTACATTCTATGATTACATTTGTGTTATCGAAGACATTTGTATGTGTATCATGATGACATTTCTATGTGCTAAAGATTCTTCTATAAATCATGTTCAAATACAAAACAAATATGCCAAAAAAATAACAAAAAACCTACTTAAATTAGCGATGGCGAGTGTACAAAAGTTAGTCACGCGCTTATAGCAAAAGATGGCGCATCAAGGTAAAGCGGCGCTAGAGATACTAGCGATGGCGCTTCACGAATAACAACCTTTCTGCTACACTTGTGTAGCAAGATGGCGCCGGTGAGCACACGCCATCGCTATATGTTAGTCAGAGCGCCTTATTAGTAGCGCCTATCCCCGCGGTACTGATACATCTAAAACCCGCGCTGCTGCTAGCCTTTTCCCTAGTAGTGCTAGGTTAGGAGTAGCTAGGAGTTTATTGGACAAGGTGGTTAGGCAAAGGAAGCAGGTTCATTGCACAAACCAGAAACTATGTCAAAACTGATCATGCCCATAAGGTGCTGGACAGAATGCCACATGCACCTGGGCATTTCTTGGGGTGGCCCAATTCTCCAGGTTAGTGCCTCTTTGGGTGCAAAAGAGAGTGGTAAGGTCATGTGGGCAAAAGAAGAAACTTGCTAGTGGAAGTTTTGCAAATCTTCAGTTTTGGACAGAAAGAACAGGGCATGATTGCAAGTACTAGAATTGCTCCAATGAGTCCAACCTCCTGGACATAAGGGTATTGTAGGATGGGTTATAAGTAGGAAAAGGAATCACAACAAAAGGAGCAAGTTAAAATATAGTTGTAGTACAAAAAATCAAGTTGGACCAGAATGAAAAAGAGGTTGATACACTCAATTTTTTCAAGGACATCACTGGGTTTTTGCAAAAAGTTGAATAATACACTCCTATTAACATCCCATAACATTGGTAGAAGTTTTAAATAAATATTTAAATAGGTTGTAGTGCAAAAGTGGGATTTGACCATATTTGAAAACTTGGTGTAGAACTCAAAATATCCAAAGAATGAAATATATTTTTGCAGAAAAGTGTTTTATAAACATCACATGACATCCCCAAATTTTGGTGGAATTTTTGAATGAATTTATAAAAGGGTTGCAGTGCAAATGGGACCCTAAACTTATGAAAAACCCCTTTGGAGAAATAAAGCTCAGGGAAAGATAATTATATAAATAACCCTACTGATAAAAGAATTGTTTTATTTGAGAGGGTGAATGAGTCCAATAATGATTGAAAAGTTTTCACTTGGGGTAAAAACTCCATAATAATAGAGAGAAGAATGGTTCTGAAATCAAGAGGGAATCCAGAAAATAAAATTTTAAGTTTCCTGGCAAAATTTTAATAAACCAAACATGGTTCAATTTTTGGGGCGTCACACCTCCTATCGTACGTGTGAATATGAAATGTTGTCTTTTTTATATAAATTCCATCCTTCTATTCTGCGCTTGTCTTACATCAAAGTAGTGTTCGTCTGTATCATGCATCAACCAGTTATGCAGAGCTAATTTTATTCATCTTCTTGTGGTTTTGACTTCATAAGGAAATATCAGAAAATAGGAAGGAAAAGAGTAAGTTAGGGGATGTTGGTGGTACTCCGCACCAGCATAAGCAGAGACTCTCTAGATTTGCTACTGCCATCGCTAATGAAGTTGAAGTCCCAAGTCTACATGATGATTTCATCTCCGTACTCCACCCTCGCAGTGCTTGCTCTAAGTTGACAGTGTGATAATTGGTTTCATGTTGCATATGTTGTCTAGCCTGTATTTCTTCTATTTTGATTAAATTGCACCTGCTGAGTTTATACGTTATACATGTGCATATGACATGGCTTTCTGTGTCTATAATACACTGCATCTATCTATCCTACCATGTTCTTACATCGAAGTACTGCTGTTGTGTATCCCGCATCAGTAACTCATGATTGGACGCTTTTAACATGGCGATTTGATAGTGGTTGCATCTTGCATTGATTTCTATGTTGTACTGCTTCTAATTTTTCGAATTGCCACTTATGACAAGACACTTCTAACTTGGCAGAGTAATATTGGTTGCATCTTTCATATGGTGTCTAGCTTGCATTACTTCTATTTTCTTGAAAATCCTTCTGCTTAGTTTGCACATCGTAGCTGTGAATATGTCATGCCGTCCTGTTTTTCTTACATATTCCATCCTCATACGGTTGTCTTACATCAAAGTATTGCTTGTCTGTATCATGCATCAATGAGTTCTGAAGAGTGATTTTATTCTTTTGTGTTGTGGGTACAACTTGACATGGCAAAGTCAAAAAAGAGCAAGGAAAATAATATAGTAGGGAGTGCTGTTACTCGTCGGGTGAAACGGAAAAGGTTCTGCCGTCGAGATTCTACTGGTACTTATAGTGCAATAGAAGGTCCAAGTCCACTGGCTAAATCTACAAACACAGTATCACCTGCTCCACCAGCTGCAGCATCCGCTTCAAGTGTACCGACATCTCAATCAGTTACTCGTTCGTTTGCTCCGGGCTGGCGGTTCCCAAGCCGCCTTCACACCTAACACTACTTCAAGCATCACGACACAATAGGACTTGGCAAGATCAGATGAACCTCATGAGCATCAACACCAAGACGGTACTGGCCGAGTCAAGTTGCGCTGCATGCTCCTTTATATGTACTCTCACAGTTTGATGAACACTAACACATTCCATATTCGTTGTTGAACTAGCACCACGGCGCAAGCGGAAACAGACATCAGGGATAATGCTTGACAGATTAACAAAATCTAAAGGAGGAAGAATGTAGATCCATTTTGAGGCAGGTTTAAAAAGGCCACGTGATGCTACAGAGTCAGCCAAGTTAGTATCAGAGGCAGACGTTGCCGTTAGGTGTCATGCACGTATCCTCCCAACGTGGATCCAGTACAGAAATGAGAAAGAAAATACCTAGTTTAACACCTTCCTTGACCATTTATCCGTAAGTAATGTTGTTCATCGCAATTAGTAATATTGTCTTGCTCTGTCCCATACTTTCTAGCTTCCTCCTAATAAGACTCACATTCTTTTTTCAACAGATGAGGTTCAAGTTGGATCCAAAAGATGATGCAACTAAACAAGCATGCACTCATGTTTTTCAGTCTGCTCCGCGACAATATCGATACCACCTTACAAAATCTCACTTTGAAGGCAAGGCTAACAATGAAATCGCCCAAACATCTCCAGTGGAATATATTACAGATAAAGACTGGACAGCCCTCGTTAAACACTGGTCTAATCCAAAGTATCAGGTAGGCTATATGTATTTTATCAGACCACATATTGAACTTGTATTTATGTATGTGCCTTACAAGTGTATCTTCTTCTAGGCTAACTGTTTGAAGAACAAAACCAACCGTTCTAAAGTGAAATTCCAATGCACAATGTGATCTCGTAGCTATATTGCACACTGCGAGGCTCTTGTAAATAGCTGCTACTTCCTTTTTTTGTGCCATGTTATCGTATCTATATTGACTTGTTCCAAATACAGAGGAAAGGCCGTGTGGACCAAAAAGAACCTGAACCGGATGCAGCGCAAATCTTCAAGGATTGCCACACCAACAAGATGAAGGACATGAGCACACCAGTTCAAGCCGCTGTTGTAAGTCCTTACTCCTCCTGCCTTGAACAGATTGGTACTGTGATGTGTTCATTTAACTACTTGGTTTGCAGCCAATGTCAGTTACTCTGTTCACTTTTATACACAGTTGTCTTAATGTATCATTTCACCTTACATGGTTTAAAAGAGATGAAGGATATTCTTTTGGTCTTGATCTGTAATCTAGTTGTTATGTTCACGTGCGCACACAATGATAAAATAGCCTGTTTTTTTTATATCTGTTTGCCCATGATATGAATGATGTCATACTATGTTCATCCTACTTTAATCCATGTCTCTTTATCATTAGATGTCAAGGAATGTGAGGAAATAGACAATACAGTAGGCATGCTACATGGACATATGTTCCGAAAGTGAATTTATTATGTAGTTGGCACTACAATACACGCTAATGTATTACAGTAGTTCACCAAAATAAGTTATGTATAAACGTTTAACCTACTTTGTTTGTTTTTGTCTCATTAGTAACTTATCTGGTACACTAATCTACAAGTTCAAACTTTTAGGAAGCTATGGAACAAATGATTGAACAGCCACAACCACTGAAGGTGACGAGGCTACTACAGGCACAATGTCACCTCTTGCTGCGGTCGCAAGGCCAAGATCTCTCCACTAACAAAGTGCAAAAACACCTTCCTGCATAATTACGGGTTGGTTGCCAAGGTAACCTCGTCCAAATCGCCCTCTTGAACAAAATCTTCCTGCTAGACAGAGTGATATATCCGTGCTCCGCATACACAAGTTCAATCCCTAATGGATGTTGTTTAAACAAGAATAGTGGTTGAGAAATGTCGTCAAGATATGAATGGTTTTGAAACCGGACTATCGGACATTAAACCGTTGTTCAAGAGCAATGGCGGAAAAAAGGTAGAGATCATGCTGCTCCATCAGATTCTACAGCCTGAAACATTAGCACTCAGGTCAAATGATCTGTGCTTCTATACATCTGATGGTACTTTTATCTGGAAGGACTGTAAAATTTATGCAAACAGGCCTTTTGTGTATGGTTGGAATTTATTTTGTTGTGATACAACATTTATGATCTTTACAGTGCGATAATTATGACGCTACTTTTGTATAGTGTAAGTTTATCTTAGTAATGTATTCGGCCGAAAGCTTCGTAGGAGCCCAACATGCCAACATTCGTAGGGCCCATTCCAATTGGGCTAAAAACGATTACGGGCCAAAATTGGCATGTAGGCCACTAAAAATATCTGGGCTTAAATCAGCATAAGCTTTCATACTTTTCTCGTAGGCTTGTGCCCATAGTGGGCCTTTAACAGGCGTAAACATAATTTGGGCCCTCCGTAAAAATAGGCCGTTTACAGGTGTAAATATCTCGAGCCCATAAATAACATCGGCCTTTAATAGACCGAAAGTGAGATTGGGCCCTGATTGTGCCAAATAACCCACTGGACTTAGCAGGCCGAAATAGTGGCCCATTTACGATGCGGATATTTGACAGGCCGAAATTCGGACGGGCCGTAAATGCGCCGACCTAATACACGTGCCTTTAACAGGCTGGAACTTCGGTCGGGCTAGATTATCGTCATTATTATATGGGCCGTTAATGGGCCCGATATGATGTTGGGCCACATATGGCCCATGGTTTACGTCCGGCGTAACAGGCCGAAAGTGGCCCGAATCTATAGTGGGCCTCTAACAGGCCGAATGTCAGACATGGGCGAATATGACCCAAATCCTTCACGGTCGTTTATGGGACGAAAGTTTTGATGGCCTGTAAATGGGCCCAAATGAATCCGGACCTTTAATGCATCGAAATACACCGGGCCGTAATTCGCCCAATTACTTAGCGGACCGTTAACGGGCGGTGACCATGGGCCGCATTGATGACAAGTTTAGACTAGGCCGTTGATGGGCCGATTTGACAGAGAATGTTGGGCCTTTAGCTGGGCCGGCCATTATGGTCTGCAGAATCTTGTGGGACTTTAGCTGGGCCGGCCCATTGTGGTCCGCATAATCTTGTAGGCCTTTAGTTGGGCCGGCCCATTATGGTCTGCAAAATCGAGTAGGCCTTTAGCTGGGCCGCCCATTATGGTCCGCTAAATTTTGTGGGCCTTTAGCTGGGACGGCCCATTATGGTCCGCTAAATCTTATGGGCCTGCGGTTGGGCCGGCCCATTTAAATTTTTGTGGGCTACTTTTGGGCGGTCCACGTGTCAACATATCATAGGCCCATCTCGTGGTTGGATGATCGACACACTGCCAACGCGGAGCTGACGCGTGGATCCGTCAGCCAATGAGAATTTTACACATGGAAAATCGGCATTGGTCGTGGCTGTTTACGGGTTATCGGATCCAAAATCCTACCCGATAGCTTAACGGCGTTCCGTTACGGTGGATGCCATGTGTCGGTCACCCTTGACGAAAGCACTTCTGTGACGCGTGATTTATCGTCATGGAAGTGGACACTTCTGTGATGATAATTTTGGTAATTTCATGGAACACTTCTACGACAGGACAGGTATGACTATCTTGATTCTGTCATAAAATCATCATGGATGTACATGCATGACAGAAAACGCGACCTACTGTGACAAACACGTATCATCACGGAAGTGTATTTTTTTGTAGTGGGGACTGGTCACTGGAAGTGGAACTGCCCCAAGTATTTCACGGATAAGAAGGATGGCAAAGTGAACAAAGGTATATTGGATATACATGTTATTGATGTGTACTTTACTAGTGTTTATAGGGTTCAGTTGCTAAGAGTAGTAACTCGAAACGGGAGTTACAGAATGAACAGAAACTAGTTAAGGGCGAGGTGATGACGAGTGTTGGAATGAATTCCAAGATTGATATGATCATCATCACACACTCCCTATAATTTCGGGATTATTGATGAATCTAAATAAGTGTTATTTGGTGTTTGCATTGAGCATGCATATGATTTGATCATGTTTATTGCAATACGGTTATTCATTTAAGTTAGAGAATAATTGTTATTCTGTTTACATGAATAAAAACCTTCTATGGTCATACACCCAATGAAAATGGTTTGTTGGATCTCGATCGTAGTGATACACTTATTTTGAAGCCAAAAGATGCAAAGTTAATAATGGTAGTGCAAATTATTTGTGGCACTGCCGTTTAGGTCATATTGGTGTAAGGAGCATGAAGAAAATCCATGTTGATGGGCTTTTGGAATCACTTGATGCTTGCGAACCATGCCTCATGGGCAAGATGACTAAGACTCCGTTCTCCAGAACAATTGAGCGAAACAAGCGAGTTATTGGAAATAATACATCTTGATGTATGCGGTCCGATGAGTGTTGAGGCTCATGGCGGGTATCAAGTTATTTTCTGACCTTCACAGATGATTTGAGCAAGATATGGGTATATCTACTTGATGAAACATAAGTCTGAAACATTTGAAAAGTTCAAAGAATTTCAGAGTGAAGTGGAAAACCATCGTGACAAGAAAATAAAGTTTCTACGATCTGATCACGGAGACAAATATTTGAGTTACGAGTTTGGTCTTCAATTAAAACAATGTGGAATAGTTTCACAAATTCGTGCCACCTGGAACACCACAACATAATGGTGTGTCTGAACGTCATAACCATACTTTATTGGATATAGTGCAACCTATGATGTTTCTTACCGATTTACCACTATAGTTTTGGGGCTATGCATTAGAGACAACTGCATTCACGTTAAAAAGGGCACCATCTAAATCCGTTGAGACGACACCGTATGAACTATCGTTTGGCAAGAAACCAAAGTTGTTGTTTCTTAAAGTTTGGGGTTGTGATGCTTATAAGAAAAAGTTTCATCCTGATAAGCTCAAACCCAAATCGGAGAAATGTGTCTTCATAGGATACCCAAAGGAGATAGTTGGGTCCACCTTCTATCACAGATCCGAAGGCAAGATATTCGTTGCTAAGAATGGATCCTTTCTAGAGAAGGAGTTTCTCTCGAAAGAAGTGAGTGGGAGGAAAGTAGAACTTGATGAGGTAACTGTACCTGCTCCCTTATTGCAAATTAGTCCATCACAGAAATCTGTTCCTGTGACACCTACACCAGTTAGTGAGGAAGCTAATGATGATGATCATGTAACTTCAGATCAAGTTACTACCGAACCTCGTAGGTCAACCAGAGTGAGATCCGCACCAAAGTTGTACGGTAATCCTGTTCTGGAGGTCATGTTACTTGACCATGACGAACCTACGAACTATGAGGAAGCGATGATGAGCCCAGGTTCCACGAAATGGCTTGAGGCCATGAAATGTGAGATGGGATCCATGAATGAGAACAAAGTGTGGACTTTGGTTGACTTGCACGATGATCGGCAAGCCATAGAAATTAAATGGATCTTCAAGAGGAAGACAGACGCTGATAGTAGTGTTACTATCTACAAAGCTCGAATTGTCGCAAAAATGTTTTCGACAGTTCAAGATGTTGAATACAATGAGATTTTCTCACTTGTATCGATGCTTAAAAGTCTATCCAAATCATGTTAGCAATTACCACATTTTATGAAATCTGGCAAATGGATAACAAAATTGCACTCATTAATGGATTTATTACAGAAGAGTTGTATATGATGCAACCAGAAGGTTTTGTCGATCCTAAAGGTGCTAACAAAATTTGCAAGCTCCAGCGATCCATCTATGGACTGGTGCAAGCATCTCGGAGTTGGAATATACGCTTTGATGAGTTGATCAAAGCATATAGTTTTATACAGACTTGCGGTGAAGCCTATATTTACAAGAAAGTGAGTGGGAGCACTACAACATTTCTAATAAGTATATGTGAATGACATATTATTGATTGGAAATAATGTAGAATTTTCTGGAAAGCACAAAGGAGTATTTGAAAGGAGTTTTTCAAAGAAAGACCTCGGTGAAGCTGCTTACATATTGAGCATCAAGATCTATAGAGATAGATCAAGAAGATTGATAAGTTTTTTCAGTGAGTACATACCTTGACAAGATTTTGAAGTAGTTCAAAATGAACAGTCAAAGAAAGAGTTCTTTCCTGTGTTACAAGGTGTGAAATTGAGTAAAGACTCAAAGCCCGACCACGGCAGAAGATAGAAAGTGAATGAAAGTCATTCCCTATGCCTTAGCCATAGGTTCTATAAAGTATGCCATGCTATGTATCAGATCTATTGTATACCCTACACTGATTTTAGTAAGGGAGTACAATAGTGATCTAGGAGTAGATCACTGGACAGCGGTCAAAATTATCCTTAGTGGAATAAGGATATGTTTCTCGATTATGGAGGTGACAAAAGGTTCGTCGTAAATGGTTACGTCGATACAAGTTTTGACACTGATCCAGATGACTCTAAGTCTCAATGTGGATACATATTGAAAGTGGGAGCAATTAGCTAGAGTAGCTCCGTGCAGAGCTTTGTTGACATAGAAATTTGCAAAATACATACGGATCTGAATGTGGCAGACCCGTTGACTAAACTTCCCTCACAAGCAAAACATGACCACACCTTAGTACTCTTTGGGTGTTAATCACATAGCGATGTGAACTAGATTATTGAGTCTAGTAAACCCTTTGGGTGTTGGTCACATGACGATGTGAACTATGGGTGTTAATCACATGGTGATGTGAACTATTGGTGTTAAATCACATGGCGATGTGAACTAGGTTATTGACTCTAGTGCAAGTGGGAGACTGAAGGAAATATGCCCTAGCGGCAATAATAAAGTTATTATTTATTTCCTTATTTCATGATAAATGTTTATTATTCATGCTAGAATTGTATTAACCGGAAACTTGATACATGTGTGAATACATAGACAAAAAGAGTGTCACTAGTATGCCTCTACTTGACTAGCTCGTTAAATCAAAGATGGTTAAGTTTCCTAGCCATAGACATGAGTTGTCATTTGATTAACGGGATCACTTCATTAGAGAATGATGTGATTGACTTAATCCATTTCGTTAGCTTAGCACTTGATCGTTTAGTATGTTGCTATTGCTTTCTTCATGACTTATACATGTTCCTATGAATATGAGATTATGCAACTCCTGAATACCGGAGGAACACTTTGTGTGCTACCAAACGTCTAAACGTAACTGGGTGATTATAAAGGTGCTCTACAGGTGTCTCCGATGGTGTTTGTTGGGTTGGCATAGATCGAGATTAGGATTTTTCGCTCCGATTGTCAGAGAGGTATCTCTGGGCCCTCTCGGTAATGCACATCACTATAAGCCTTGCAAGCAATGTGACTAATGAGTTAGTTGCGGGATGATGCATTACGGAACGATTAAAGAGACTTACCGGTAACAAGATTGAACTAGGTATTGAGATACCGACGATCGAATATCGGGCAAATAACATAGCGATGACAAAGGGAACAACGTATGTTGTTGTGCGGTTTGACCGATAAAGATATTCGTAGAATATGTAGGATCCAATACGAGCATCCAGGTTCCGCTATTGGTTATTGACCGGAGACGTGTCTCGGTCATGTCTACATAGTTCTCGAACCCGTAGGGTCCGCACGCTTAATGTTCGGTGACGATCGGTATTATGAGTTTATGTGTTTTGATGTACCTAAGGTAGTTCGGAGTCCCGGATGAGATCGGGGACATGACGAGGAGTCTCGAAATGGTCGAGACATAAAGATCGATATATTGGACAACTATATTCGGACATCGGAAAGTTTCCGAGTGATTCGGGTATTTTTCGGAGAACCGGGGGAGTTACGGGAATACGGGAATACATATGGGCCTTAGTGGGCTTTAGGGGAAAAAGAGGAGAAGCCACTAGGGCTGGCCGCGCGCCCCTCATGGTCCTAGTCCGAATTGGACTAGGGGAGGGGCTGTGCCCCCTCTTTCGTTCTCCTCCCCCTCTCCTTCCTTCCCCCTCCTAGTGGGACTAGGAAAGGGGAGTCCTACTCCCACTAGGAGGAGGACTCCTCCTCCTGGCGCGCCCTGTAAGGGCCGGCCGGTCTCCCCCTTGCTCCTTTATATACAGGGGAAGGGGGGCACCCCAAAGACACAACAATTGATCATTGATCTTTTAGCCGTGTGCGGTGCCCCCCTCCACCATAATCCACCTCGGTCATATCGTAGAAGTGCTTAGGCGAAGCCCTGCGTCGGTAGCATCATCATCACCGTCATCACGCCGTCGTGCTGACGGAACTCTCCCGCAAAGCCTAGCTGGATCGGAGTTCGTGGGACGTCATCGAGGTGAACGTGTGCTGAACTCGGAGGCGCCATACGTTCGGTACTTGGATCGGTCGGATCATGAAGACGTACGACTACATCAACCGCGTTGTTCTAACGCTTCCGTTTTTGATCTACGAGGGTACGTGGAGAAGACTCTCCCCTCTCATTGCTATGCATCACCATGATCTTGCGTGTGCGTAGGATTTTTTTTTTGAAATTACTACGTTCCCCAACATTGAACACATGTCTTCGGTATTTTCTAGGATGCGGCTTGTCCTTGGCAAGGAAACGACGGTGTCCAATGTAACAGATGTTGCTAAGTATTGCGTATGACAGCGGATTCCTGTCACGGCGAACACATGCATTGTAACCATGTGTCATTCGCCCTGACATAGTGCACAAAGCCAGATAAACATGGATGCACCAAACTATGACAACATGCAGAAAGAAATCAGCTGGTGGGCTGCTATATAGGTCTCGAGTGAGAACACCCCTCCATAGCTGTTGAAGTTCCTCCACAAGAGGCTCCATGAACAAATCAAAATCCTTTCCAGGACTTTTTGGACCTGGGATGAGCAAGGCCATCATGTAGTTTGATTCTTTGGTGCAGACATTTGGAGGCATGTTGTAAGGGATAACAAGCACTGGCCACATGCTATATGTGGCGCTCTGGTGGCCAAATGGGTTAAACCCATCTGAAGCTAAGCCAAGTCTAATGTTTCTCGGGTCAGCAACAAACTTCTCGTGTTTCTGATTGAAGCTTTTCCACACACTACCATGTGATGGATGGCTCATTACATTCTGATCTCTGTACTCCATGTTCCTAGAATGCCACAGTACATCCTCTATTGTTTCCGCATCATGAAACAACCTCTGCAATCTTGGTGTAATTGGAAAATGTCTCAGAACATTATGAGGAATCCTCTTCACAGCATCGCCATCTTTCCATCTTGATGATTTGCATTTCGGGCATTCACTTAAGTTGGCATAATCCTTCCGGAGCAGAACACAATTATTCTTACAAACATGGATCATATCATATCCAATTCCCTCTTGCACGAAGGAAATTCTTCATTTTACTGTAGGTGTGTGGCAGCTCAGACGCATCTGGGAAGGCTTTGTGGAAAGTAGCCAACATCGCATCGAATGATTTGTTGGTCACCCACTCAGATGTCTTCACGTGAAGAAAGGTGACCATAGCTGAGAATACTGACAGCTTATTTCCTGGGGTGACAACCACGTTGCATTGTTCCAACATGCGGGCCCACCGTTTTTCTTCTGCAGGTGAAAGTTCACGGAATGCACGAGCATTTCGTAGCATTGTTTCAATGTTGGTCAAACTCACTGGCTCCGCCACCACCACCTCCTCCTCCTCTTCCACCTGAGCATCAGGCAGATCAAGATGGTGATCTACTGCTTCCATATAGTCAATAACATTGACGTACACAGCTTCACCATGATGAACCCACCTAGTATATGTGACTGACATCCCATACAAGTGTAGAAGATTTGCATAGTTGACATGGGTCTTGTAATTGAATTCATACAACTGCTACACGGGCAGAGCACATCTAATTTCAGACCACCGTACTTAGCTCTGATAAAGTTCATGAAGTTTTCAACCCCCTCGACATATGCAGCGGAGAATCTTCGACGAAGTTATCCAAGTCCTGTCCATCATTAGACATACAAATTAGTTCTTCTACTAGATATTACAGGAAAAACATATATGCTTTTTTGTGAAATCCAGAAGAAAATACCTAGGTCGATGTCTAAAGCTATGGCAAGATATTTGGACGAGCAGATCTAAGAAACGAAATATATGTAAAGCTAATTCAGCAAACAGATTTGAGTGCTAAATTATGGCAGGCTGTTTCAGCAGTCAATGAGGCCAAGCACACAGCCATCGAACTATCGAAGGCCATCGCAGGAACAAAGATCGAGTATAAAATGGTGTAGAGCTATTTCAACTAACAGATTGGCTACTAGACCATGGTAATCTACGTCACAATAAATATATGGCAGGATATTTTAGCAACTAATCGGCCTTGGCATGCCATCTCAGCTAAGCAGATTGAGTGTAGAACAGGGCAAGGAAGCTTCTTAAGCAGAGCATATTGACTGTAAACTAATTCGGCAAACAGTGAGATTAACAACGTCTATCAGCTAACATTCAGCGCTACATCGACATGCACGAGGCCTCAGTCTAGAATGCGCGTACAGCGGGAGAAGCTGACCACCGTGCGTCTCCACACGAACATCGCCAGCGGTGGCGACGCTGATCGACGTGCGCCTCCACAAGAATGTCACCAGCGGTGGCAACACGGCTAGAGGACGGCATTCTACGAGAGCGTACTGTGGGAGCGAGAGGATCGCCGTGCATCCCCTCGATAAACCGCGGCGCCGACGTATCGATGTTGCCGGGAGGGCGTCTTTGGCGGAGCGAGTGGAGTGGAGGGGGACGGGGGGAGGGGGGTTTGGGGAATATTATTGGGTAGTTAGCCGAAGGGCGGTTGAATCTAGGATTTGGGGGGAATTTTTGGGTGGGGGGGGGGGGAGGATTTTCGCGCGGTGGGCGGGGGAGTTTGGCGCATGGTCAGTTTCTCCAATTGCAGTCCCACGTGTCACTGAAGAGGCAAGCCGAAGCGCGTTCTGATTGCGTGAGCCGTGTGCAGGACCGAACGTGTGTGGGGTGCAATGCGACCACGACAGGGGTGCTGTGGGTGTACCGCCTTTTTTCCTTTCAAACTAGGTGCTTCACGCCCTAAAAAACTTGTTGCTTCGCGTGATCCATCGATACTACTACTAGTAATCCGGTAATCCCGACTAAAACGGCGTGGCCGGGTCTTTTCCCACGCGATATGCTGGGAGGTTGGCTTAGTTGGGTTTTTTAGGATGAGTAATGCTACACCTACATAATCCCAGTTACGTAATTAACATAATGTGAAACGTGTGAGCTGTTGATTGTAGTTTGGGGGAGGAGGGCCCACCACCATGAAAATCAGGGGAGGAGAGAGAGAGGCAATTTACGTTAACCCGTTCGTAGGTTCCCGTAGATGTAGAAAGATGTGAAATGCGTGAATGTGCATTTGCAGATAAGGCCTTCCCTCGTTCATCCTTTTCTCCCACAAGATCTTGATCTTCCGTGCAACGCACGGGCATCTTGCTAGTACTCCTACAATATACTATATTATTTTGGAATTTCATATACACCGGCCGATATTAATGCAAACACGGCAAATTTTCATTACATTTCGAACTTTTATAGGACAGAAAAATAAAAGAAACCCGACCCTAAACCTATTCTACGACGGCGACCGACGTCCTCCATCTGCGATCTCCATGTACGGGGGCGGGGTTCAAGACCCGTGAAGTGAAGGTGCGGTCTCCGGCGAGGAAAAGTAGAACACGGGAGATGGACCGGCCAGTTGGCACACCATGCCCTGCCGCCTCCCATGCCCTACTCATCCTCGGAGGAGTCCCCGACCTCGGCGGTGCCGGACGTTGGACGGCGGCAAGTAGGACGCGTGGCTGACGGTGCTCCCGTCGTCGGAAGACAGCGTGGCCATCGCTTGTGCAGCGACTTGAGCGAGGGCGGCGACCTCGAGCTTCATCCCCGAAGACAAGCTCTCCCGCAGAGCGTTCGCGCTTGCGGTCATGGCGGATGTGGTGCCAGGTAGGAGGACAATGCGCTATGGTGTGGAGGTTAGCTGGGCGTTGCCGCTTTAAGTAGCGCATTCCGGTGAGGCCAAGCGTCCTGGTGCGTCATTAAATCGCCGGAGTTGGTTCCTCGGGCACCGAGCCTCTTAACGACGGCATACGGACCGACGGCATGAACGAGGGTTTTTGGTGTGCCAGGGTAGTCAGTTGCAGCCGTGGCAACGTTGGAGGCGCCCTTTGATCACATGCGATCGACGCATGTCATTGAAAAAGCAAGACGACCCGGCATGGTCTCAGGTCCTGAGGATGCAGTTGGCCGTGCTACACCACTCCGCGGACGCGTCCGGCGCCCGTGCATCCTCGACGAGCCGGGTGTTGGGGTGTGTTTGGATTGTGGCCAAAGTGCACCTTAACAAAATTTTGGTCATGACCCAAAGATTGGTCTTTGTTTGGATGTTCGCCGTGTCCAGATGAGGTGTAGGAGCTGCGCCACGTTGTTGGCCCCCATGACCCACATGAACGGTTGCCGGTGGCGAGGAGGTCGTGGGCTAGCTCCTCCATTGGACTAGTTTGCGCTACGTCGTCCTGACAGGTGTGCCCCACATGTCGGTTTCCCTGTTTTCGTGGCCATATTCGAGTGTTAGTGCTCCGAGTTGCGCATTAGGCCTTTCACTATGTAGGATAAGCGAGACAACTTATTGTTTATTTGAGCCATTCAAGTATAATCATGTGTCGTTTGCTTATTTCTCAATCCTCTCCAACCCTCTTCTCCATCGATCATGTCGCCCTCCGGTTGAGTCCATCCTCCCACATGCCTAATTTGAACATTCCGCCGAGTATCATTCGCATGTGGGCCTAGACCATGCTTGTATTTCCAATGTTTATTTGTAATTTGTACGACATGCATACAAATAAATGGTTCGTTTAAAGTTTCACTTTGCCTCCACTACATGTCGCTTCGCGTCTTAGTTTTGACATCCCATTCGGTTCATGCCCGACACATGTTCACGAGATCAATTGATGTTCAGAGATCAATTGCGTGTCGTGCAAGGAGATAAATGTTTGGTCTGTTTCTATGATAGAAATGACCTGCGGGCGGGGGATGGTCTGTGGGGATCGGAGGGAGTATATTATGCGTTCATAAAGCGAAACAAGCGTATTGTACCCACCCTAGTCCTCTTTCAATCGATCTCCGGACCCCGAGATGAAATCGAGAGAGAATGAGGGGGGGCATGTGTGATACCTAAGGCGGATGAAAATTTTTGAACCGGTGATCATAGCATCCGCAAATCATATATAAAGGATATTCAATGTTCGTTTCGTTTTTGAATGTACAATATACTCCCTCCTATCCTTTCTAGTTTACATATAAGTTTTATGTGTAGTCAAAGTATCTCTACTTTGATAAAAAAAAAGTATCAACATTCAACAACGCCCAATCAATATTGTTAGATTAAATGCGTACTCCTTGATTTGTACTCGAGATGGTTTCAATTTGTTTTCAACCACGTGAATGTGCTTGTTCTCGCGCATGCTCTTCCTACTAGAATTTCGCCACGTATAGCCAGTCCAATAGTAACTTTTTTAAGCTCCCTGTCCAATAGTACTAGTGGAGTACTGACAACATCTGTACTAGAGTATGCAGTGCTCATAGTTGTACTCCCTCCTTCCATTTATATAGGGCCTATCTGGAGGAGAGAGATGTGAAAAAATAAGGGGAGTGAGCTTTCACGCAAGAGCCTAGCTATATACACATTCCTAGTTAAATACGTACAATAAATATGAAGAAAGAGATGGAGAGGAGATGGAAAAAAGTACTAGTACAATAGCCAACCTTATAACTTTTTTTGCGGGAAATAGCCAACCTTATAGCCCACACTACTGTATGAGTGCATATAATAGATGATGGCTATAGATGACATGGCAGTTCCTTATAGCCATCGACTGGCTATATTATTAACCATGCTCTAATGCTTTCAAAACCGCATTTGACTATTGACAAGATTAATAGTACATGAGATGTATAATGTGAAAATTATATCATTGGAAGCTCCTTTCACATACGTATCACTGCCTTACCCTCCCTTTCGGTCACTTACTGGCGGACCCCATGCTTGCTAGGCCCCGCATGTCAGTTACTCAATGGGTCCACGATAGGGGATCCTCATACATAGTATACTCCCTCTGTTTTTATTTACTCCGCATAAAATGACGCGGGCGGGGGAGGGGGAGGGACGTCGGTTTGCTCTCAACTGCGGTCCCACAAGCGAGCGAAAACGCAAGATGAAGTGCATTCCATTCGGTGAGCGACGTGGAGGGCCCAGCGTGCCGGGCTGCAACACAAACATGACAAGAGCGATGTACAGTCGAAACCGATAGACCGTTCGTCACCGGAACCACTATTCACACCAGAACCTTCGCTGCTCGGCCTACGCCAGCCACTGCCCTAAAACCACACCTAATCTCCAGTCCGTTCCCCCACCTTTCGACCCCCTAGCCCACATCAAGCATCCCCTAGTTCGCCAGAAAGCCATGGTGCACCGCAAGATCACGTACTACAAGATGCTGACGCTGGAGCGCCGCGCAGAAATCACGGAGGCCGTCGGTGCCAGAGACCTCCGTTCCCAAGCTCGCTTTGCGGCGGGCCAATCCCCGAGTTCTCTGGAGCCAAGCTACAAGGAGGAGGAAGCCGATCCAATGTTCATGGTGGAGGTCGCGGTGCAGAAGTCCCCCGATGGGTATGAGACGATTGGCGTCGACTTCGTGCCGGTGCCCGAGCCCCCCATGGTGCGGGCGGACCAGCGGTTCAACCTGGCAATACTAAAGGAGGACCGGGAGGCAGAGGCTCAACTCAACGCGGAGCGCGCGCATGCTGCTGCCATCGAGGCTCTCCCGCAGGCGGAACCAGATGTCATGGATGTGAACCAGGCGGCGGAGGCTCAACTTGAGGTGGAGCGCACGGATGCCGCTGCCATCGAGGCCCTCCTGCAGGCGGAACCGGATGTCCTGGACTTGAACCGGGAGGCAGAGGCTCAACTCGACGTGGAGCGCGCGGATGCCGCTCTCATCGAGGCCATCCTACAGGCGGAACCGGACGTCCTGGACTTGAATCGGGTGGCGGAGGCTCGACTCGACGCGGAGCGCGCGGATGCCGCTGCCATCAAGTCCCTCCTGCAGGAGGAACCGAACGTCCTCGACTTGAACCGGGCGGTGCTCTTGTCCATGCAGAGCGCCCGCACGCTTTGCGTGAATGAGTAGTTGGAGGCCGAGGACAACCACGATTCGGAGACACACGTCGGCAGCTACGGCTGGTTCGCGCCGGCAGCCAAAGACGACGAGGTCGTCTCGTTCCGCGAGCAGTGATAGTTTTTCTTTATGTTGTTGTTTTTATGGATCTTTTGCTGTGTAAAAACATAGATTGTTATGCAAGTCGCCTGACTTGGGTCAGTCTACCATTTCAGGCGGTTGGATGAATATCCTACGTTTCTTAACCCTTCTTCCTCACCTCTTCTTCTTCCCCAACAGACCACCACACGGGCCGTACGGATACTCCCCAACATGCGGTTGGATAAACATACTGTCGTGGTTTTGTCACGGCAGATGTCCTTAGTGTCAGGACTTAGTCGCGAGGCCAATGCATCTATGTGGTAGCTTGAGAGGGGTTGAGCGGAATCGAGAGACGCAACACAAGACAAGGATTTAGACAGCTTCGGGCCCCGGGAAACATCATCCGGTAATAGCCCTACATGCTGTTTGAGCCTAGGTCTCATTATGATCACGAGAGAGTCGCCGGTAAACCGGCTCTTTGTGTCTAGCCCTAGAAATAGTTTCTTCTTGCTTGTCCCTTGTCCCTCTTTGGGGAGTCCTGCCCCTCCTTATATATGTTGAAGGGGGGGGGGGGGTTACATGTGGAGTCCTATTAGGATTAGGACTAGTTTATCTCTAATACAAATAGGATACAAGTCCTGGTCTTAATTCCTTGTAAAGTAAATATTCGTCATGCCTTTCCTCTTAAACCGGCCCACCATAGGATGAACCGGCCTTCATGAACCGCCAGTTGGGCCATCGGGTCTTGTTGCTCCTCTGGCCCGCCTGCCGGAGTACTAATGAATCGTAAACCACCAGGTCCAAACAGGTCGCCAGTGAATCGTCAAGTCCTAGCCGGGTCTCAAGTAAACCGCCAAGTCCGGCCGGGTTATACTTCCGGCCGGTTAACGCCCCGGGGTATATCCCCGACACATACTCTATGAACGAAAGTTATTTGCCAGCGGTAGGATGGCTGAGTTTGGTTTATTCACATGCGACAGCACGTGTCAGTGAGGGTGCGTTCCCTTGGTTGGGTTTGCAGCGTGCAGGAGCGACTGTGCATGTGAGGGTGCAGTGCGACCGCGGCGTGCAGGAGCGACCGTGTGAGGGTGCGGTGCGACCGCGACAGCCGTGCGCAAGTGTGCCTCCTTTTCATTTTCAAAACTTTCGGCAAGCTTGGCACAAATGTGTGGCGAAGTATGGCAATGCAAGGCCTAGACCCAAACAGGATAACTACGTAGTACTACGTACTAGGAGTACTAGTGTTAAAAAAGAAAGGCGGGGTTTTCCTTCGCGGGATTAATCGATACAAATCCTCGTTTCACGTGTCAATTAATGCGTATTTTTTTCTCCAAAGCCCAAAGAGCTAACCATCTCACTCCTCAATGCTTGATTAATGCATTGCCATGCAAACCAACCTTCTCACTTCCGCATGCATGAAGGGGATATTAATGTCCTTGGTTGCTACTACGAGGCAAACCCCATCAATTTTGCCTCGATTAGTGTTAGTGGCCTTTTGCAAATTGTAATTTTGATATACTGGCCTTGTGTACAAAAAAATGGAGGTAGTAACTATATTTGACTTCCTTCCCCATTGCGGTGACGTTGACGATATCTCGAACGTTCTGGTTTGGCGAAGTGCGTTCAACGGAGAACACCATTGAGCGAGACCACGGTAAGTCGTTCGCAAGTGCCGCCTGCAAGCCGAGACAACCGCCTTATTTGCATCCAGGAAGTCCGTTGAACCAAAGGACGCGTAAATGTACTAGTACTACTACTAGTACACAATAGCGTCGTCCGTCCAGCTTAGTGCAGTGAGCTGGTTTCTCGAAGAAGGCGATGGAGAAGCGGAGTCAGCGAAGAGTGAAATGATGATTGCTTCGTCCGTGCTTTGTGATTTGACGCCTCACTGCTTTCCGATTTGTGATAGAAGGGATAGGGGAGTAGACTCTGTCCTCTATACTGTACATGCGTCCAAGCACGGGAGAAAGAGGAGGGCGTTGCATTTTTCTATTCCTTCAATCAATCAATCAATCAATCAACCAGGGAGCTTCGGTTCCATCCTTTTGGCTTTGGCAACACCGTCCACAATGGTTCCCACGATGCCAAAAGCTATTTTCACATTTGGCTACACATTGTGGATGCCCTTAACCGTACCACTTGGTTTTGCTCCTGTGTGCTATCTATAAAATCTCAATTATATTGATCTAAAAAATTATTGACTCAAGATTAGTAAAAAGGAGGTGATTTTGCCGCGCGGATGGCGGGGGAGGTTTCTTATTTTTAGAGGACGTTGTCCTGGCGGTTTGCTAACATGCGGTCCCACGTGTCAGTGCTTTGCCAAGCTGATCCACTGTAACATCCCAAATTTTCAATTTGGCATGTTATACATAGGTCATTCTTGCATATCATATTTTATTTGCATTCTCGTTTGCCATCCTCGAAAATCCTAAGCAACTCAAGGACCCTAGGATATATTTGGGGATTTTTCAATTTTAATATTTGAATTTTATCAAATATTGAAAGACGAGGATATTGGATTTTAATTATTTTCTCTCCGGAAAACTATTTCAAAATAAATAAATGAGGGGAGATAATACGACTTCTCCAAAATAATTGAAATAACGGAGGAAAAATGTTAAAATCATTTTTGGGATTTTATTTGATTTCATTTGGAAGTTTATTTTCCCTAGAAAAATTTGCACGCTTTAAAAAGTTGCATTTTAGGGGCCAAGAAAAGTTCCTCTAGTTCTAAATATTTTATTTAGACGGAGAAAAACTTGTTTTGGAATTTTTAGATTTTTATTTATTTTTCTAGGAATTTTCTTTTTGGCGGAATGATTTTTAAAAAACGAACGGACCCGCGACCGGGCTAAAGGCCCAGCCGAGCCAAAGCCGGCCACAGCGCCGCCGCCTCCCTCACACTCTGCAGGTGGCGCGTGTGTGGCCGAGGGGAGTCCAAGCCGGACTCCACCCGGCGCCTCTTCCCAAGCCACCGCCCGCCCGCCCCTTTAAATGCCGCCACCACCCGCCACCACCACCCGCCCGGAGCTTGAGCCGCCCGGAGCCCAGCGTCGCCCGCCGCCTTCGCCCGTTACCGCCGCCCCTCGCCGACCCGCCCCTCACCGGACCCGGAGCCGCCTTCGCGGACACGCCTCGACGGAGGTACCCGACCCCGCCGCCGGTTTATTTTGTTTTTTTAGAAAACCCTTCTGTTTTTTTCAAAAACCCCAGATCATTTTTGTTATAGATCGGTTTATTTTCATCGGTTTATTTATTTAACGAACGTCCATTCATCCGTTCGTTTCAACGAACGCGTTCACTATTTAAGTTCTGTTAACGAACGTTCGTTCGTTTAGCAGTTCGTCGCTTTTCTTTTATTGGATTTATTCCGCGGTTATTCTGATCGTGATTTCTGATCCAATTTTCAAACCTGTTTATCTTTTAAACCGTTTATCGGAATCAGGCGATTCAAGCGCCTGGAGTTTCGTATCGAAACCCTCTTTCCGAATAATCAACTCAACCAAGTTTTTATCTTTATAAAATTTGACTCTAGATCAGATGAGTAAACGGACCTTGTTTTTCTCGCCGTTTGAGTTTTGTTGTTCCGTTTGGTTTGATTGTTTTTGTGAACCAGAGTTCTTAAGTTGAACTCTCCGGTCAACCTCTTTCAGTTGAAGTTTCGTTGGTGCATCTTTGCTTGTTTACTTATGTATGCGTTGTTTGCTTGCGATAGAATTCCCGGTCTTGAAGCGTGTTACTCTGAGTCTCTAGGATTCACGGATCGTCGACCAAGGCAAGTAACACTTGATCATATCTTTTCCTACCCAGTTTTTATGCATTAGTTTCAACCCTCAAACATTGCATGATTAGGATGTCATTAATTTGTGGGTTGGGAAGTAGATGATGAGGTAGGAACCTATTTCCCTGTTACTTTCAAACCCTTGGGAGTTACTTCTACGTTATGCTTATACTGCCATGCTATGCTCATAGACGTGGTTTGGGTTTGAGAGATATTCACGACAGATGTGAGATTGTTAATTAATGGTTTACTATAAGGTGGCAACTTAAATACACATCTGGGTGGATTGAGGCACCTGGGGAACCCAGTGTTGTCTGTTTTCTTGGAAATCCCGGGGTATCCGTGTGATCTTCCTATGGACCGCCACCCAGGCTCAAAGGGAACTGAGATTATTCATGCTAGAAAACTTCCGTGTGCAGCCACAAGCTATTATGGGCTCTAGCATAGTTGAGTAAGTTACGTGAAGCTCTCGAAGAGGTAGATCAGCGTAGTGGGTTTTATAGGTTTGGTATGATCTATCCTAGTAGAGAGTTAATGTTTACGAAAGATCGTGTCTCGGTCATCCGTCTCTCAAACACCATGCAGTCACGAGAATCCAACGGAGGCGATCGAGTCTTGTGGGGAAAAGTGTGCAAACCTCTGCAGAGTGTACAAAATAATCATGGTTAGCCGTGTCCCCGGTTATGGACGTTTCTGAGTATCTAGTACTTGAGTATTCACATGTATCCCATCACTCTTAACTAATTTTGCTGGGTTGTTAATTACTTTAATTGGGATCATTGAGTTGGGGTTATACCTTCTCAATGATGTTTCAACCACCATGATAGTTAAATTAAAATTTATTCCTTTGATGTAGGAAAAAATTGGCTTTATGCAAAACTGTAACCATAGAGCTTTCCACCAGCCATATATGCATGTAGTATAGCTTATTCTTTCATTACTCTATGTGTTACATTGCCAGCATATTCCATGCTGACCCGTTCTCGGGCTGCAACGTATTATGTTGCAGACTTTTCAGACGAGGAGTAAGGATTGTAGGTCGTTGTCGTGCAGCTTAGTTATGCTGTTGGAGTTGATGGACTCACTTTATCTTCCAAGCCTTCCGCTGTTATTGCATTAGATGGCCTTCCGCCATATTATTGTAATAAGTTCTCTTTTGAGACATTCGCTGTAATAAGTGTGTGATTGCTACTCTGTTATAAATCCTTCGAGTACTGTGTGTGTCAGCATTACTGATCTAGGGATGACACAGAAGCATAGAGACTTGACCATCTGAGGTCGGGTCGCTACATCCACTTCCCACATGAGGCAGAACAACGGCAGAAGCAACACGTGGTTAACTTGAAGAAGATGAGGGAGAAGCGGATTAAGCAACGAGTGAAATGATGGTTGCTTCGTCCCTCCAACTTCTTTTTTTAGCACTATTACTTCGTCCCTCCAGCTTAATTGCGGGAAAGGTGCAGCTTTGTGATTTGACGCCTCATTGCTCATTACTACGCCGACGCCATGACTGGGCGCTTCACCCCGCCTGCTCTGCACTGTATTCTGGTATGGCACGTGGACCCGGTAGCTTGATGTCCCACATGTCGGCGAAAGGGACTAGAAGATTTATGAAAGAGAACGCCCCACTCTTATGACGGAGAAGTACACGACACGACGGCCCAATGAACTGTCACTTGTACTGTATATAGTACTATAGTTTTGCTGTTTCGCACGATCCATCAATACAAACCCGATTAAACAGGAAAGGGCGGGGTTTTTCCCGCGCGGTATATGATATTGGCCATACATTTCAAAGGCAATTTTAATGTATGCAAACCGATAATTAAGTAACAATATGATATCTAGTAAAACTAAAAACACATATGGTTTATTGTTTTAGAGTGTAGTAGTATTGTTGTATTGCATAGTTGTTAGATGTAACATGCGAGAACATGTAGAGATGTAGTTTTGGAGGGCCTACAGAGAGAAAAGCATAATATGTTCACCAAACTTCAGAATAAGCTGATTATGGTTACTATATACGTTTTGCGGTGATTATACGGTCACTTGCTCACGGTTCAGCATCGGATTGCACTCTTTGACCGGCTAAATAGTCTGCGTGGCACCATGTTGACTAGTTAAATTGACCATGTTCCTTGTGGGTCCCACCTGTCAGTTTGCATAGGGAAAAGGTCAGATAAACACAAATTTACAAGGCGCGACAAGACTCCACTCCATGCGCGGGAACCACCTGGTTGTATATGTGTCTGTCAGGGCCTGATGTGTGCGCATGCACGTGTAGGTTGAGCACTTGAGCGTGAGAGTGTGTGTTGGTTGTGTGGTGTACTGGTGTGTGCATGCATGCGTGCGTGTGAGTGTTGCATGCGTGCGTGGCTGCGTGTGTACGTGTGAGCGTTGCCTGCGTGCGTGGGTGCATGTGTTCGTGTGAGTGTTGCATGCATGCAGTTCGTGTGCATGCGTGTGTGTGTATAATCACCACACCGGCTCCTGTGTGTTAAAACAGACGGCTCAGAATACCAATACAAGGCCACCTTGTCCGCTGTGCCCGCGGTCATGACTTCGAACCACCGTCCAATATTTTTTGTCGGTTGTTTTCATTCTTACTAGCAAGATGCTCGTGCGTTGCACGTAACATCAAGATGCATTTGTATGACTAGTTTATCTTGTGAGAGAAAAGGATGAACGAGGGAAGGCCTTATTTGCAAATGTCGAGAGGTGTGTGGGTACCTTTTTGCAAAATTGTCATAGTTTCTTTCCTATCCGTCAAATATAAATCGGACGGCCTATATTGCAGGATGGCAGGCACACCGTCATCACCAACTCTGTTTTTTATAAGAGTGTATTTTATCCCTACTCTTATAAAAAGCATAGTCGATGATGATCGTGTGCCTGCCATCCTGCAATATAGGCCGTCCGATCTATATCTGACGGATAGGAAGGTAACTATGGCAATTTTGCAAAAGATACCCACACCCCTCTCCACACTTGCAAATAAGGCCTTCCCTTGTTCATCCTTTTCTCCCACAAGATAAACTACTCATACAAATGCATCTTGATGTTCCGTGCAACGCATGGGCATCTTGCTAGTATTTTATAAGAGTGTAGATGTAGAGTAGATACAAGCCGACAGGTGGGCCCGATGGTACTGAGATAATGTGATGCAACACTAGAGGTGCCATGTGGAGCGTTTAACTGGTCGACTAGTCGTGTCTTGAGCAAATAGAGAGTTGTACGGTGAGCCCGTGACTGTATAATAACCAAAAAACATAAATGGTGACCGTAATGAGTGGATTCTGAGGTCCAATGTATGTATCGTGCTTTCGCTTCAAATACAATGATTGTCACTGTATATATCGCGAGAGAGAGAGAGATGAAATATGCGTGAATGTGCTGGGGGCTTACTTTTAGAGGACCTGGAGATAGTTTGTGTGCGTATGTGAAAGGGGCGTAGAGGGGGGTATGCGATGGAGAGAAAGATGCTCTTCGTTTCTCTTTATTATGACTAACTTTATATATAGTATAAAAATATACAAATTCACAGTGCGGAATAAAGATCATTGTGGGCACCATGCAATGCAAGCGTTCATATTCCTCCATATAACTTTGTAATGTTGTATATATGTAGAAATTCTAAAATATTTTTTGGCCACACTTTATTCAAAAGGAATGTTGTATGCAAATAAACATGAAGAGAGGGCTTTTTAGATCAATGGGGTACGTGATGTAACATGTGTGAATGTGTAGTTGATGCATTTGGCAGGGCCTAGAGAGGTATGTGTGTGTATTACATATTCGAGAGAGGCATGGATAGAGGGGCCGGGGGGGCGTGGGAATGATAGGACGAGAAATGAGAGTGGTCTAGAGAGAGAGACGAATATGACATCACGGCGAGAGATTCCCTTGAGTGTGTATATGCAAGGGGGAAGTGGATAGAGGCACCAGGAGAATATTTTTTCTGTGTGTGGTGTCTGTGTGAGTATGTGTGGGTGTGAGAAGATAACGAGACGTGGGGGCAGAGGGTGTGTCACCGCGTCAGGTCCGGTGGTCGAGGTGAGGCCCTTCGTTCGGTTCCGTCCTGCGCCACATTGGTCGGCCCGTGACGCATTTAGGGAGACCCATGGATGACTAGTCGTACAAGACAAAGATATCATAATTGTGAAGGACTTTATGTCCACTAACAAAGGCGGCTAGGATTTGTAACCCTAGGTTCTCGGACTAAGGTAACCCCTTTATCTCTGATATTACTATTCATCCAACCTAACTTTAAGGGGCATCGTACAGAATGCTCTGCTAGAGTCATACTCGTCGATTAGGACGAGAGGTGTGAGACAATGCGTGAGAGACAGGCCTAAAGATAATGTGCGTATAGGAGACACATAGGCAGGTCTATCTATATAGAAAGGGTCGATGGGGATTGTGCATGTGTAAGCTTGCGAGAGGAAGAGTGCTTGTGATAAAGGTTAGTGAAAACAGTCGTAAATGGTTACAAGAGGGAGGGAGGGTTATATCGAGAGCATGTGTGCGAGAAAGACACCTCGGGAGAGAGTGTGTGAGCATGTGTGAGAGACCACCGATGGAGAGTGAAACTACACGTACAAGACTACTGTACACATTGATTAAAGATATAAATTGTATCCAAATATTAGGATGGGATCATGATATTTGCAATTTGCGTAAGGAACTGTCATTGATCCATCAGACATCTAGATTCTATCAAATTTGAGCATGTCTATGTTATTAGTCGACAAAATTGATCCACATAGTTAGTATTTTGAACTCCAGACAACGCATCGCTTTAGCAATCGAATATAAATGTGAGTATAGTTCATGTTGTGTGTGTAAAGCACATTATACATACAAAAGTTACACAATGAACATTATAAATAGCTACCTATGAACTAGCATACATTTGAATTCAACTTAAGGTGGTTTAAAAAAATTGAATTCAACATGAAGTCCATTCAATTATTTGAATTTGATATCATGGCATTTGTAAATCATACCTAAATTATGGGGCACCAATCTTTGCTCTGATTTTGTACATAATAGCATATGTAGTCGTGTACAAAATAGATTCAAATTTAGCTCCTCCATTCCAAAATAATCGTAGTTATAGGATTTTCAAGTGTCAAAATTTCAAAAAGAAGCGGATAATTTAATGAGGTTTTCAAACATACAAGGTCAAATTTAACGTTGTCTATTTAGGTCAATCCTAAGAGTTCAAGAGTAATCTAAACATGAATGCTTGTCTTTCAAAATTTCGAACAAAACGCCAAAAGAGCCTCTACTCGCCCGAAACCGCGTGAGACCAATGTTTGTAGTACAAGGAAATTACTTTTCTAATAACTCCGACCCGTGAAACCTACCAGCCCGACGTCCAAAGGTCTAAACCGGGGTAGGTTTGTAGCTTCATCTAGACGCCACGCAATCGCCTCCGAAAAACATTCATACACAATGGCCGCCTAAGCACACATGCACGCGGCCGAAATCGCTCCCGCCCACTATTTGGGACACTTGGGATTACCATCCTACCCCCGACCCGCAGTAGGTCCGAAATTTAAGAGGGGGGCAAAGTTTGTACTTTCCCCAAATTTCAAACAAGCGCGTCCCATCTTCTGTTCAAAAAAGCCAAAAACAAGCGCGTCCCAGACCAAAACATGGTTCTCCCCCTCCCCCCCGCCCACCCGCCCGATTCCCCATTCGTACTCCATGGGCGCAAAAACTACCTCTCCACTAGCCGCGAAACCCCGACGTCCTCTGTCCGCCACCATATTCCACACATCAACCGCGGCCCTCCTCCATCACGCCAGAGCCGATACCCCGATGTCGTCGTCCACCACAACCTCAACCGCAACGCCCTCCACGGCTAGTAGTTGAAGCCGAGGCCGAGCCGTCCGTACCCGAGCCAGTTCAACCACGTCGTCCTGTGCCTCACCGCTGCCGCTCCAACTTCGCCAGCCTCCACCGCATCGGAGCTGTTCCTGCTACGCCGTCCTTCGCCGCCTCGGATCTGTTTCCCCTCCGCCAACATACGGCCACGGCAACACAGTCAACAATTTGGCCATGGGTTCGTCCAAGCCTGCACCCTCCTCCAGAACATCGGTTTCCCCGGCAAAAAGAAGAAGATCGGTGCGACATGTGGAGGCGACCACACTGGCCACCGAAAATGGTACTCCTCTTCCCTTATTCATGCAAATCTTACGTGTCTACTTGCACGGTATTCATCCCACAGAAGACACTAGTTGACCGCTTCTTCTTGATACTAGATGTTCCTAGTAACTCGCGATGCACAAGGTTTCTCCTCATATACTATTTCACCTTAGCTACAGGTCCGCCCCTGAATTTCAATTCCTGTTGATTGATTCCCAATTAGCAGAGCATTCCCCAGTACAGAACAGCGCTAAGCGCTTAGCACGCCTATTACGCCGGGAAGCAGCCCCTCGGGGTTTATCTTAGGCGTGTGGGGCCTAGAGCTACGGGCGCCGATCTGGAGGTCGG
The DNA here is from genome assembly GCA_021605145.1 of Aegilops bicornis. Taxonomy (NCBI): domain Eukaryota; kingdom Viridiplantae; phylum Streptophyta; class Magnoliopsida; order Poales; family Poaceae; genus Aegilops; species Aegilops bicornis. Next base: position 763,691,323 of record CM038670.1, read on the forward strand.
CCGGGATTAAAGGATGGCCTGGGCGCTGCCAAGCACGGGCGGTGGTCTCGAGGTCGAGGGAGGCGGGGTGGCGCGAGGCAGGCAGGTCTGGGCCGGTCGTCGCTGGCGGTTCGAGAAAGATCGTCAACAGTGACTGGCAGGAGGTAGACGAAGGCCATCTGCCCGTTCCTTATAGATCGGACGGTTCATTAAAAAAATTGACTGACCTATTTATTTTTAGTCGAGTGTTATCTTGATATGACCACATGTGGTGGTGTGCTGGAGGAGTACCTGCATTTCCTGTGCTCATATATTACAAAATAATACGGAGTAGAATCTAATTTTGTTTGCCATGCAATGTTGTAGAGCTATCATATGTCTACTGTCATTTATTTTTCAGCCACCTTCTATCTGCTACTTTTACAGTGCACTAGTTCTGCACACCCTTCACCCATACTCTCACTATTGTGTTTTTATGCAAGGGTATTTCATACTCTGCTGCTATGAGAGAAGCAAAAAAGAAAAGAGAGAAGTCGCCCAAATGCAGACGCGGATAGGCCGAACACGTTTCAGCCTTATAATAGGTGCGATGTCGTGAGATGGAGACAGATGGCGTAGCTCTGGAGTTGATGACCTCGCTCGCAATGAACCACCATCCCAGGTGCTTGCTTTAACTTTGCGATGTCATATGTGGTTGCATGTTCCATATGGTGTCTAGCTTGTATTCGAAAGGCCGAAGTCGATGTATATTAAGATAAGGAAAGATATTTTTTTACATGAACCACCTTCCCGTGAGCACCAGAAGACAAATAGCTAGTCAGGGCACTGGCCGAGCCAGTGACAAGCCCAGCAAAGAAAGGCATCACCTGGAAGCCAACTAAAAATCCGCGTTGGTGGCGAAGTAGCCCGCCTCCCACCAGGCTCTCAGGTCGTGGATGATCATGCTCACCACTCCAACCGGATGTCTAGCTTGTATTGCTTCCAATTTGGTTAAATTGCATCTTCTTAGCTTACACATTATACCTTCGAATATGACATGCCTTTCTGTTTTTGGTACATACTAGTACATCTGTGAATTAACCATGTTCTTACATCAAACTAATGTTCTTGTGTATCCCTCATCAATCACTTATGATGAGGCTGTCAGGCAAGTGGATTACTCCTCATTTAAAGAATGCAGCGTCAGCCTCCCGACATGATTCTCAAGAAACAACAAGGCTAGATGAAGATAATGAATGTAGCTCTGTAGTTGATTACCGCATTTCCCCTACACTAGCATCGTAGGTGCTTGCTCTAACTTAGCAGCATGATATGTGGTTGCATGTTGCATATGGTTTCTAGATTGTAATTCTTCCAATCTGGTTTAAACTGCATGTGCTATTCTGATTATTATACATGTTAATGTGACATGCCTTCCTGTATTCAGTACATAGTACATCTGTCTATTAAGCATGTCCTTACATAAAACTATTGTTTTTTTTGTATCCCGCATCAATCAATATGACGAGACACCTTTAGTATATGAAGTGCAATATTAGTTTCATCTTTCATATGATTTATAGCATGCGCTGCTTCTAAATTGTTGAAATTCCATTTATGATGGGATGCTTTTAACTTGGCAGAGTCATATTGGTTGCATCTTTCATGTGGTGTCTAGCTTGCATTGCTTCTTATTTGTTGGAATGCTTTCTGCTTAGTTTACACAAACAGTTGTGAACATGCCATGCCGTCCTATTTTTCGTACATATTCCATCCTAGTATCATGTGTTTGCCTTACATCAAAGTAGTGATTGTCAGTATCATGCATGAATGAGTTCTGAAGAGAGAATTTTATTGCTTTTTCTTGTCGGTTTTACTTGACAATTAAAAATCAATAAAGCGGAAGGAAGTTAGCAAGGCAGCGGATAAAGGCGCTCCTTCCAAATGGAGGGCCTCTACAGTTTCTACTCCTCCACCCCCCCAAGATGATTTCCAAGACAACACATGCATAGACACTCAACGTAGCTGTGTTTATGATGAGCACGTCTCCCCTAGTGCACCATCACCGTTGCTCCCTCTAACTTGGCATTGCTATATGTGGTTGCATGTTATGTGTGATGTCTAGCTTGTATTGCTTCTAATTTTGTTGAATTCCATCTGCTTACTTTACACATTATACTTGAATAGGACACGTGTTCCTGTTTCTAGGACATACAATATCTGTCTATCACACCATGTTCTTACATCAAATTACTACTGTTGTGTAACCTGCAACAATCACTTATCATAAGACATGTTTGACTATGGAGTGTGATATAGGTTACATCTCGCATTCTTTTCTAGCTTGTACTACTAATTTGTTGAAATGGCACTTATGACGAGAAAGTTTTAACTTGGTAGAGTGATATTCGTTGCATCTTTCATATGGTATCTAGCTTTCATTGCTTCTCATTTGTTGAAATGCCTTCTCCTTAGTTTACACATCATAAGCTGTGAATATGCAATGGCACTAATGACGAGAGACCTCTAACTTGGTAGTGTGATGTTGTTTGCATCTTGCATATGATTAATTTCTTGTACTGCTTCACATTTGTTTAAACGCTATATATGATGAGACACTGTTAACTTGGCAGAGCGATATTTGTAGCATCTTTCATATGGTCTCTACCTTCCAATGCATTGCTTCTAATTTAGTGAAATGTCTTCTGCTTAGTTTACACATCATAGTTCTGGTTATCTCTTCCGTCCTGTTTTTCGTACATATTACATCCTCCTATCATGTGTTTTCTAACATCAAAGTTCAGTTCATCTGTATCACGCATCAATTTGTTCTGAAGAACTAAATTGTTATTCGTTTTTCTTGTCGGATCGACTTAACATGACACAGAGATAGAGGAAGAAACACAAAATGGTAGGGAACAGGAACCGGAAGAATCCTGCAGATTCTGCTGGTACTGATGGTGCAATAGAAGGTCAAAGTCCAGCGGAAAATTCTACAAATAGGGTATCCCATGCTACACGAGCTGCAAAAAAAGCCAAACAGAAACAAATAGCTGCCACCAAACAAGCAGAGACAACCCTAGTTCTTGCCACACTTTCCACAAGATTACCAAATTGGACGAGTTACCCGTAAGGCCAACCGAGCTAGCAAGACGTTCCCAAGCTCCCTTGCCACCTGACACTACTTCCCAAGCACTCTTGACACAAGACGAGTTGGCAAGATCAGATGAACCTTGTGAGCTTCAACAGCAAGAAGGTAGTTGCTGGAGTAGTCAAGTTACAGTTGCATGCTTCTTTATATGTAGTCTCACAGTTTGATGTACACTAGCACTTCCTATGTTCGTTGTTGGACTAGCACCTAGGTGCAAGAGGAAACAAACATCAGGGATAATGCTCGATAGGTTAACTAAATCTAGAGGAGGAAGAATGGAGATACGTTTCGAGGCAGGTTTAAAAAGGCCACAGGATGCTACAGAGTCAGCCAAGTTAGTATCAAAGGCAGCGGTTGCCGTTAGGTGTCATGTACGTATTCTCCCAACATGGATTCAGTACATGAATGACAAAGACGAAACCCAGTTCAACACCTTCCTCGACAATCTATCTCTAAGTATGGTTATGTATGGAAACTAGTAATATCGTCTTGCTCTGTCCCATACTTTCTAGGTTGCTGATAATGAGACTCCCATAATTATGAACATATGAGGTTCAAGTTGGATAGCCAAGATGATGCAACCAGACAAGCTTGCACCCATGTTTTCAAGTCTGCTCTGCACAGTAGCGGTATAACTTGAGGAAAACTCACTTCGAAGGCAAGGCTAACAGTGAACTTTCCCAAACATCTCCAGTGGAAAATATATCGGATGAAGACTGGTGGGGCCTCATTAAACACTGGTCCGATCCGAAGTAGCAGGTACATTATATATATGTGATCAGATCACATGTTGAAGTCCTATTTACGCATGTGCCACACAAATCTATCTTCTTGTAGGTGAACTGTTCAAAGAACAATGCCAACCGTACGAAAGTGAAATTCCAATGCATTTACGTGATCTCGTAGCTATATTGCACCGCGAGGCTCTTGTAATTAGCTGCTGTTTCACTCTTTTTGCTGTACCATATTATCAGATCTATATTGACTTGTTCCAAATGCAGGGAAAGCCCGCAAGGACCAAAAAGTACCTGAACAAATGTTGTGGAAATCTTCAAGGACTGTCACACCAGCAAGAAGAAGGGCATGACTACACCAGTCAAAGCCGATGTTGTAAGTCCTTAACCCTCATGCCTTTTAACTACTACTTACTCTGACTTGTGCCTTGAACTGCATATTTTGCAGCCAATGTCTATTACTCTTTTCAGTTTTATACACAATTGTCTTAGCGTATCATTGCACCTTACAAGGTTTAAAAGAGAGGATTGATGTTCCTTTGATCTTGACCTGTAATCTAGTTCCGTGCTGGACTTGCCCACACAATGTTACAATTGCATGTTTGTACATTCTCGCTTGTTTTGTGATATGAATGATGTCATACTATGCTTACCGTATTATAAACTTCATCTCTTTATCCTTAGCCCTCAATACAATGTGAAGAAATAGACAATACATTAGCGATGGTACATGGTCATATGTTTGGAACCTGGTTTTATTATGTACTTTGCAATAAAATACAACTATTATTTTACATGGGTTCACGTAATAAGTTACAGATATAGACCAAAGCTATTTTGTTTGGTTTTGCTGCCTCCTTAATATCTTACATTTTGGTACTACTAATGTAAAACCACAACTTTTCAAATGAGGTATGGAAAAATGGTGGAACCGCCACCTTACGAAGGTGGCGAGGCAACTATAACCGCAATGTCGCTCTTCTTTGCGTGGGTTAGTACTGCACATCCACTAACGATTGCCAAAAGCACGTTCCTGCGTAATATTGGCTTGGTTGCACAAACTGCCTCATGATCAAGATATGCAAGCTCAAAACAATGTTCTATCTGCGCTCCAGACACAAGTCCATTCCCTAACAGAGACCCTTTGTGAAACAAGGAGAGACATTGTTCGATGTTGTCAAGATATGCATGGTTTTGAAACCAGACTATCAGACATTTGCTATATTGTTCAGGAGCCTAGGAGAACGGAAGGCGAAGGTTATGGTGCTCCATCGGACAATACAGCATGAAAACGTAACAGTTAGGTCAAATGAACTAAGCTTCTGTACTTCTGGTGGTGCATTTATCTGCTAGACTGTTAAGTTTTATGCCAACCTTCCTTTTGTTTTATAGTTGTAATTTGTTTTGGTGCGATACAAAATTTGTTCTTAACGAGAAGCCACCGGCTGAAGAAAACATCAAGCCATTTTTGTATAGTGTAGGGTGTTCCCTATATTTGCACTGGTAGCGAACTTTGATGCCCGCCGGCTGTAGTTAAGATGGGCCTCCTACGGGCCGTAGAAACAATGGGCCTTCTAAGGGTCGTAGAAACAATGGGCCTTCTACGTGGCATAGAAAAAATGGGCCTTATACGGGTCGTAGACACAATGGGCCTTCTATGGGCTGATAACCCACAAGTATAGGGGATCGCAACAGTTTTCGAGGGTAGAGTATTCAACCCAAATTTATTTATTAGACACAAGGGGAGCCAAAGAATATTCTCAAGTATTAGCAGTTGAGTTGTCAATTCAACCACACCTGGATAACTTAGTATCTGCAGCAAAGTATTTAGTAGCAAAGTAGTATGATAGTAACGGTAACGATGGCAAAAGTAACAGTGATAGTTTTGTAGTGATTGTAACAGTGGCAACGGAAAAGTAAATAAGCGAAGAACAATATGTGAAAAGCTCATAGGCATTGGACCGGTGATGGAGAATTATGCCGGATGCGATTATTCATGCAACATTTATAACATAGGCTGACACAGAACTAGCAACAATTCATCAATGTAATGTAGGCATGTATTCTGAATATAGTCATCGTGATTATGGAAAAGAACTTGCATGACATCTTCTGTCCTACCCTCCTGTGGCAGCGGGGTCCTAATGGAAACTAAGGGATATTAAGGCCTCCTTTTAATAGAGTACCGGACCAAAGCATTAACACATAGTGAATACATGAACTCCTCAAACTACGGTCATCACCGGGAGTGGGCCCGATTATTGTCACTTCGAGGTTGCCGGATCATAACACATAGTAGGTGACTATAGACTTGCAAGATAGGATCAGGAACTCACATATATTCATGAAAACATAATAGGTTCAGATCTGAAATCATGGCACTCGGGCCCTAGTAACAAGCATTAAGCATAGCAAAGTCATAGCAACATCAATCTCAGAACATAGTGGATACTGGGGATCAAACCGTAACAAAACTAACTCGATTACGTGATAAATCTCATCCAACCCATCACCGTCCAGCAAGCCTACGATGGAATTACTCACACACGGCGGTGAGCAACATGAAATTGATGATGGACGATGGTTGATGATGACGATGGCGACGGATTCCCCTCTCCGGAGCCCCAAACGGACTCCAAATCAGCCCTCCCAAGAGAGATTAGGGCTTGGCGTCGGCTCCGTATAGTAAAACGTGATGAATACTTCTCTCTTATTTTTTCTCCCCGAACGTGAATATATAGAGTTGGAGCTGAGGTCGGTGGAGCTCCAGGGGGCCCACGAGGCAGGGGGCGCGCCCCCACCCTCGTGGACAGGGTGTGGGCCCCCTGGCCTTGATTCTTTTGCCAGTATTTTTTATATATTCCAAAATAATTCTCCGTTGATTTTCAGGACATTCCGAGAACTTTTGTTTCTGCACAAAAATAACACCATGGCAATTCTACTGAAAACAACGTCAGTCCGGGTTAGTTCCATTCACATCATACAAGTTAGAGTCCAAAACAAGGGCAAAAGTGTTTGGAAAAGTAGATACGACGGAGACGTAACAACTCCCCCAAGCTTAAACCTTTGCTTATCCTCAAGCAATTCAGTTGATAAACTGAAAGTGATAAAGAAAAACTTTTACAAACTCTGTTTGCTCTTGTTGTTGTAAATATGTAAAGCCAGCATTCAAGTTTTCAGCAAAGATTATGAACTAACCATATTGGCAATAACACTTAGGTCTCATGTGTACTCATGTCAATAGCATAATCAACTAGCGAGCAATAATAATAAATCTCGGATGACAACACTTTCTCAAAACAATCATGACATGATATAACAAGACGGTATCTCGCTAGCCCTTTCTAAGACCGCAAAACATAAATGCAGAACACCTTTAAAGATCAAGGACTGACTAAACGTTGTAATTCATGGTAAAAGAGATCCAGTCATAGTCATACCCAATATAAATTAATAGTAATGGATGCAAATGACAACGGTGCTCCAGCTGGTGCTTTTTAATAAGAGGGTGATGACTCAACATAAAATTAAATAGATAGGCCCTTCGCAGAGGGAAGCAGGGATTTGTAGAGGTGCTAGAGCTCGATTTGAAAGCAGAGATAAATAATATTTTGAGCGCCATACTTGCATTGTCAACATAACAACCAAGAGATGGCGATATCTTCCATGCTACTCACATTATAGGCGGTTCCCAAACAGAATGGTAAAGTTTATACTCCCCCTCCACCGACAAGCATCAATCCATGGCTTGCTCAAAACAACGAGTGCCACCAACTAACGAGAGTCCCGGGGGAGTTTTGTTTGCAATTATTTCGATTTGATTTGCATAAAGCATGGGACTGGGCATCCCGGTGACCAGCCATTTTCTCGTGAGTGAGGAGCGGAGTCCACTCCTCTTGAGAATATCCCACCTAGCATGGAAGATACAGACAGCCCTAGTTGATACAAGAACTATTCGAGCATGCAAAACAGAATTTCATTTGAAGGTTTAGAGTTTGGCACATAAAAATTTACTTGGAATGGCAGGTAGATACTGCATATATAGGAAGGTATAGTGGACTCATATGGAATAACTTTGGGGTTTATGGAAGTGGATGCACAAGCAGTATTCCCTCTTAGTACAAGTGACGACTAGAAAACGACTGGGAAGCGACCAACTAGAGAGCGACAACAGTCATGAAAATGCATTAAAAGTAACAAACATTGAGTGCAAGCATGAGTAGGATATAATCCACCATGAACATAAATATCGTGGAGGCTATGTTGATTTTGTTTCAACTACATGCGTGAACATGTGCCAAGTCAAGTCACTTGAATCATTCAAAGGAGGATACCACCCTATCATACCACATCAAAACCATTTTAATAGCATGTTGGCACGCAAGGTAAACCATTATAAACTCCTAGCTAATTAAGCATGGCATAAGCAACTATAATCTCTAATTGTCATTGCAAAAATGTTTATTCATAATAGGCTGAATCAGGAACGATGAACTAATCATATTTACAAAAACAAGAGAGGTCAAGTTCATACAAGCTTCTCACATCTCAATCAGTCCATCATATATCGTCATTATTGCCTTTCACTTGCATGACCGAACGATGTGGATAATAATAATAATAGTGCACGTGCATTGGACTAAGCTGGAATCTGCAGGTCATTCAATACAAAGGAGAAGACAAGGTAATATGGGCTCTTGGTTAAATCAACAATAATGCATATAAGAGCCAGTTCAACATTTTCATTATGGTCTTCTCCTCTCGACCCCCAAACAAAAGAAAAGAAATAAAACTATTTACACAGGAAAGCTCCCAACAAGCAAAAGAAGAACATGAAATCTTTTTGGGTTTTTCTTTTAATTATTACTACTACAAGCAAGAAAGTAAACTAGCTAAAAGCTACAACTAACTTTTTTGTTTTTCTTAAGGTTTATCAAACACACAAGAAGAAAGCGAGAAAAAGAAAATAAACTAGCATGGATATTACAGTGAAAAAGTATGAGCACCGACAACTAGCATGAGTGTGTGAACATAAATGTAATGTCGGTGAGAAATACGTACTCCCCCAAGCTTAGGCTTTTTGGCCTAAGTTGGTCTATTGCCACGGCTGGCCTGGCGGATATCCAAAGTTGTAGTTGGGGTCGTACTGAGATGCAGCGGCTATTGCATCGTGGGCTGCAGCGTGGAGGCGAGCTGTCTCAGTCCTCCTCTCGTACTCGTTCGCCTATTCCCTGGTTATGACATATCTCCCCTTTGCCTGAAAGTCAAAGAAAGTGGGAGCAGGGAGAGCGACGTGATAGGTGCATCGTCTGTCAAACATTAGTCGGTATTGGAGGAACTGATTGTTCCTCTCAAAAAACTGATGACGAACCATAGCCTCATAATCTAAATAAATAGGAGGCAACTCAACATAATACTCACGTATGGGTATATCAAGAAAATTAGCTAGATGGGTTGCATAAATTCCACCAAAGAAATCTCCATTAATTCTATTATTATGCAACCTACGTGCAACAATGGACCCCAAATTATATTGTTTATCTCCTAATACAGCACTCCTGAGAACACTGAGGTCAGGGACACACATGTGTCATGCTTCATCCTTACCATTTATGCACCTACCTATATAGAGAGAAAAATAATGTATAGCAGGAAAATGAATGCTCCCTATGGTAGCTTGTGTTATATCCCTAGAATCCCCCACAGTTATACTAGCAAGAAAATCTCTGAACTCATATTTGCGAGGCTCACTAGTGCTACCCCATTGTGGAAGTTTGCAAACAGTATTAAAGTCCTCTAAGTCCATAGTATAAGAATTTTCATAAAGATCAAATAGGACAGTTTGAGAATTGCGTGATGATGAAAATTCAAACCTTCTCACAAAGCAATCAGTGAGATAGTGGTACTGGCGGCACTTATCTGCCTCGAAGCTCTCAAGATCAGCGTTACGCACGTATGCGTTGAATTCATGCTTGATTCCTGCTTGATCCATAAAGTCCTCTTAAGGCCATTCACAAGCCCGCACTTGAGCTTCCCTTGGTGGTTCATCATCCGCATCACATATTGCAAGCCTGGGTCCTTGCTTCCTTGAAGGACCACCTTGGTACATTTTTCTAAACATATTTCTTCCTCAAGGAACAATCCCCCAAAACAGTTTTGTGAGAGATGCTTTGAGCAAGGAGATCGAAAATCGCAACAAAATGAGCTAGAACTCGTGCTTGAGCTGGTTGGTGATTTTTTGGGAGGAAGGAGTGTGTGGTTGCTGGAATAAGTGGAGGGGAGTGGGCCCACGAGGCAGGGGGCGCACCCAGGGGGTGGGTGTGCCCTTGAACCTCGTGGCCAGGTGCCAGCTCCCCCTGATGTGTTCTCAGTGCCAGAAATTCTCAAATATTCTAGAAAAAATCATATTTCAATTTCGGGGCATTTGGAGAATTTTATTTTTGGGGTATTTTTTTATTGCATGGATAAATCAGAAAACTGATAGAAAATACTATTTTTGCTTTATTTTTTCTAAACAACAGAAAGTAAAAGGGTGGTACAGAAGGTTGTGATTTCTAACTTCATCCATCTCATGCTCATCGAAAGGAATCCACTAACAAGGTTGATCAAGTCTTGTTAACAAACTCATTCCGAATAACATGGAACCGGAGAAATTTCGAATAACACTATGTTACCTCAATGGGGATATGCACGTCCCCAATAATAAGAATAACATATTTCTTCTTGACAGTAGGAAGAGGAAATTCAAAACCTCCAAAGATAATCGATGGAGTTTTTCCAATAGAGTTTATACTATGAACTTGAGGTTGTTTCCTCGGAAAGTGTACCGTATGCTCATTGTCATTAACATGAAAAGTGACATTGCCTTTGTTGCAATCAATAACAGCCCCTGCAGTATTAAAAAAGGTTCTTCTGAGAATAATAGACAATCGTCCTCGGGAATATCAAGAATAACAAAGTTCGTTAAAATAGTAACCTTTGCTACCATAACAGGCACATCCTCACAAATACCGACAGGTATAGCAGTTGATTTATCAGCCATTTGCAAATATATTTCAGTAGGTGTCAACTTATTCAAATCAAGTCTATGATATAAAGAGAGAGGCATAACACTAACACCGGCTCCAAGATCACATAAAGCAATTCTAACATAGTTTCTTTTAATGGAGCATGGTATAGTTGGTACTCCTGGATCTCCAAGTTTCTTTGGTATTCCACCCTTAAAAGTATAATTAGCAAGCATGGTGGAAATTTCAGCTTCCGGTATCTTTCTTTTATTTGTAACAATTTCTTTCATATACTTAGCATAAGGATTCATTTTGAGCATATCAGTTAAACGCATACGCAAAACGATAGGTCTAATAATTTCAGCAAAGCGCTCAAAATCCTCATCATCCTTTTTCTTGGATGGTTTGGGAGGAAAAGGCATGGGTTTCTAAACCCATGGCTCTCTTTATTTACCGTGCTTCCTAGCAACGAAGTCTCTCTTATCATAACGTTGATTCTTTGATTGTGGGTTATCAAGATCAACAGCGGGTTCAATCTCTACATCATTATTTTTGCTAGGTTGAGCATCAACATGAACATTATCATTGACATTATCACTAGGTTCATGTTCATCACCAGATTGTGTTTCAGCATCAGAAATAGAAATATCATTGGGTTTGTCAGGTGTGTCTACAACAGGTTCACTAGAAGCATGCAAAGTCCTATCATTTTTCTTTTTCTTCTTGTTAGAAGGACTATGTGCATCAACATTATTTCTTTGAGAATCCTGCTCAATTCTCTTAGGATGGCCCTCGGGATACAAAGGTTCCTGAGTCACTTTACCTCCTCTAGTTGCAACTCTAACAGCATAGTCATTATTCTTACTATTCAATTCATTGAGAAAATCATTCTGAGCTTTAAGTACTTGTTCTACTTGAGTGGTAACCATAGAAGCATGTTTACTAATGAGTTTAAGTTCGCCTTTAATTCTAGACATATAATCACCCAAGTGTTCAATCATATAAGCATTGTGTTTTAATTCTCTACCAAATAAGCATTGAAGTTTTCTTGCTTAACCATAAAGTTATCAAACTCATCTAAACATTGGCTAACAAACTTATTAGGAGGGATTTCAGCTTTATCACATCTAAAGAGAGAATTTACCTTTACTACCTGTGTCGGGTTATCAAGACCATGTGTTTCTTCAATAGGTGATGAATTAAAACCATGTATTTCTTCAACAAGCGGTAAATTAAGACCATGTATTTCTTCAACAAGAGGTAAATTCTTAACATCTTCAGCTTTTATACCTTTTTCTTTCATAGATTTCTTTGCCTCTTGCATATATTCGGATCATGAAATAGAATACCCCTTTTCTTCGGAGTTGGCTTAGGAGTTGGTTCAGGAAGTGTCCAATTATTTTCATTGGTCAACATATTATTCAATAGAATTTCAGCTTGATTAACAGTTCTTTCCCTAAAAACACAACCAGCACAACTATCCAGGCGGTCTCTAGAAGCATCGGTTAGTCCAGTATAAAAGATATCAAGTATTTCATTTTTCTTTAGAGGATGATGAGGGAAAGCATTAAGCAATTGGAGAAGCCTCCCCCAAGCTTGTGGGAGACTACTTCAATTTGCACAAAACTATATATTTCCCTTAAAGCAGCTTGTTTCTTATGAGCAGGGAAATATTTAGCAGAGAAGTAATAAATCATATCCTGGGGACTACGCACACAACCAGGATCAAGAGAATTAAACCATATCTTAGCATCACCCTTTAATGAGAACGGAAATAATTTAAGGATATAATGGTAGCGAGTTTTCTCATCATTAGTGAACAGGGTGGCTATATCATTTAATTTAGTAAAATGTGCCACAACAGTTTTAGACTCATAGCCATAAAAATGATCAGATTCAACCAAAGTAATTATCTCAGGATCAACAGAGAATTCATAATCCTTATCAGTAACAAAGATAGGTGAAGTAGCATAAGCAGGATCATATTTCATTCTAGCATTCAGAGTTTTTTTCTTTCAGCTTAGCTAATAATTTCTTAAGATCACTTCTATCATTGCAAGCAAGAAAGTCTCTAGCAGTTTCTTCATCCATAACATAACCCTCAGGCACAATAGGCAATTCATATCTAGGGGGAGAATCTTCGTCATCACTTTCATCAATATTATTAGTTTCAATAATTTCATTCTCTCTAGCCCTAGCAAGTTGTTCATCAAGAAATTCACCAAGTGGCACAATAGTATCAACCATAGAAGTAGTTTCATCATAAGTATCATGCATAGAAGAAGTGGCATCATCAATAATATGCTATATATCGTAATTAATAGCGAAGCGGGTTTAGGTGTCGCAAGCTTACTCAAAAGCAGAAGGTGAATCAAGTGCGAGAACTAGATGGCGCTTCCTTACCTCCCTCGTAGTTGAGGGATAAATTTTGGTTTTCTCGTCTTTCAAGTTCTTCATAGTGACCAGCAGATATAAATCCCAAGTGACTCAAAAATAGAGCTATGCTCCCAAGAACGGTGCCAGAAAATAGTCTTGATAACCCACAAGTATAGGGGATCGCAACAGTTTTCGAGGGTAGAGTATTCAACCCAAATTTATTGATTCGACACAAGGGGAGCCAAAGAATGTTCTTAAGTATTATCAGTTGAGTTGTCAATTCAACCACACCTGGATAACTTAGTATCTGCATCAAAGTATTTAGTAGAAAAGTAGTATGATAGTAACGGTAATGGTGGCAAAAGTAACCGTGATAGTTTTGTAGTGTTTGTAACATTGGCAACGGAAAAGTAAATAAGCGAAGAACAATATGTGAAAAGCTCGTAGGCATTGGATCGATGATGGAGAATAATGCCGGATGCGATTATTCATGCAACAGTTATAACATAGGGTGACACAGAACTAGCTCCAATTCATCAATGTAATGTAGGTATGTATTCAGAATATAGTTATACGTGCTTATGGAAAAGAACTTGCATGACATCTTTTGTCCTACCCTCCCGTGGCAGCGGGTTCCTAATGGAACTAAGGGATATTAAGGCCTCATTTTAATAGAGTACCGGACCAAAGCATTAACACATAGTGAATACATGAACTCCTCAAACTGCGGTCATCACCGGGAGTGGTCTCGATTATTGTCACTTCGGGTTGCCGGATCCTAACACATAGTAGGTGACTATAGACTTGCAAGATAGGATCAAGAACTCAGATATATTCATGAAAACATAATAGGTTCAAATCTGAAATCATGGCACTCGGGCCCTAGTGACAAGCATTAAGCATAGCAAAGTCATAGCAACATCAATCTCAGAACATACTGGATACTAGGGATCAAACACTAACATAACTAACTCGATTACATGATAAATCGCATCCAACCCATCACCGTCCAGCAAGCCTACGATGGAATTACTCACACACGGCGGTGAGCATCATGAAATTGGTGATGGAGGATGGTTGATGATGACGACGGCGACGGATTCCCCTCTCCGGAACCCCGAACGGACTCCAGATCAGCCCTCCCGAGAAAGATTAGGGCTTGGCGGCGGCTTCGTATCGTGAAATGCGATGAATCCTTATCTCTGATTTTTTTTCTCCCCGAACGTGAATATATAGAGTTGGAGTTGAGGTTGGTGGAGCTCCAGGGGGCCCACGAGGTAGGGAGCGCGCCCAGGGGGGTAGGCGCGCCCCCACCCTCGTGGACAGGGTGTGGGCCCCCTGGCCTTGATTCTTTCGCCAGTATTTTTTATATATTCCAAAATAATTCTCCGTTGATTTTCAGGACATTTCGAGAACTTCTATTTCGGCACAAAAATAACACCATGGCAATTCTGCTGAAAACAGCATCAGTCCGGGTTAGTTCCATTCAAATCATGCAAGTTAGAGTCCAAAACAAGGGCAAAAGTGTTTGGAAAAGTAGATACGACGGAGACGTATCATGGGAAGTATCATCAATGGGCCTTCTACGGGCCGTATGATCGGTTGGCCAAACATGGGCCAATAACAGACCACATTATGGCCGTAAATGGGCTAGAGTTGAAATCGTCCGTTCATGCGTCGACCATAACGGGCCATCGTTAATCGACCGTATTTTGATGACGCTCTGAAAACGGCCCAATGTATTAACGGGCCACAAACGGGCCGAATGTAACCACGGGCTGAATTTGGCCCACAAGCAGAAAATGACACTAATAGGCCGTAAGTAAACGAATGTGGAAATGAGCCCAAGAATAAATGGGCCCCGAGAAGGCCGAAAGATAACATAATGAAAGCGACCCAACGGAATAATGGGCCGTTAATGGGTATAAAGTGATACACCGCTCATTATGGCCCGCCACCACGGTCGTTAATGGGTATAAAGTGATATACCGCTCATTACGGGCCGGTTTACCACGGGCCGTTAATGGGCCGAGAATAATAAGGGCCTCATATGGGCCGAAAGACGTCATGGGCCATACATGGGCCGGAAGTTAAAACAGGCTCGAATTATATTGGACGGCCCAGATGACGCTACTGGGCCTAATTCGGATAGGCCGTAAACGGGCCCTGGTTTAGCAGGCTATAAATGGGCTATATGCGAACAGGCCGTTCACAGGCTTTCCATGGGCCGGCCCGCCACCTTTTAACCAAGTCAAACGGGCTAGCCTTTTCACAGGAATGGGCCTCTGTTGGGCCGTGCCACGTGTCGACGTATCATAGGCGCTTTGGATCCAATGAGTGGATGACATCTGTCCCAACGGTGAGCCGACACGTGTTTCCTCCAGCCAATGATGATTTTACACATGGAAAATCCCCACTCGTCGGGTTGTTAATGGGTTATCGGATCCAAAACCGGACCCGATAGCTTAACGGCGTTCCGTTACGGTGGATGCCACGTGTCGGTCACCCTTGACGAAAGCATTTCTGTGACGCACGATTTATCGTCATGGAAGTGGACACTTCCGTGATGATAATTTTGGTAATGTCATGGAACACTTCTACGACAACACAGGTATGACTATCTTGATTCTGTCATAAAATTGTCATGGATGTAGATGCATGACAGAAAACACAACCTACTGTGACAAACACGTATGATCATAGTGGTGGACCGCGTAAAAGAGATGAGGATGGTGATTTTGATGAAGACGATCACCGCGGCGATGATTCCCCTCCCGATGGCAGTCCGGCGCCAACGAGAGAGAGGAGGAGAGGTTCTCCCCCTTGTGCTTCATCCTCCATGGCCTCCCCCCTAGATGGGGAGAGGTTCTCCCTCTGGATCTTGGCCTTCATGGCGATGATGGCCCTTCAGGATCCTCCTCCATGGCCTCCGGTGATGATGGCCCCCTCCGGCAGGGTGCCAGAGAGGGCCTAGATTGATTTCTTGTGGCTATAGAGGCTTGCGGCGGTGGAACTTCTGATCTAGGTTATTTTCTGGAGGTTTGGGTATTTGTAGGAGAGGTTGGCGTCGAGAACAAGTCAGGGGCCCCACGGGAAGTCCACGAGGAACAGGGGCGCGCCTTCCACCCTCGTGGGGCCAACGGGCCTCCCCTCCGGTAACTCTTCGTTCCAGTATTTTTTATATTTTCTAAAAAAAGTCTCCGTTGATTTTCATCGCATTCCGAGAACTTTTATTTCTGCACAAAAACAACACCACGGTAGTTCGGCTGAAAACAGCGTCAGTCAGGGTTAGTTCTAATCAAATCATACCAAAATCATATAAAACTTATGAATACTTCATAAATTATAGATACGTTGGAGACGTATCAGCATCCCCAAGCTTAATTCCTGCTCGTCCTCGAGTAGGTAAATGATAAAAGAAATAATTTATTTATTGTGAATGCTAGCAAGTGCATAAGTTTGATCAATGATAGTTCCAATCACTTTCTCTAGCACCATTATATATCATAACAGTAGCTCAACTCATGAAACTTTGATGACCCACAAGTACAGGGGATCTATCGTAGTCCTTTCGATAAGTAAGAGTGTCGAACCCAACGAGGAGCAGAAGGAAATGATAAGCGGTTTTCAGCAAGGTATTCTCTGCAAGTACTGAAATAAGTGGTAACAGATAGTTTTGTGATAAGATAATTTGTAAGGAACAAAAAGTAACAAAAGTAAATAAAGTGCAGCAAGGTGGCCCAATCCTTTTTGTAGCAAAGGACAAGCCTGGACAAACTCTTATATAGAGAAAAGCGCTCCCGAGGACACATGGGAATTATCGTCAAGCTAGTTTTCATCACGTTCATATGATTCGCGTTCGGTACTTTGATAATTTTATATGTGGGTGGACCGGTGCTTGGGTGCTGTTCTTACTTGAACAAGCATCCCACTTATGATTAACCTCTATTGCAAGCATCCGCAACTACAACAAAAGTCTTAAGGTAAACCTAACCATAGCATGAAACTTATGGATCCAAATCAGCCCCTTACGAAGCAAGACATAAACTAGAGTTTAAGCTTCTGTCACTCTAGCAACCCATCATCTACTTATTAATTCCCAATGCCTTCCTCTAGGCCCAAATAATGGTGAAGTGTTATGTAGTCACTACTAGAAAAACCCCTACTAATGGCGCACCTAGTATGGCTATTAATGGCGCATCTGTGGTGCGCCATTAATAGCACGCCATTAGTAATTTTTACTAATGGCGCACCACAGTGCGCCATTAGTATCTGAGATACTAATGGCGCACCATGTAGTGCGCCATTAGTATAGCCCACGGCGCCATTAGTATCTAGTATACTAATGGCGCACTACATAGAGGTGCGCCATTAGTATTCGGTATACTAATGGCGCACTATAGAAGTGCGCCATTAGTAACATTTTTTTTTCAGAACTTTTTTTAAAATTTTTCCAAATTTTTTTTAATTTTTTTCAAAAAAAAAATTTCAATTTTTTTAATTTTTTCATAATCTCAGTTCACTATGGCTTAATCTCAGGTCAAATCGCAATCCGTGGTCAAACTTCCCGAAAGGTCACCCATCCTCACACTACTCCAGCCCAAGCACGCTTAACTTCGTAGTTCTATCCAACCCCAAAGAATAAACTCACTTCGCAGCACTTGTTGATATATCTAGCATATCAATCTGTTATACCTTATTGATGTCTAGGACTTTGTTCATGTTAATGACTATGATGAAATTTTGAAAAATATTTCAAACTTCTCGATCATATTACGTATCATTTTTTGAAAAAAAATCAAATTTTTATTTGAAATTAGTAATTTTTTTCTGTTACTAGTGGCGCACCACATCCACGGTGCGCCACTAGTAAGTTTGAAATTTTTTGATTTTTTTTGCCGCTAGATCTTGAAAGCCCCGTAACTTTTTTTCCGTTAGGTTTTTGGGGATTTTGAGAATGTTTAACGGGGTTCCCCCGGTTAAATTCGGATGTAACTTTTCGAGTAGATGATTTTTCATATAAAAAACTTTTTCATCCGAGTTAGTATGCAAAAGTTATGCCCATTTTTACAAATTCTCGAGAGATTTTGAAATGAAGTCGAAATTCATATTTGCAAATTTTCCCAATAACTAGACCATATATCACATGGGAAACTTATTTTCATTTATTTTTTTGACATTTTCATCATTTTCTTTTATTTTTTTAAAACTGAAAAGGCGATCCACGGGGGGGGTGCATTCGGTGGAAGGTGGCCAAGTTACTAATGGCGCACCGTGGGAGTGATGCGCCATTAGTAGTTGAACTAGTAATGGCGCACCACCCCACGGTGCGCCATTAGTAACTTGGTTACCTTCCACCTTCCACGATGCGTCGTCGGTGGAAGGTGGCCAAGTTAGTAATGGCGCACCGTGGGGTGGTGCGCCATTACTAGTTCAACTGACTAATGGCGCACCACTCCCACGGTGCGCCATTAGTACTTTTGAAAAAAATGATATTTTTTGATTCTTTTTAAAAAACTTAGTAATGGCGCACCGGTGGAAAGTGCGCCATTACTAGTTAAAACTAGTAATGGCGCACCACCCAAGGTGCGCCATTAGTAACAAAAAATTTTTTATTTATTTTTACATTTTTTTCAAAACTACTAATGGCGCCCACGGATGTGGTGCGCCATTACTATCAGTAGTAATGGCGCACTATGCACCGTGCGCCATTAGTAACAAAAATTTTTTATGTTTTTTTTCCAAACTAGTAATGGCGCACTACACACCAGGTGCGCCATTAGTAATATATTACTAATGGCGCACCGAGACATGGTGCGCCATTAGAATATAGTAATGGCGCACCACATCACAGGTGCGCCATTAGTAGCCATTCCATCTATAGCCCTTTTTGTAGTAGTGAGTCAACGTTTCACATAACACCACTAGAGGCTAGACAACATACATCTCATCAAAATATCGAACGAATACCAAATTCACATGACTACTAATAGCAAGACTTCTCCCATGTCCTCGGGAACAAACGTAACTACTCACAAAGAATATTCATGTTCATAATCAGCGGGGTATTAATATGCATATAGGATCTGAACATATGATCTTCCACCAAATAAACCAACTAGCATCAACTACAAGGAGTAATCAACACTACTAGCAACCTACTAGTACCAATCCCGGACTTGGAGACAAGAATTGGGTACAAGAGATGAACTAGGGTTTTGAGAGGAGAT
Organism: Aegilops bicornis; assembly: GCA_021605145.1. Taxonomy (NCBI): domain Eukaryota; kingdom Viridiplantae; phylum Streptophyta; class Magnoliopsida; order Poales; family Poaceae; genus Aegilops; species Aegilops bicornis. Next base: position 763,710,779 of record CM038670.1, read on the forward strand.
GGTGCTGGTGAATATGTTGATGGAGATTGCCCTCTCCCGATGAGAGGAGCGTTAGTAATGACGATGGTGATGATTTCCCCCTCCCGGAGGGAAGTGTCCCCGGCAGAACAGCTCTGTCGGAGCCCTAGATTGGTTCTGCCAAGGTTCCGCCTTGTGGCGGCAGAGTCTCGTCCCGAAAGGTTGCTTCTGATTTTTTCCTCGACGAAAGACTTCATATAGCAGAAGAAGGCCACCGGAGAGCCAAGAGGGGGCCCACGAGGCAGGGGGCGCGCCCCCCACCCTCGTGGCCAGGTGGGTCCTCCTCTGGCGTACTTCTTCCACTCAATATTTTTTATTATTTCCAAAAATAACTTTCGTGGAGTTTCAGGACTTTTAGAGTTGTGCAGAATAGGTCTCTAATATTTGCTCCTTTTCCAAATTTGTAATTCCAGCTGCCGGCATTCTCCCTCCTTATGTAAACCTTGTAAAATAAGAGAGAATAGGCATAAGTATTGTGACATAACGTGTAGTAACAACCCATAATGAAATAAATATCAACATAAAAGCATGATGCAAAATGGACGTATCAACTCCCCCAATCTTAGACCTCGCTTGTCCTCAAGCGGAAGCCGATAACGATAAATATGTCCACATGTTTAGGGGTAGAGGTGTCGATAAAAATAAAATACGTACATGAGGGCATCATGATTATTTTCATAACAGCAACATATATGGATATTGTCATATGATTTCTTATGCTCAAGTAATAATATATTCACAATGCAAAGTATGAATCAGAAACTTTATTGAGAACTAACAAACTATAATCTCTTTCATTAAAGCAATTGCAATTTATCATAACATCAACAAGAGTGTATGTCAGAGCTTTCTAACAAGTCCACATACTCAACTATCATTTAGTCTTTTATAATTGCTAACACTCACGCAATACTTGTGGTTACAGAGTTTTAACCGGACACAGAGAAAGATATGGGCTTATTGTTTCGCCTCCCAACCTTTTACCTCAAGGGTAATGTCAACAATAATAACTCATGCTAACTTACATCCAATTAGATATATCTATTAGGATCTTTCCAACACCCTGTGCTTGCCAAAGGATAAAATATAAAAAAGGAAAGGTGAAGATCACCATGACTCTGGCATAAGGTAGAAGATAATAAAAGATAGTCCCTTCGCAGAGGGAAGCAGAGGTTACCATGCACTTTTATGGTTGGATGCACAAAATCTTAATGTGAAAGAACGTCACTTTATATTGCCCCTTGTGATATGAACCTTTATTATGCATTCGGTCGCTTTTATTTCTTCCACATCACAAGATCGTATAAAGCTTATTTCCTCCACACCAATCAATCATATATATTTAGAGAGCAATTTTTATTGCTTGCACCGATGATAACTTACTTGAAGGATCTTATTCAATCCATAGGTAGATATGGTGGACTCTCATGGCAAAACTGGTTTAAGGGTTTTTGGAAGCACAAGTAGTATCTCTACTTGGTGCTAAGAATTTGGCTAGCATGAGGGGGAAAGACAAGCTCAACATGTTGGATGATCCATGACAATATACTTTATCTCAGATATAAGGAAACATTACCCATTACGTTGTCTTCCTTGTCCAACATCAACTCTTTAGCATGTCATATTTTAATGAGTGCTCCCAATCATAAAAGATGTCAAGATAGTATATTTATATGTGAAACCTCTCTTTCTTTATTACTTCCTATTAATTGCAACGATGACCAAAGCTATGTTTGCCAACTCCCAACAATTTTTAATCATCATACTCTTTCTATGTGAAGTCATTACTCTCAATAAGATCAATATGATCTATTTGTTTCTTTTTATTCTTTGTCTCTTTTCTTTTATTCACTCAAGATCATGGCAAAATAATCAAGCCCTTGACTCAACACTAATATTTATTATATAGCTCACGGACTCGATTACATAGAGAGATCATAAAGCAAAACTCAAAACTAGATCATGCCATGAACTTCATTCTACTAGATCAAGATACTAATAATAGGATCGAACTAAGAAAAACGGTAAAGATAGGAGTGTGATGGTGATACGATACCGGGGCACCTCCCCCAAGCTTGGCAGTTGCCAAGGGGAGTGCCCATACCCATGTGATTATATCTCCTTTGCTGTTGAGGAAGGTGGCGGTGATGATGACAGTTGTGCCTTTAGCTTCTTCATACTGTAATTGAGAAGAGCAATTTCCTCCTATAAATCATCTACCTCCGATTCAAGCTTCAAGATCTTGTCACATAAATATCCTTTGCTTTTCTGCCGAAAACGAGAAGGAATAGATCAGTTGTTAGATAATTTAGCCCTCTTAGGGAGACTAGATTTCTTGAACTTCACGTGCATATCCCCAGGTTGAGGTAGAGGGACATCCTCCTCCTCCGAACTTGAATCATTGATCCTCATCAAATGAGCATCCTCTTCCTCATCTGTAGTTCGACCACAATGAGATAGATCCCATAGATCTTTGGGTCAACAACGAGGTACGAGACATAGCTCTCCCCGTCAGAATCCTGAGATGACAACTTGCTCCAAACCTGCTACAGGAACAACTCGAAACAAGAACAGAGGATATTTGCGTGATACAGGAGTCAAAACCCTCGTGAGAATATATAATGAATTTTTACCGACCAAAATATGTATCGTGCAAGAAAACGGAGTCCAGAGAGCACACGAGGTGCCCACGAGGTAGGAGGTGCGCCCTGTAGGGTAGGGCGCGTCCTCCACCCTCGTGGAGGCCTTGTGTCCTTCCTGGACTGCTTCTTATTTTTCTATTTTTCTAAATATTCCAAAACGGAGAAATATTACCTTAAAAACTGTTTTGGAGTCGGTTTACTTACCGTACCACATACCTATTCCTTTTCGGAGTCTGAAACATTCCGGAAAGTGTCCCTTATGTATTCCTCCGGGGTTACGGTTCCAATAACATTGGTTTCAACATTTATGGGATTACCTGAGATATAATGTTTAATTCTTTGACCGTTCACCACCTTCGGATTTGTGCCTTCGAAGTTGTTGATTTTTATGGCACCAGAACGATAGACCTCCTCGATAACGTAGGGGCCTTCCCATTTAGAGAGAAGTTTTCCTGCAAAAAATCTTAAACGAGAGTTGTATAGCAATACATAATCACCTACATTAAAATCACGCTTTTGTATCCTCTTGTCATGCCATCTTTTAACTTTTTCTTTAAACAACTTGGCATTTTCATAAGCTTGGGTTCTGCATTCATCAAGGGAACTAATATCAAATAACCTCTTCTCACCGGCAAGTTTGAAATCATAGTTGAGCTCTTTAATAGCCCAATATGCCTTATGTTCTAGTTCGAGAGGCAAGTGACATGCTTTTCCATAAACCATTTTATTACCCATAGGATTTTAATATGCAGTTCTATAGGCCCATAATGCACCATCAAGTTTCTTGGACCAATTCTTTCTAGACCTATTGACGGTCTTTCCCAAAATTAATTTGATCTCTCTATTACTCAATTCTACTTGACCACTAGACTGTGGGTGATAAGGAGATGCAATTCTATGATTAACATCATACTTAGCAAGCATTTACGAAAAGCACCATGAATAAAATGTGAACCACCATCAGTCATTAAATATCTAGGGAGTCCAAACCTCGGAAAAATAGCTTCCTTAAGCATCTTAATAGAAGTGTTATGATCAGCACTACTAGTTGGAATAGCTTCTACCCACTTAGTAACGTAATCAACAGCAACTAAAATATGTGTATAACCATTAGAGGCAGGAAAAGGTCCCATATAGTCAAAGCCCCAAACATCAAATGGTTCAATAACGAGTGAATAGTTCATAGGCATTTCTTGACGTCTACTAATATTACCAATTCTTTGACATTCATCACAAGATAAGACAAACTTACGGGCATCCTTGAAGAGAGTAGGCCAATAAAAACCGGATTGCAATACCTTATGTGCAGTTCTATCTCCAGCGTGGTGTCCTCCATAAGCTTCGAAGTGACACTTGCGTAGGATCTGTTCCTGTTCATGCTCAGGTACACAACGTCTAATAACACCATCTACTCCTTCTTTATAAAGATGTGGGTCATCACAAAAATAAAGTCTCAAGTCATAGAAAAACTTTTTCTTTTGCTGGTATGTGAAACTAGGTGGTATGGATTTAGCAACAACATAATTAGCATAATCAGCATACCACGGAGCACTACGAGAAGTATTTATGACATTTAATTGTTCATCAGGAAAGCTATCATCAATAGGTAGTGGGTCATCAAGAACATTTTCTAACCTAGACAAGTTATGCAGCGGGTTCTTAGCTCCTTTTCTATCAACAATATGCAAATCAAATTCTTGTAGCAGGAGAACCCATCTAATGAGTCTAGGTTTAGCATCTTTCTTTTCCATAAGATATTTAATAGCAGCATGATCAGTGTGAATAGTTACTTTAGAATCAACAATATAAGGTCTGAATTTATCACAAGCAAATACGACTGCTAAGAATTCTTTCTCAGTAGTAGCATAATTTCTCTGAGCATTGTCTAGAGTTTTACTATTATATTGAATAATGTTTAATTTCTTATCAACTCTTTGCCCTAGAACAGCACCTACAGCATAATCACTAGGATCACACATAATTTCAAAGGGTAAATTCCAATCAGGTGGCTGAACAATAGGTGCAGAGATCAATGCTTTCTTAAGTATTTCAAATGCTTCTACACAATCATCATCAAAGACAAATGGTATATATTTTTGTAATAAATTAGTCAGAGGCCGAGAATTTTTTGAGAAGTCCTTAATAAACCTCCTATAAAAACCGGCGTGACCAAGGAAACTTCTTATACCTTTGATGTCCTTGGGACATGTCATCTTTTCAATAGCATCAACCTTGGCTTTATCAACTTCAATACCTCTTTCAGAAACTTTATGCCCCACGAAAATACCTTCATTAACCATAAAGTGGCACTTTTCTCAATTCAAGACAAGATTAGTTTCTTCACATCTCTGCAAAACTCGATCAAGGTTGCTCAAGCAATCTCAAAAGAGGATCCATAGATGGAAAAGTCGTCCATGAAAACCTCACAAATCTTTTCACAAAAGTCAGAGAATATAGCCATCATGCATCTTTGAAAGGTAGCAGGTGCATTACATAAACCAAAAGGCATACGTCTATAAGCAAAAGTACCAAAAGGGCAAGTAAAAGTAGTTTTTGATTGATCATTGGCAGACACAGGTATTTGAGAGAAACCAGAATAACCATCTAGAAAGCAAAAATGTGTATGTTTTCATAATCTTTCTAGCATTTGATCGATAAAAGTTAAGGGGTAATGATCTTTCTTAGTAGCTTTATTTAATTTGCGGAAATCAATTACAATCCTATAACCTATAGTAATTCTTTACGGAATCAATTCATCTTTATTATTAGGAATGACAGTATACCTCCCTTCTTAGGGACACAATGGACATGACTTACCCACTGACTATCAGCAACAGGATAAATTATACCTGCCTCAAGGAGCTTTAGTATTTCCTTTCTTACCACTTCTTTCATCTTAGGATTCAGCCGGCGTTGATGATCACGAACTGGTTTAGCATCTTCTTCCAAACTTATTTTATGTTGACATAGAGTGGGACTAATGCCCTTAAGATCATCAAGAGTATATCCAATAGCAGCACGGTGCTTCTTCAGAGTTTTCAATAATCTTTCTTCTTCATGCTCTGAAAGGTTAGCACTAATAATAACAGGATATATCTTATTTTCATCAAGATAAGCATATTTAAGAGTATCGGGCCACGGTTTAAGCTCAAACACTGGATCACCCTTCGGTGGAGGAGGATCCCCTAGGATTTCAACAGGAAAATTGTGTTTCAGAATAGGTTCATGTTTAAAGAATACTTCATCTATTTCCCTTCTTTCATTCATAAACATATCATTTTCATGGTCTAGCAAATATTGTTCTAAAGGATCATTAGGAGGTACGACAATATAAGCAAGACCAATAATTTCATCCTTACTAGGTAATTCCTCTTCACGGTGTTGTCTACTAAATTTAGAGAAATTAAACTCATGGGACATATCACCCAAGCCAATAGTAACAACACTCTTTTCACAGTCTATTCTAGCATTGATAGTGTTCAAGAAGGGTCTACCAAAAATAATGGGACAAAGCTATCTTGTGGGGAACCAAGAACAAGAAAATCAGCAGGATATTTAGTTTTCCCACACAAGACTTCAACATCTCTAACAATTCCCATTGCTAATATAGTATCTCTATTGGAAAGTTTAATTGCAACATCAATATCTTCTAACTCAGCAGGTGCAATCTCATGCTTAATTTCTTTGTATAAGTCATGAGGCATAACACTAGCACTAGCACCCATATCACATAAGCCATGATAACAATGATCTCCTATTTTAACAGAAATAAAAGGAATGCCTACCACAGGTCTATGTTTATCTTTAGCACAAGGTTTGGCGATTCTAGCAGTTTCATCGCAAAAATAAATAACATGCCCATCAATATTATCAGCCAAGAGATCTTTAACAATAGCAATATTAGGTTCAACTTTAATATGCTCAGGAGGTGTATAAGTTCTAATTTTCTTTTACGAATCACAGTTGAAGCTTTAGCATGATCCTTTATCCTAACAGGGAAAGGTGGTTTCTCTACATAAGAGGTAGGAACAACAGGATCATTATAAGTGACAGTCTTTTCTTCAACTTTAATAGGTGCAGCTACTTTTACTTCTATGGGAGGATGATATTTAAACCACTTCTCCTTGGGGAGATCAACATAAGTAGCAAAAGATTCACGAAAAGAAGCTACTATCTCAGAGTCAAGTCCATATTTAGTGCTAAATTTACGGTAAACATCGGTATCCATAAAAGATTTAACACAATCAAAATTAGGTGTCATACCTGACTCCTTACCTTCGCCGAGATCCCAATCTTCAGAGTTGCATTTAATTCTATCCAATAAATTCCATTTGAATTCAATAGTCTTCATCATAAAAGAGCCACCAGAAGAAGTATCGAGCATGGATTGATTATTACGAGAAAGCCGAGCATAAAAACTTTGAAGAATTATTTCTCTTGGGAGCTCATGATTGGGGCATGAATATAGCATTGATTTAAGCCTCCCTCAAGCTTGAGCGATGCTTTCTCTTTCGCGAGGCCAAAAATTATATATACAATTGCGATCACGATGAACAAGATGCATAGGATAAAATTTCTGATGAAATTCCAATTTCAATCGTTTATAGTTCCATGATCCCGTATCATCACATAGCCAATACCATGTCGATGCGTCTCCCTTCAAAGATAAAGGGAAGACCTTCTTCTTAACGACATCATCGGGTATACCTACAAGCTTAAATAATCCACAAACTTCATCCACATATATTAGGTGCCCATCAGGATGCTTTGTTCCATCTCCTACAAAAGGATTAGCTAGCAGTTTTTCTAACATACCCGAAGGAACTTCAAAGGGAATATTTTCATTTTTAGTAGGTTCAGTAGGTTGAGGAGCAACTCTTTGCTCTACTGGTCGGGGAGAAGATACCCCAAACAAGCCCCTCAGAGGATTACTTTCCATGGTAACAGGTGACAGGAAATTTCAGCACACTACATAAATTTTTCCTTACCAAATTCCACCTACCAAAGGCGCTTCACTCCCCGGCAACGGCGCCAGAAAAGAGTCTTGATGACCCACAAGTATAGGGGATCCATCGTAGTCCTTTCGATAAGTAAGAGTGTCAAACCCAACGAGGAGCAGAAGGAAATGATAAGCGGTTTTCAGCAAGGTATTCTCTGCAGGTACTGACATAAGTGGTAACAGATAGTTTCGTGATAAGATAATTTATAACGAACAACAAGTAACAAAAGTAAATAAAGTGCAGCAAGGTGGCCCAATCCTATTTGTAGCAAAGGACAAGCCTGGACAAACTCTTATATAGAGAAAAGTGCTCCCGATGACACATGGGAATTATCGTCAAGCTAGTTTTCATCACGTTCATATGATTCGCGTTCGGTACTTTGATAATTTGATATGTGGGTGGACCGGTGCTTGGGTGCTGTTATTACTTGAACAAGCATCCCACTTAGGATTAACCTCTATTGAAAGCATCCGCAACTATAAAAAAAGGATTAAGGTAAACCTAACCATACCATGAAACTTATGGATCCAAATCAGCCCCTTACGAAGCAACGCATAAACTAGGGTTTAAGCTTCTGTCACTCTAGCAACCCATCATCTACTTATTAATTCCCAATGCCTTCCTCTAGGCCCAAATAATGGTGAAGTGTTATGTAGTCGATGTACACATAACACCACTAGAGGCTAGACAACATACATCTCATCAAAATATTGAACGAATACCAAATTCACATGACTACTAATAGCAAGACTTCTCCCATGTCCTCAGGAACAAACGTAACTACTCACAAAGCATATTCATGTTCATAATCAGAGGGGTATTAATATGCATATTGGATCTGAACATATGATCTTCCACCAAATAAACCAACTAGCATCAACTACAAGGAGTAATCAACACTACTAGCAACCTACTAGTACCAATCCCGGACTTGGAGACAAGAATTGGATACAAGAGATGAACTAGGGTTTTTAGAGGAGATGGTGCTGGTGAAGATGCTGATGGAGATTGCCCTCTCCCGACGAGAGGAGCATTGGTGATGACGATGGCGATGATTTCCCCCTCCCGGAGGGAAGTGTCCCCGGCAGAACAGCTCTGCCGGAGCCCTAGATTGGTTCCGCCAAGGTTCCGCCTCGTGGCGGCGGAGTCTCGTCCCGAAAGGTTGCTTCAGATTTTTCCCTCGACGAAAGACTTCATATAGCATAAGATGGCCACCGGAGAGCCAACAGGGGGCCCATGAGGCAGGGGGCGCGCCTTGGGGGGTAGGGCGCGCCCCCCACCCTCGTGGCCAGGTGGGTCCCCCTCTGGCGTACTTCTTCTGCTCAATATTTTTTATTATTTCCAAAAATAACTTTCGTGGACTTTCAGGACTTTTGGAGTTGTGCAGAATAGGTCTCTAATATTTGCTCCTTTTCCAGCCCAGAATTGCAGTTGCCGGCATTCTCCCTCCTTATGTAAAATTGTAAAATAAGAGATAATAGGCATAAGTATTGTGACATAATGTGTAGTAACATCCCATAATGCAATACATATCGATATAAAAGCATGATGAAAAATGGACGTATCAAACTTCTCATGATCTAGTAACAAGTTATTCACATGTTAAAGTATATATCATAAACTTTCTTGAAAACTAACAAACCGTGCTCTTAGTCATCAAACAATTGCAATTCATCTTATTTTTGGGAAGGGTCTCTGTAAGAGCTTTGATTCAGCAAACTCGATATACTCAACTATCATTTAATCTTTCACAGTTGCTAACACTCATGTGATATTTATAGGTTCAAAGTTTAAATCAGACACAAAGAAAGAGATTGGCTTATAGTTTCGCCTCCCAACCTTTTACCTCAAGGGTAATGTCAACAATAATAATTTATGAAAACCTACATCCAAGTATATATATATATATATCCGGATCGCTCCAACACAAAGTGCTTGCCAAAGGAAAAAGTGTAAAAAGGAAAGGTGATGATCACCATGACTCATGTATAAGGGTAGAAGATAAAAGTAAAAGATAGGCTCTTCGCAGAGGGAAGCAGAGGTTGTCATGCGCTTTTATGGTTGGATGCTCAAAATGTGAATGCAAAAGAACGTCACTTTATATTGCCGCTTGTGATAAAGGCCTTTATTATGCAGTCCGTCGCTTTTATTTCTTACCTATCACAAGTTCGTATAAAGCTTATTTTCTTTGCACTAATAGATCATACATATTTAAGGAGCAATTTTTTTATTGCATGCACCAATGACAACTTACTTGAAGGATCTTACTCTATCCATAGGTAGGTATGGTGGACTCTCATGGGAAAACTGGGATAAGCAATGTTTGGAACCCCAATTAGTATATCTACTTGGTGCAAAGAATTTGGCTAGCATGAGAGGGAAAGGCAAGCTCAACATGTTGGATGATTCAAGACAATATAACATTTTGGATATAGGAAAACATAACCCATTAAGTTGTCTTCCTTGTCCAACATCAACTTTTTAGCATGTCATATTTTAATGAGTGCTCATTATTACAAAGGATGTCCAAGATAGTATATTTATATGTGAAACCTCTCTTCCTTCAATATTCTTTCAGGAATTGTTCAAGTGACCAATTTTGTGTTTGCTAACTTTCAATAAGTTTACTACCTATACTTATTATGTGTGAAGTCATTACTCCCCATGTTATAAGCATATGAAACATATATAAATTCAAATTTACGATATTCAATTCATTCAACCATTTACTCATAGGATATACGTGAAGCGTTTGAGTAAATGACAAACTACTCCAAAAGATATAAGTGAAGAACATTGAGTAGTCAAATAATTAACTAGCCAGGGGAGGATTCTTTTTCATTCAAGATTTCAGTTCCAATTATTTTATGCAAACAGCAAGTAAAGTTGAAAATACGCTCCAAGCAAAACACATATCATGTGACGAATAAAAATATAGCTTCGAGTAAGGTATACCAATAGTTTTGAAGACGAATGAGGGGATGCCTTCCGGGGCATCCCCAAGCTTAGGCGCTTGAGTCTTCCTTGTATATTACCTTGGGGTGCCTTGGGCATCCCCAAGCTTAGGGTCTTTCCACTCCTTATTGTCCTCATATCAATATCTCACCCAAAGCTTGAAAACTTCAATCACACAAAACTTGACGGAACTTCGTGAGATAGGTTAGTATGATAAAGAGTAAACCATTCACTTTGGTACTGTCAAATACAAGGATAATAATTTTTCTCACACATGCCTACTGTACCATATCATTTCTACAATTTATATTGATAAATATAAGCCATAGGAACTAGAAAACAAGCAAACTATGCAATGAAAACAGAATCTGTCAGAAACAGAATAGTCTGTAATGATATGAACAGTAACCATACTTATGCTACTCCAAAAATTATGAAATAAATTGTTAGACGTGAGGAATTTGTCTATTAATCTTCTTCAAAAATAATCAACTCAAAAGCACTCTTCTATAAAGAAATGACAGCTAATCCCGTGAGCGCAAAGTTTCTGTTTTTTACAGCAAGATTACATTAACTTTCACCCAAGTCTTCCCAAAGGTCTTACTTGGAACTTTATTGAAAAAAAAGCTATAAAACATTATTACTAGAGTAGCTTAAGCATGTAAACACACAAAACAGTAAGGGTAAATATTGGGTTTTCTCCCAACAGGCGCTTTTCTTTAATGCCTTTTAGCTAGGCATGATGATTTCAATGATGCTCACATAAAAGATAAGAATAGAAACATAAAGAGAGCATCATGAAGAATATGACTAGCACATTTAAATATAACCCACTTGCTATGCCTAGGGATTCTGTGAGCACATAATTTATAGGAACAAGAATCAACTAGCATAGGAAGGAAAAACAAGTATAACTTCAAAACTTTAAGCACATAGAGAGGAAACTTGATAATATTGAAACTCCTACAAGCATGTATTCCTCCCTCGTAATAATTTTCAGTAGCATCATGAATGAGTTCAACAATATAACCATCACATCAAGCATTCTTTTCATGATCTACAAGCATAAAAAATTTCTACTCTCCACATAAGCAAAATTCTTCTCATTCGGAATAGTGGGAGCAAACTCAACAAAATAACTGTCATGTGAGGCATAATCCAATTGAAAAATAAAATCATGATGACAAGTTTCATGGTTAACATTTTTCTTTATAGCATACATGTCATCACAATAATCATCATATATAGCAGCTTTGTTCTCATAATCAATTGGAACCTCTTCCGAAATAGTGGAATCATTACTAACTAAAGTTGACACTCTTCCAAATGCACTTTCATAAATATCACACTAAGATTCAACACCCTCCAAAATAGTGGGATCACTAATTCCTAAAGTTGACACTCTTCCAACCCCACTTTAGATTATAGTATTATTCATACTCCAAAAGATATAAGTGAATTTCATGGAGCATTCTACAATTAATATAGACTAACCAATATTCAAGCTCAAAATATATAAGTGAAGCACACGAAGCATTCTATAAAACCATACTCAAAAGATTTAAGCGAAGCGCAAAGAGCATTCTATAAGGTCATACTCAAAAGATATAAGTGAAGCACATGAATCATTCTATAAATCGATGAAGGGATATCTCATACTAGAATGGTTCTTAAAGAAAAAGAAAAATACAAAGGACACAAATCATGTGAACAAAACAAAAACCGAGGTATACCGATAATTGTTGAAGAAGAAAGATGGGATGCCAACCGGGGCATCCCCAAGCTTAAATGCTTGAGTATCCTTGAAATATTTACTTGGGGTGCCTTGGGCATCCCCAATCTTGAACTCTTGCCTATCTTTATTCTTCTCATATTGATAGCTCCTCGATCTTCGAACACTTCATCCACACAAAACTTTAACAAAAACTTTGTGAGATCTGTTAGTATAATAAAGAAATCACTACCTTTAGGTACTGTTGCAAAATCATTACAATTTCATATTAGAAATATATCTACTGTATTCCAACTTCACCATGGTTCATACCCCCCGATACTACCCATAGATTCATCAAAATAAGCGAACAACACATAGAAAACAGAATCTGTCAGAAACAGGACAGTCTGTAGTAATCTGCATCAAACTAATATTTATGGAACTCCAATTTTTTTAAAGATATGACAATTTGAAAAAATTGTACATAAGTAATGTGCAAAAAGTTTCAGACCCATTTGACTTTCCAGTAAAAAATGTAAATTCACGCGCTACAGCCAAAGTTTCTGTTTTTGTACTGCACATAGTAAACAAGCAATCTAATCATCCTCAAACCAAAGCTTGGCACATTATTTTTATAATACAATGGACATATAAAAGGGGATAATTATTTTCAGAGAAACTTCCATGAAAAATTCTACATTGTTTCCATGAGCATGAACACAAGTGTTCAAGGTCGACCCTCACTTCTCCAATGCATAACCTTCCAATCACTTCTCTTATTGAAAAAGTTTTTAGGCATGAGAAGCAAGTAATTTTTTTGTATTTTCAATATTTTAAAATTTTCATATGTTTAACCCACAAGTAAACAGAAACAAAAAGGAAAAACAAAATCTACTTAGTGAAGAAAGCAAACAAGCACACACGAGAATATCAACCCCATGCTATTGCTCCCCGGCAACGGCGCCAGAAAAGAGCTTGATAATCCCCAAGTGCAGGGAATCATCGTAGCAATTCCCAAAGTGGAAGTGATAAGTATGGAGTGTCGAACCCACAAGGAGCTAAAGGTAAGATCAATATTCTCTCAAGTCCTATCTGCCACTGATACGACTCTACGTACACCGAAAGTTTGCTTCCAACTAGAAACGATAAATAAAACTACGTTGTGGGTATGAAGAGGATAACTTTGCATGGTACCGGAGAGCTAAAATATAAAAGTAGGTGTTGTTATAATAAAGTTAGAATATATTACTAAATATTATAAATAGCGAGTGTGGAATAATGATGGGTCGGTGTGTGTGGAATTATCCTAGGCAATCGTTAACAAGACCGGTAGTCGTCATTGCAATTTCATATGAGGGAGAGGCATAAGCTAACATACTTTATATTCTTGGATCATATGCACTTATGATTGGAACTCTAGCAAGCATCCGCAACTACTAAAAATCATTAAGGTAAAACCCAACCATAGCATTAACATATCAAGTCCCCTTTATCCCATACGCAACAACCCCTTTACTCGGGTTTATGCTTCTGTCACTCAAGCAACCACTATAAGCGAATCATGAACGTATTGCAACACCCTACAACGGGAATCCCTCACGCTTGCGCGACACGGAGGGCACAATAGGACAGCACCAAAATAAAACATACAACTCATACAAATCTAGATCATCAATCAACCCAAAGACAAAGGATATCTACTCAAAACATCATAGGATGGCAACACATCATTGGATCATAATATGTGGCATAAAGCACCATGTTCAAGTAGGGATTACAGCGGGAGAGTGGGCCACGTAAAAGAGACGAGGATGGTGATGATGATGGTGATGTTGATGAAGACGATTACCGCGGTGATGATTCCCCTCCCGATGGCACTCCGGCGCCACCGAGAGAGAGGAGGAGAGGTTATCACGACCCCTTGTGCTTCCTCCTCCATGGCCTCCCCCTTGGATGGGCAGAGGTTCTCCCTCTGGATCTTGGCCTTCATGGCGTTGATGGCCCCTCCGGGATCCTCCTCCATGGCCTCCGGTGATGATGGCCCCCTCCGGTAGGGTGCCAGAGAGGGCCTAGATTGATATCTCGTGGCTACATAGGCTTGCGGCGGCGGTACTTCCGATCTAGGTTATTTTTTGGGGGTTTGGGTATTTATAGGAGAGGTTGGCGTCGAGAACAAGTCAGGGGGCCCCACGGGAAGTCCACGGGCCTCCTCTCTGGTAACTCTTCGTTCCAGTATTTTTTATATTTTCTAGAAAAAATCTCCGTTGATTTTCATCGCATTCTGAGAACTTTTATTTCTGCACAAAAACAACACCACAGTAGTTTTGCTGAAAACATCGTCAGTCCGGGTTAGTTCTAATAAAATCATACCAAAATCTTATAAAACTATTGTAAACATGGCATGAATACTTCATAAATTATATATACATTGGAGACGTATCAACATCTTCGACAACACCATCTCCTCTCAAAACTAGTTCATCTCTTGTGTTCAATCTTGTTACCGGAACTATAGATTGGTACTTGTGGGTGACTAGTAGTGTTGATTACTATATGGTTTATTTGGTGAAAGATTATATGTTTAGATCCATTATGCTTTTTAATACCCCTCTGATCATGATCATGTTTACCTTTTGTGAGTAGTTACTTTTGTTCTTGAGGTCACAGGAGAAATCATGTTGCAAGGAATCATGTGAATTTGATATGTGTTCGATATTTGATAGTATGTACGTTGTGATTCCCTTAGTGGTGTCATGTGAACGTCGACCACATGACACTTCACCATATTTGGGCCTAAGGGAATGCATTGTGGAGTAGCAATTATATGGTGGGTTGCGAGAGTGACAGGAACTTAAACCCAGTTTATGCGCTATTCCGTAAGGGACCTATTGGATCCAAAAGTTTAATGCTATGGTTAGAATTTATTCTTAATACTTTTTTCGTAGTTGTGGATGCTTGCGGGAGGGTTAATCATAAGTAGGATGTTTGTTCAAGTAAGAACAACACCTAAGCACCTGTCCACCCACATATCAAAATATCAAAGTAGTGAACACAAATCAAACCAACATGATGAAAGTGACCAGATGAAATTCCCGTGTACCCTTAAGAACGCTTTGCTTATCATAAGAGACCATTTTGCCCTGTCCTTTGCCTCAAAAGGATTGGGGTACCTTGCTGAATACTTGTTACTATTATCGTTACTTGCTCGTTACGAATTATCTTGCTATCAAACTACTCGCTACTTATAATTTCAGCACTTGCAGACATTACCTTACTGAAAACTACTTGTCATTTCCTTCTGCTCCTCATTGGGTTCAACACCCTTGCTTATCGAAAAGAGCTACAATTGATCCCCTACACTTGTGGGTCATCAAGGCTATTTTCTGGCGCCGTTTCCGGGGAGTGAAGCTCCTTTGGTAAGTGGAATTCGGTAAGGAAACATTTATATAGTGTGCTGAAATTTATTGTCACTTGTTACTATGGAACATAATCCTTTGAGGAGTTTGTTCGGGGTATCTTCACCTTGTCCAGAACCACAATTAGCTACCCCTCAACCTACTGAAAATATTGAATATGAAATTCCTTCGGGTATGATAGAACAACTGCTAGCTAATCCTTATGTAGGAGATGGAACTGAACATCCTGATATGCACTTGATATATGTGGAACAAATTTGTGGATTGTTTAAGCTTGCAGGTTTACCTGGAGATGAGGTGACGAGAAAGGTTTTCCCTTTATATTTGAAGGGAAAAGCATTGGCATGGTATACGCTATGCGATGATATTGGATCATGGAATTGGAATCGTTTGAAATTGGAGTTTCATCAAAAAAATATCCTATGCATCTAGTTCATCGTGATTAGAATTATATATATAATTTTTTGCCTCGTGAAGAAGAAAGTATCGCTCTAGCTTGGGGAGGCTTAAGACAATGTTATATTCATGCCCCAATCATGAACTCTCAAGAGAAATTAATATTCAGAACTTTTAAGCTCGACTTTCTCGTAATTATCAAACCATGCTTGATAATTCTTGTGCTGGTTCTTTTATGAAGAAGACTATTGAATTCCGGTGGGATCTTTTGGAAACAATTAAAGGCAACTCTGAAGATTGGGAACTCGACGAAGGTAAAGAGTTAGGTATTAAGCTTAAGTATGATTGTGTTAAATCTTTTATGGATAGCAATGCTTTTCAAAAGTTTAGCACTAAATATGGACATGACTCTGAGATAGTAGCCTCCTTTTGTGAATCATTTGCTACTCATGTTGAACTCCCTAAAGAGAAGTGGTTTAAATATCACCCACCTATTAAAGAAGACCTTATAGAACCGGTACCAGTTAAAGAAGAAATTATACTTTATAATGTTGATATAGTTGTTCCTTCTGCTTATATTGAGAAACCACCTTTCCCTGTTAGGATAAAGGAACATGCTAAAGTTTCAACTGTGGTTAACAAAAGCTATATTAGAACACCTAAACCTGATGAACAAATTAAAGTAGAACCTAGCATTGCTATGGTTAAAGATCTCTAATAAGAAGATATGGATGGGCATGTTATTTACTTCTATGAAGAAGCTGCTAGAATTCCTAAACCTGATAGAAAAGACAAACAGAGACCTGTTGTTGGCATGCCTGTTATTTCAGTTAAATAGGATATCACTGTTATCATGGTTTATGTGATATGGGTTCTAGTGTGAGTGCTATCCCTTACACTTTATATCAAGAAATTATAAAAGACATAACACCTGTAGAATTAGAAGATATAGATGTTACTATTAAACTTGGTAATAGAGACACCATATCACTTTGTGGGATTATTAGAGATGTTGAAGTCTTGTGTGGGAAGATAAAATACCCTACTAATTTTCTTGTTCTTGGTACCCCACAAGATGACATGTCCCATTATCTTTGGTAGACCCTTCTTGAACACAGTTATGCTAGGATAGACTGTGAGAAACAAACTGTGGGTGTTAGCTTTGGTGATGAGTCTCATGTGTTTAATTTTTCCAAGTTTAGTAGAAATCATCATGAAAAAGAATTTCCTAGTAAGGATGAATTAATTGGTCTTGCTTCTATTGTTGTATCACCTACTGATCCTTTAGAACAATATTTGCTAGACCATGAGAATGATTTACATATGCATGAAAGAAATGAAATAGATAAGATTTTTTTTGAACAATGTTCTCTGCTTAAACACAATTTGCCTATTGAAACTCTAGGAGGTCCACCTCCACCTAAAGGTGATCCTGTATTTGAACTAAAACAATTGCCAAACACTTTGAAATATGCTTATCTTGATGAAAAGAAGATATATCCTATTATTATCAGTGTTAACCCTTCAAAACATGAGGAAGAAAGATCACTGAAAGTTCTAAGGAAGCACCGGGCTGCTATTGGATATACTCTTGATGATTTAAAGGGCATTAGTCCCACTCTATGTCAGCACAAAATTGATATAGAACCTGATGCTAAACCCGTTGTTGATCACCAACGTCGGTTAAATCCGAAGATGAAAGAAGTGGTAAGAACGGAAATATTAAAACTTCTGGAAGCAGGTATAATCTATCCCATAGCTGATAGTAGATGGGTAAGTCCTGTTCATTGTGTTCCTAAGAAAGGAGGTATTATTGTTGTTCCTAATGACAAGAATGAGCTTATTCCATAAAGAATTATTACAGGCTATAGAATGGTAATTGATTTTAGAAAATTAAATAAACCAACTAGAAAAGATCATTACCCTTTGCCTATTATTGATCAAATGCTTGAAAGATTATCTAAGCACACACAGTTTGCTTCCTTGATGGATATTCTGGCTTTTCACAAATACCTGTTTCTCAACCTGATCAAGAAAAGACTACTTTTACTTGTCCTTGATGACCCACAAGTATAGGGGATCTATCGTAGTCCTTTCGATAAGTAAGAGTGTCAAACCCAACGAGGAGCAGAAGGAAATGTTAAGCGGTTTTCAGCAAGGTATTCTCTGCAAGTACAGAAATAAGTGGTAACAGATAGTTTTGTGATAAGGTAAATTGTAACGAGCAACAAGTAACAAAAGTAAATAAGGTGCAGCAAGGTGGCCCAATCCTTTTTGTAGCAAAGGACAAGCCGGAACAAACTCTTATAATAGGAAAAGTGCTCCCGAGGACACATGGGAATATCGTCAAGCTAGTTTTCATCACGCTCATATGATTCGCGTTCGGTACTTTGATAATTTGATATGTAGGTGGACCGGTGCTTGGGTGCTGTTCTTACTTGAACAAGCATCCCACTTATGATTAACTTCTATTGCAAGCATCCGCAACTACAACAAAAGTATTAAGGTAAGCCTAACCATAGCATGAAACATATGGATCCAAATCAGCCCCTTTAAGCAACGCATAAACTAGGGTTCAAGCTTCATCACTCTAGCAACCCATCATCTACTTATTACTTCCCAATGCCTTCCTCTAGGCCCAAATAATGGTGAAGTGTTATGTAGTCGACGTTCACATAACACCACTAGAGGCTAGACAACATACATCTCATCAAAATATCGAACGAATACCAAATTCACATGACTACTAATAGCAAGACTTCTCCCTTGTCCTCAGGAACAAACGTAACTACTCACAAAGCATATTCATGTCCATAATCAGAGGGATAATAATATGCATAAAGGATCTGAACATATGATCTTCCACCAAATAAACCAACTATCATCAACTACAAGGAGTAATCAACACTACTAGCAACCTACTAGCACCAATCCCGGACTTGGAGACAAGAATTGGATACAAGAGATGAACTAGGGTTTGGAGATGAGATGGTGCTGGTGAAGATGTTGTTGGAGATTGCCCTCTCTCGATGAGAGGAGCGTTGGTGATGACGATGGCGATGATTTCCCCCTCCCGGAGGGAAGTGTCCCCGGCAGAACAGCTCTGCCGGAGCCCTAGATTGGTTCCTCCAAGGTTCCGGCTCGTGGTGGCGGAGTATCGTCCCGAAAGGTTGCTTCTCATTTTTTTCTCATCGAAAGAGCTCCTATAGGAGAAGATGGGCATCGGAGAGCCACCAGGGGGACCACCAGGGGGACCTCGTGAGCAGGGTGTGGGCCCCCTGGCCTTCATCTTTGGCGATGATTTTTCTTTATTTATTTTAAGACATTCCGTGGAGTTTCAGGACTTTTGGAGTTGCACAGAATAGGTCTCCAATATTTGCTCCTTTTCCAGCCCAGAATTCCAGCTGCTGTTTTTCTCCGTCTTCAGGTAAACCTTGTAAAATAAGAGAGAATAGCCATAAGTATTGTGACATAACGTGAAATAATAGCCCATAATGCGATAAGTATCGATATAAAAGCATGATCGAAAATGGACGTATCAGTCCTTTTGGAACCTATGCTTATAGATGTATGCCTTTTGGTTTATGTAATGCACCTGCTACCTTTCAGAGATGTATGATGGCTATATTCTCTGACCTTTGTGAAAAGATTGTTGAGGTTTTCATGGATGACTTTTCTGTTTATGGGAAGTCTTTTGATGATTGTTTAAGCAATCTTGATCAAGACTTTGCAGAGATGTGAACAAGCAAATCTTGTCTTGAATTGGAAGAAGTGCCACTTTATGGTTAATGAAGGCATTGTCTTGGGTCATAAAATTTCTGAAAGAGGTATTGAAGTGGCCCAAGCTAAGGTTCATGCAATTGAGAAAATGCCATGTCGTAAGGACATCAAAGGTATTCGTAGTTTCCTAGGTCATGCTGGTTTCTATAGAAGATTTATTAAAGAGTTTTCTAAAATTTCTAGGCCTCTTACTAGTCTCTTGCAAAAGGATATTCCTTTTTTTATGATGATTGTCTTGAAACCTTTGAAAGACTCAAGAAAGCTTTAATTTCTGCACCTATTGTTCAACCACCTGATTGGAACTTGCCTTTTGAAATTATGTGTGACACTAGTGATTATGCTGTTGGAGCTGTTCTAGGACAAACAATTGATAAGAAATTGAATGTTATTCATTATTGTCGGTGTACTAAAGTAGGGGTACCTTAGTACCCCGAACTTGTGCACGGGCAGTCGCAGCGTCCCCGTGGCAAGCCTCGCCGGGCGTCCACCAAGACCCTCCGCAGCCATTCAAAAGACAAGACCCCGGCAAGAGGAGCTTGCAGGGAAGGCCTCTCTAGGCACAGACAAGGTCCCGACAAGAGGAGCTTGTCGGGAAGGCCGCTCCAGGCACGCAGAAGACAAGGCCCCGGCAAGAGGAGCTTGCCGGGAAGGCTCGGAGCGCGACAAGTATCCGGGCGCGACAAGGATTCGGCAGCGGCAAAGGCGCTTGCCGCTGCATGCAACTTCTCTCCGTCTCCGCTCCAGCTCACCCAATGACGTGTCGCCATGGGACCATTCCATGGGCGCGTGTCGGCGGTCAGGCAGCCAGCGGAGAGCAGCGATAAGCGGCGGCAGACAGTTTCGCCATCGTCATGAAGCGAGGCGCACTGACGGTCTCTTTTACACTGTTTGGCGACAATGACGGGCATTTATTGCTTTTGTCCCTTGCCGTCGAGTTAGGTATTTTGCACCTTGTACACTGTTCAAGTAGGTGTACCAACTCCTGTTTTACATTTGTACCCCGCCTATGTTGCCACTGTCGGAGACCCCTTGAGCATATAAAAGGAGGCCCGAGTGCAACGTGAAAGGGTTCGATTCCGCTGGTTCCGATAGGGAGTTCGGTTCCGCGGGTTCCGCAGTAGGGGTTCGGTTCCGCGGGTTCCGCAGGTTGGGCTGGTTCGATTCATTCGACTGGCCGTAGACTAGACACACTCATGCTAGGTCTTGTAGCTCGCATTGCTCCCTAGCAAGAACACAATAGATCAAACAAGCAGCAATAGGAGTTTTATCTCTCCGGAGAGCTCCGAAGCTGGGTAAACCGCTCGTGTGCGTCGCCTCAATCCGCTCTTCGTGCGATCTCCGCCCCCTCCGAACCACAAGGGGCCTGGTCCGCCGGCCCCATAGGTGTTCGTGGGTACGATCAGCCTCCCCGACATCTCTGGCGCGCCAGGTAGGGGGCGTCGAGGCCGTGTGAATCCGATCCGGCGTTCACGCGAGCAGCAACGTCAACATCTTCCTCAACATGCCACCGAAGAAGAAGGCTTCGGCGGCAGCAGAGCCGTCCGCGTCGTACCCACCCTCACCGCAGCAAACGGGTGGTGGGGCGGCAGACGCCGCGGAGGGAGGGGCGCCGACGAAGGTGCTCGCGACGTTGCCAAGTCCAAGGACAAGGCACCGCAAACCTCGGCGTTCGCGCATCCCCCGCGCCCATCTCAGGAGACGCGGGACCAACAACGTCATGGCGTTCACAACGCCATACGTTCGTTGGATCGAGACCCTCAAGACCAGCATGCGCGCCAACATGCCGGGCACTAGTGAGATACGGTCGCCGGACGGGCGCTGCTCCTTCTAACGTAGTTAGAAGTCCGAGCGTGTCCCGCTCCTCGCACCGTTCTCCAATGCCGCCTACTACTACAGGAGAAGCTCTAGCGAGAGCTCAACTGCTCCTCGACTACCCTCCAACGGCCGACAAGGTCGACGAATGGAGGGCCACTATCCAGAGCCTCATCGGCTTTGCCAACGGCGACGCTCTGCGGCAACCAACGCCATCATTGCCGTGGCGAGACGACAAGGCACGAGCCGGTGGCGACGAGACTGTCGGAGGTGCAACCACCTTGCACTCTCCGCCAAGAAGGCCAAGATCGCCGACTCACCGGATCCACCTCGACAGCGACTCCACTGCGTCGTTGGATCCGCGAGCTCGCCGCGATCAGCGCCAAGTTCTTCATGAGCGACAACAAGAGGACGCTCGAACTCGCATCGAGCGCCGAAGAGAAGCGCGATGTCAATCCGACAAGCGCGCTGGGCCTTCTGTTGACATGCACGCGCCGGAGGGGCCAGGCAACTTGCCGTACGCAGTAGGTTGCCCTGCGTTCACTCATGAGCTGCGGCAAGTCCAGTGGCCCAGCCAAAAAAACTTCAAACCAGACGTGCCGGAGAAGTATGATGGCAGGACGCATCCGTCGGAGTTCCTCAGCATCTACACCATCGCGGTGCAGGCTGCGGGGACGGGCGACAAGATCCTCGCCAACTACTTCTCGCCGTGCTCAAGCCCAACGTCCGATCTTGGCTCATGCACTTGCCGGACAACTCCATATCCTCTTGGGCAGATCTGTGCCATCGGTTTGTTGGCGCCTTCACGGTGGCCACAAACCTCATGGCCAAGAGAGTGACCTTCACTTGCTCGCCCGAAGGAAGGAGAGTCCTGCGCAAGTTCATTCCGAGGTTCAGCCGTGTGCACTACAACGTCCCAGACGTCCACCTGCCGCGGTGATCAGCGCATTTCATCGAGAATGTGCGGAACCGCAGGATGAGGAGGAGATGGCGATGTGCAAAGTCAAGGACGCGTCGATGAGCTGTACGCCTTGGCCGACAAGTGTGCTGCTACCGAGGAAGGGAGGAGACTCCCAGGAGAGAATGCATAAGCAGGATCTGACAGTGATGACACCGCCCCGGCAAAGAAGGGCCGGCGGCGAGGCAACAGGAAGAAGAAGGCCAGAGAAGTGCTAGCTGTCGAGCAGTCCGGCAACGGAGGCGGCGACAAGAACGCCAAGGCTGGTGGCTCCGGCAAGGAGGTTGCCGCTGACGCCAACCACCAGTCGGTGGCGGCCGACAAGCAGGACGGCTCCGGCAAGCAGTACTGCAAGATCCACCGCACCAAGGGCCACGATCTCCAGAGCTGCAAGAAGGTCGAGCAGCTCGTCGAACAGCAGAGAGCTGAGTACGAGCGGCGAGACAAGGAGAAGGCCCAGGAAGGTGTTGGGGGAGCAAGCAAGAAACGTCCCGGCCGGGGAGGACGCCGCGGCAAAGTCAAGCAGCGACAAGGAGATCGACCTCCCCGCGGCCGCGACAAGGATGAAGATGATGATGACGACGAAGGTATGGAGGACGACGACACCGATGAGCAGGAGTTTTAGAAATCCACAGAGGTTCTCTGCGTTGACGGAGGTGCTTCCCTGCATACCTCCCACCGCCAACTCAAGCAATGGATGCGGGAGGTCAATGCAGCGGAACCATCCGTAGAGTCACGCAAGCCTCAAGTGGTCCAAGACGCCTATCATTTTTGATATTGAGGACCACCACGATCGCATAATCGCGGTCGGGTGCTTGCCGATGTTGGTCTCTCCAACCATCCGCAACCTCAAGGTCACAAAAATGTTAGTTGACGGCGGGCCGGCTTGAATCTGATCTCCTCCGCGGTGCTCCGAAGCTTCAAATCCCGACAATGAGCTCGAAGAGACCGGAACCTTCCAAGGAATCAATCCGGAAGGAGCAAGCGAAGGGAAGATTACGTTGCGGTCACATTTGGCGTGAGCTGAACTTCAGGATCGAGAGGGTTACGTTTGACGTCGCCGATTTCCCATTGCCTTACAATGGGATACTTGGCCGTCCAGCACTCGCCAAGTTCATGGCAGCCTCTCACTACGCCTACAACCGACTCAAGATGCCGGGCCCGATAAGCGTCATCTATGTCCATGGCGACAAGAAGGATGCCCTTATCTGTGCCAACAAGATCTTCCGGGATGCAGCAGCCGCGACAGATTGCCAGACACTTGCCGCTGAAGCTCCCGGGGGGAAGAAGACCAAGTCCAAGTCCAGCAAGGGCTCGATGCTCACTCCGGCAAGCGCACCTCTTGGTGCTGCGCTGCGTCGAGGACGCACCATCGAGCTCCACCGCAAGTGCAAGAAGATGGTGGCTCGCCAAGACCAAGAAGGTGCCCGCCAAGGAGGACGGCGCTGGTGGTACCTTCACCATCGCTGCCTCTCGATCCCAAATAGGAAGGCGTGCTCGTTGCTTTCCTGCGAGGCGAATGTCGGCGTGTTTGCATGGCAACCGTCGATATCCCGGTGTTCCCGTGAAAGTGATTGAGCACCGCTGGCTGTTTGTCCTCATCTTGTGCCCGTCAAGCAAAAAGTCGTGAAGCAAGCGGTGGAGCGCCAAGAATTCATAGCGAACAGATCAAGAAACCGGAAGCAGCAGGCCTTGTCAGAGGAGTGCTCCATCCTACGTGGTTGGCCAATCCTGTAGTCGTGCGCAAAGCAAATGGGAAATGGAGACTTTGTATTGACTTCACGGATGTTAATAAAGCTTGTCCCAAAGATCTGTTTCCCTTGCCGCGCATCGACCAGATTGTTGACTCCACGGCTGGATGTGATTTGCTTTCGTTTCTTGATGCCTACTCAGGATACCATCAGATCTTCATGGCTGAAGAAGATGAAGAGAAGACCGCATTCATTACACCATGTGGCACGCTACTGCTTCATACGGATGCCTTTCGGTTTGAAGAATGTTGGTTCAACATTTGCAAGGGTAGTCCATGACGCTTTTGAGCCGCAAATGCACATAAATGTAGAAGCCTACATGGATGACATAGTGGTCAAGAGCAAGGACAAAGCAACTTTGGTTCAAGATTTGGACGAGACCTTTGCAAATCTGCGCAAGATAAACCTCAAGCTCAACCCCGTGAAGTGCGTGTTTGGAGTCCCTTCCGTCAAGCTTCTCGTGTTCTTCGTGTCTCATCGAGGTATTGAAGATAATCCCGACTAGATCAAGTCCATTTATCAGATTGAGGCACCAAAACGAGTCAAAGATGTACTAAGACTTGCCGGTTGCGTAGCTGCTCTCAAAGAGGTTTATTTCTAGGTCTGCTGAGCGCCCTGCCATTTTTCAAGATTTTGAAAAAGGCAGGTCCAAAGAAATGGACTCCCGAAGCGGAGGCTGCGCTGCAGGACTTAAAGAGATACCTGTCCTCCACTCCAACACTTGTCGCACCTAGACCACAAGAGAAGTTGCTGCTATATATAGCGGCAACCAATCAAGTGGTTAGTGCTGCTTTAGTGGCGGAGAGGGAGGCGGATGATGAGCCAGCAACCGCGGCAAGCACATCCAGCGACAAGCGGGGCTTTCACGACAAGCTCTGGTCCCGACAAGGACGAATCCGCCTGAGACACATGAACAGATCTGAGAAAAGGATGGTGCAGCGCCAAGTCTACTTTGTCAGTTCCCTTCTGCAGGGGGCTAGGTCAAGGTACTCTGGTGTGCAAAAATTGCTTTTCGGCCTCCTCATGGCCTCGAGAAAGCTGCGCCATTACTTCCAAGCACATGAGATCACAGCTGTCACTCGCTTTCCCCTGAAGAGGATACTGCAGAATCCGAAGCGGCAGGCGTGATTGTCGAGTGGGCACTGGAGCTGTCAAGCTTTGGTCTCAAGTTTGAAAGCACATCAACTATCCAAAGCGTAGCCTTGGCAGAATTCATAGCAGAATGGACGCCAACGCCGGATGAAGAGATTCCGGAGACGAGCATTCCCGTCAAAGAAGCAAGCAAAGAGTGGCTAATGTACTTTGATGGTGCCTTCTCGCTGCAAAGGCGCCCGGTGCTTAGGCGTCTTTGCTTATCGCACTCCACCGGAGAGCACCTCAAGTACGTCGTCCGGATGCACTTTCCCAAGGAGCAAGCGACAAACAATACTGCAGAGTATGAAGGTTTGCTTGCCGGTCTCGGGATCGCGATGGACCTTGGGATCAAGAAGCTTATTGTCGTGGGTGACTCGCAACTCGTCAGTCCGCCAAGTCAACAAAGATTACCAGAGTCCGTTGATGGAAGCCTCACGTTGATGAAGTGAGGAAGCTAGAAGAGCACTTTGACGGCCGCAAATGGAACATGTTCCAAGAGCTCGAGAATGATATTGCCGACGGCTGTCAAAGTGCGCTGCGCTTAAGTTACCAATGGAACCAGGGATTTTCGTGCTCAAGCTGACTCAACCAACCGTAACACCATCAACAGGCAGAATAAGAAGAGGAAGTTGGCCTCGATGACTATTTTCCGGCAGAGCTTCCCGAAGCCGTCGTTGCAAAGGTCCCCAAGATCAACACCAATAGCAGTCTTTGAGGAGCAGTCTGCTCCGGCACCCTGTGGTTTGTTTCGTTGAAGCAGACGTTCCGACAAGTCTTGCTCCGGCAAGCTTGTCGGGAGCATCAAGCTCCGGCAGGTACGCAGTCCTCGCCGTAGAAGCCGATGTTCCCGCAGCAGCAGATGTGCCTTTAGTCCTTGTTGTCGAGCCACAAGCTCCAAAGATGGGCGCAGCAGATTGTCCATTTCCTTCAGACAGAGAACTTC
Source organism: Aegilops bicornis (assembly GCA_021605145.1). NCBI lineage: Eukaryota > Viridiplantae > Streptophyta > Magnoliopsida > Poales > Poaceae > Aegilops > Aegilops bicornis. The sequence goes on from CM038670.1 coordinate 763,737,298, forward strand.
CGAAGAGCAGGAAGAAGCGGAAAGAGTAGCCCGGCAGTCAAGTATGTACCAGTTTGTCGACAAAGATACCGCATGTAAGAAGACTCAACGGTGTGAAATTGAAGTGTATTCCGGGGAAGATGGATGAAGCTGTTGGCGAAGATACATGGAGGCATATGTGGTCACCACATTGGCGCAAGAAGAGCACTTGCCGGCAAAGCTTTCCGGCAAGGTTTCTTCTGCCGACAGCCCTCCGTGATGCAACCGCACAAGTAACCAAGTGTGAAGCGTGCCAATTCCATTCCAAACAGATACACCAGCCAGCTCAAGCTCTCCGGACGATCCCTTTATCCTGGCCATTTTCGGTCCGGGGCTCGACATCCTCGGCCCCTTCCCCGAAGCTGTCGGGGCTTTGAGTACTTATGCGTCGCCATCGACAAGTTCACAAAGTGGCGGAAGTGGAAGCGATGAGGAAGGTGACAAAGATCAGCAGTCAAGTTCTTCAGTCGATTGTTTGCCGTTTGAATCCCTAACAGGATCATCACCGACAACGGCACACAATTTCTGAGTCGCACCTTCATGCAGACATCCAAGACCTTGGCGCCAAGGTGCCTTTGCTTCCGTTGCTCACCCGAGAAGCAACGGTCAGCGAAGAGGGCAAATGCTGAAGTGCTGCGCGGGCTCAAGACCAGAACTTTCGACAGGCTGCACAAGTGCGGAAGAAACTGGATCGAGGAGCTGCCGGTGGTTCTTTGGTCGATCAAGACGACGCCAAATCGAGCCACTGGCCAGGCACCCTTTGCTCTAGTCTATGGAGCAGAGGCAGTTCTCCCCAGGGAACTTCGTGATACGGATCGCCTCGAGTACTCGCTTATGATGAGCTTGAGCAAGAGCAGCTGCGACAAGATGACGCGCTGCTCCTCAAGGAGGATCGTCTTCAGGCCGATGTGCGAGCCGCTCGCTACCAGCAAGCCCTGCGCCGCTACCATAGCTGCAGGGTTAGTGCCAGAAGTCTCGAGGAAGGCGACCTTGTTCTTCGGCGCGTTTAGTCCGCCAAGAATTCAAACAAGTTGACGCCAAAGTGGGAAGGCCCTTATCGGGTGAAACGAGTCACTAGGCTCAAGCCGTCTCATTGAGACCGAAGATGGCATTCGGTGAGCAACTCTGGAACATTGAGCATCTTCGTAAGTTTTACCCATAGGGCGCGCGGTTGTCGGAATCCGTTCCGCAACCACCTTTTGTACAAGTCTTGCCGCTGTTGCATGTAATCCTTCAGACAAAGCCGGGCGCGGACCCGTGCATCAAGAAGCTCGTGTGTTGCGCCGCGACTTGTCAAGTTCATGCTTTCATCAATTTATTGCATGCTTTGGCTAACACTTTGCGCAGCAACCACACCCGGTAAGCAGAATCGAGCCGCTAGGCTCCATAACGTTATTTCCTCTTCTTTTTCTTCTCTCAAAGAAAGGAAGGCTCCCTCGCGCACAAGTTAACCAGGGGGGAGGAGGAGATAATACCTATGGACCAGGCACCGCTCGAGGAAGTTTCACCCCATCGGGAAGCAAGAAACAGAAAAGCTAAGTTGCCAAAGTTTGAGCAATCAATTTTAAATTTTCGTTATCTTCCTCGAACGATAGTACTTTGTATGGAAAACTCATGTGTGAGAGGAACCAACTCGCCGGCTAGTCGCGCCCTTACTTTGTTTCGAGTCCGCTCAACAACTTAAGTGAGCTGCGGCTAGTCGCGACAAGGTTGCTTGTCGGAGGCGGCATCGCCAAAGAGGTCAGCCGACGTTCCGCACTCGGCGCTCGCGGCAAAAGTGCCCGCACCGACAAGTTCCCTGAATGCGTAAGGCAGAAACGTACAAAGGAAGAAATCAAATAGAGGAAATAACATTGCATCGATCGATTCAGATCAGTAATAAATTTTTTAAGTTATCTTCCTTGAGCAATGGCGCTTTGTATGAAAAAACCCGTGCGCGGAGGAACCAAATCGTGTTGGTCGCGCTCTTACTTTGTTTCGAGTCTGCTCAATAACTTAAGTGAGTTGCGGCTAGTCCGCGACAAGGTTGCTTGTCGGAAGCGACCCCGCCAAAGAAGCCGCTGAAGTTCCGACTCGGCCATGGCAAGGGTGCTCGCACCGCAAGTTTCCAAAAGCGAGGGCAATAACATACAAAGCCAAGAGTCGAGTAAAGGAAGTAACGTAGCAAACGTTGCCCGAATAAAGTTATATTGCAAAATAACTTTTTACGGCCTTCTAAATCGTTCTCGAACTGAAATAACAGCGAAGAGGAGAAGAAGGCGGCGCTGGCACCCAAGCCCGGCAAGCCGGAGTTGCCGGGGCTGCGGCAAGCCGAGTGGCCGGGGCCGTGGCAAGCCGAGTTGTCGGGGCTGCGATATCAGATAAGCCTTTCGTCCTTTTCAAGCATCCTTTTTCATTAAAAACATACTCCTCGGCTACAATCCGTGGGGAATGACAAACATGAAAGAGAGGATTACAAGCTTTAAATGCGGATAAGGCCCGAAGGCTTACAAATTAAAAGGATAAGATGCCCGTAATCCCTTTCCTGTCCCTCTTTTCAGGAGGTAGGTCGAGGAGGCGAGAAGGGCAAAAGAAACGCCTAGACGAGCTACGGGTGCCAGAAGGCACCAAGGGAACATCCCGGGAGCTCCCCGAGGGCTTGACGGAGATGGCACCGCCGGAAGCGGGGCTTGAAGGCGGGCGGGGCGTCGGCCGCAGCTGTCGAGGGCGCTACGCCCTCGTACTCTGACTTGACGGCCTTGTCGCCATCCCTCTTCCCCTTCCGCAGCCTCCCTACGCCAGTCGCCCAAGGAGACGACCTCGGGGAGTTCAAGGAACCGGCGACGCGGATGATGGGGTCGCCGGTGACGCACGAAGCGGCGCCCGACAACTAATCGGGCCCGCCACCCTCGTCGTCGCTGTTGCTCTCCTCCTCGTCACTCTCGCTCGAGGGGGAATCTTCGCTGTCGGAGGAGCTATCCACGCAGCACTTCGCCCGAGTACCAAGATCCCCGAAGACCTTGACGGAGAGGAGATCACCCTCCATTAACTTAAAATGGAGGGTAAACCCCGCCCTCAGGCTATGGATGCGAGTGAACGTCTTCCACCCACGATCAAGATACATCACATTAGGGGCTGGGAATACAACACGGACTCGCATGCCGCTGATTCCACAGCCCCTCATGTGCGATCTCGATGTCTCGGCGGATCCGACTCCATCGCGCTCGCGAACGGAGCTGGAAGCCGGAGGCGACGACGAGGCGCCCGGCGCAGCCTGACGAAGAACTCACAAGGGTCGTCCCTTTTATGGACCGCCGCGGGGAGGAACCGCCCGGCGAAGCGGAGGCAGCGCCGCCCGTCCGCCTCTTCCCGAGCGCCTCGACCTCGTCCACGACCTCGCCTCCCTCTTCCTCTTGGGGCTGGCTCTGCCGCCCGGGCGTGGGGTTGGGAGGAGCGCTGTCTAGCGGCGACCCTCGCCGCCACCGATGAAGAACCAAGGTTCCTTTTCTCCATGGCGAATGAGAGAAAGGGAGCGGAAACCGAGGAAAGAAGGAGATGGGAGAGTGCGGGCTTGCGCTCCCCTTCCGCTCTTATTAAGGAAGCAAGGTGGGGGCTCGACCGCCTCGCTCGACAAATCAGGGCATAGGAAGAGCAGGGAATCGGGGCCAACCTGCTGCCTCTGCTCGTAACGGCCCAGTTTTCCACTTCCACCGCCCACGACCCCGAGAGCATGGGAACCACGTGGCGGGGATGCAGAACTGAGGCGACGGGTGAAGCGACCCCGCACGCCGCCCACTTCCCCCACGACGCCGCAATTGACGCGTGCCGTTACGGGGGAACGCGGCGGATACGGAATGGGTTTGGTTTGGACCCAGGCCGCGCGTGCCCGTGCCCTGTTTTGGGCCTGGCCCAACAGCGCTCGGCACCGTGTATGGCCCAGACCCGGGGGCTCCTGTCGGTGTACTAAAGTAGGGGTACCTTAGTACCCCGAACTTGTGCACGGGCAGTCGCAGCGTCCCCGTGGCAAGCCTCACCGGGCGTCCGCCAAGACCCTCCGCAGCCATTCAGAAGACAAGACCCCGGCAAGAGGAGCTTGCCGGGAAGGCCTCTCGAGGCACAGACAAGGTCCCGACAAGAGGAGCTTGTCGGGAAGGCCGCTCCAGGCACGCAGAAGACAAGGCCCCGGCAAGAGGAGCTTGCCGGGAAGGCTCGGAGCGCGACAAGTATCCGGGCGCGACAAGGATTCGGCTGCGGCAAGGCGCTTGCCGCGGCATGCAACTTCTCTCCGTCTCCGCTCCAGCTCACCCAGCGACGTGTCGCCATGGGACCGTTCCATGGGCGCGTGTCGAGCGGCTGTGCAGCCAGCGGAGAGCAGCGATAAGCGGCCGACAGCTCGCCATCGTGCGAAGCGGAGGCGCACTGACGGTCTCTGTTACATGTTTGGGCGACAACGACGGGCATTTATTGCTTTTGTCCCTTGCCGTCGAGTTTGGTATTTTGCACTGTACCTTTGTTCAAGTAGGTGTACCAACTCCTGTTTTTACATTTGTACCCCCGCCTATGTTGCCACCTGTCGGAGACCCCTTGAGCATATAAAAGGAGGCCCGAGTGCAACGTAGAAAGGGTTCGGTTCCGCGGGTTCCGCAGTAGGGGTTCGGTTCCGCGGGTTCCGCAGTAGGGGTTCGGTTCCGCGGGTTCCGCAGGTTGGGCTGGTTCGATTCATTCGACTGGCCGTAGACTAGACACACTCACGCTAGGTCTTGTAGCTCGCATTGCTCCCTAGCAAGAACACAATAGATCAAACAAGCAGCAGTAGGAGTTTTATCTCTCCGGAGAGCTCCGAAGCTGGGTAAACCACTCGTGTGCATCGCCTCGATCCGCTCTTCGTGCGATCTCCGCCCCCCTCCGAACCACAAGGGGCCCGGTCCGCCGGCCCCATAGGTGTCCGTGGGTACGATCATCCTCCCCGACAATTATGCTAGTAAAACTCTAGACAATGCTGAAAGAAATTATGCTACTACTGAAAAAGAATTCTTAGCAGTTGTGTTTGCTTGTGATAAATTTAGACCTTATATTGTTGATTCTGAAGTAACTATTCACACAGACCATGCTGCTATTTAATATCTTATGGAGAAGAAAGATGCTAAACCTATACTTATTCGTTGGGTTCTCTTGTTACAAGAATTTGATAGAAAAGGAGCTGAGAACCCCGTAGCTGATAACTTGTCTAGGCTTGAAAATGTGCTTGGTGACCCACTACCTATTGATGATAGTTTTCCTGATGAGCAGTTAGATGCAATAAATGTAGCTAATGGTACTCCTTGGTATGCTGACTATGCTAATTACATTGTTGCTAAATATTTACCACCTAGCTTTACATACCAACAAAAGAAAAAACTTCTTCTATGATTTAAGACATTACTTTTGGGATGATCCACATCTTTATAAAGGAGTAGATGCTATTATTAGACGTTGTGTACCTGAGCATGAACAGGGAAAAATTCTATGGAAATGTCACTCCGAGGCTTATGGAGAGCATCATGCTGGAGATAGAACTGCTCACTAGGTATTGCAATCTGGATTTTATTGGCCTACTCTCTTCAAGGATGCCCGTAAGTTCGTATTATCTTGTGATGAATGTCAAAGAATAGGTAACATCGGTAGCGTCAAGAAATGCCTATGAATTATTCACTTGCTATTGAACCATTTGATGTTTGGGGATTCGATTATATGGGACCTTTTCCTTCCTCTAATGGGTATACACATATTTTGGTTGCTGCTGATTATGTTACTAAATGGGTAGAAGCTATTCCAACTAGTAGTGCTGATCACAACACCTCTATTAAAATGCTTAAGGAAGTTATTTTCCCAAGGTTTGGAATCCCTAGATATTTAATGACTGGTGGTGGTTCACACTTTATTCATGGTGCTTTCCGTAAAATGCTTGCCAAGTATGATGTTAACCATAGAATTGCATCACCCTACCGTCCTCAGTGTATTGGTCAAGTTGAACTTAGCAGTAGAGAAATAAAATTAATTTTGCAAAACGCTGTCAATAGGTCTAGGAAAAATTGGTCTAAGAAATTAGATGATGCACTTTGGGCTTATAGAACAACATATAAAAATCCTATGGGTATGTCTCCTTATAAAATGGTTTATGGAAAAGCTTGCCATTTGCCTCTTGAGTTAGAACATAAAGCATATTGGGCAGTTAAAGAACTCAATTATGATTTCAAACTTGCTGGTGAAAAGAGGTTATTTGACATAAGCTCATTAGATGAGTGGAGAACCCAGGCCTATGAAATTGCAAAGTTATTTAAAGAAAAAGTTAAAAGATGGCACGACAAAGAAGTCAGAAACGTGAGTTTAAAGTTGGAGAATATGTTTTTTTTGAAAGTGAAGACAGTAGGAAAGGCTCCTACTGCATATATATTAAAATAACATAGAACTATTACATGGTGGTAATTACAAAGGGTGGTAGTGAAGGTTCAGAACTAAAGACTAAACCAAGTGCTATGGAGGGTCCTGTTGTAAGTTTTGCAAGATGGAAGAGACCACATGTCTCTTATGAACAGTCAATTTATATTGGATGTTACAAAAATTAGACTTGAACCGAGCCCACCAAGAGGTCACTGAGGGTGCAATATGTCTGAAATGGTTATTGTTGCGCTCCTTCCATAGGCTCCAAGCAGCAACCAAGAAGATTTCCATGATCATTTTGCGGGGATGTCGTTCCTTTAATTGCCTCACCAGATCCAGCCTGTCCCCAGCCGCGACCCAGCTTATGTTCAAGCGCCGCCAGCGCACTTTGCTAAAGGTACAGTGGAAGAACAGATGTTCTACCGTTTCCTCTATATGTAGGCCACATAGCAAGCAGTCCAAGTTGGAACCCATGTTATAATTCCTTCTTTTAAGCATGTTTCATGTATTGAGGCGGTCTGACAATAAGAACCAACCAAAGACCTTGATTTTGGGGGTGCACTTGGTCTGCCACAGCGATCGAAAGGCTATATGAGCAATCACCTCCCGAAAGAAGAATCGATAATACGTGGCCGTTTTGAACTCGATCGTCCCCCAGCAGTACAACCAAACATCACTATGCTCCTCAAACCTCACAGCCGTGACATCTAGTTGCAGCAGTTTGACCTCCTCATGAGCTTGCACGGAGGGCAGAAGTTGAAAGGTTTCGTGCAGCGTGGGGTGATACTTCTCCAACGTATCTATAATTTTTTATTGCTCCATGCTACTTTATCTATTGTTTTTGACTATAATGGGCTTTATTTTCCACTTTTATATTACTTTTTGGACTAACCTATTAACCGGAGGCCCCGCACAGAATTGTTGTTTTTTGCCTATTTCAGTGTTTCGAAGAAACGGAATATCAAACGGAGTCCAAATGGAATGAAACCTTCAGGAACGTGATCTTCTCACCGAACGTGATCCAGGAGACTTCGACCCTACTCCAAGGAGTGCCTGAGGCGGTCACGAGGGTGGGGGGCGCGCCCTCCCCCTTGGGCGCGCCCCCCTGCCTCGTGGGCCCCCTGACACTCCACCGACGTACTCCTGCCTCCTATATATACCTACGTACCCCCGACAGATCAGAGACGGAACCAAAAACCTAATTCCACCGCCGTAACTTCCTGTATCCACGAGATCTCATCTTGGGGCCTGTTCCGGAGCTCCGCCGGAGATCAACACCATAGCAGCTCCGATGAAGTGTGAGTAGTTTACTTCAGACCTTCGGGTCCATAGCTAGTAGCTAGATGGCTTCTTCTCTCTTTTTGGATCTCAATACAATGTTCTGCCCCTCTCTCGTGGAGATCTATTTGATGTAATCTTCTTTTTGCGGTGGTGTTTGTTGAGACCGATGAATTGTGGGTTTATGATCCAACTTATCTATGGAAAATATTTGATTCTTCTCTGAATTCTTTTATGTATGATTGAGTTATCTTTGCAAGTCTCTTCGAATTATCCGTTTGGTTTGGCCAACTAGATTGGTAGTTCTTGCAATGGGAGAAGTGCTTAGCTTTGGGTTCAATCTTGCGATGTCCTTACCTAGTGACAGAAGGGGTTGCAAGGCACGTATTGTATTGTTGCCATCGAGGATAACAAGATGGGCTATTTATCATATTGCATGAATTTATTCCTCTACATCATGTCATCTTGCTTAAGGCGTTACTCTGTTTTTAACTTAATACTCTAGATGCATGCTGGATAGCGGTCGATGAGTGGACTAATAGTAGTAGATGCAGAATTGTTTCGGTCTACTTGTCTCGGACGTGATGCCTATATACATGATCATCGCCTAGATATACTCATAACTATGCTCAATTCTGTCAATTGCTCAACAGTAATTTTTTCACCCACCGTAGAATATCTATGCTCTTGAGAGAAGCCACTAGTGAAACCTATGGCCCCCGGGTCTATTCTCATCATATCAATCTCCATCACTTTACTTACTTGCTTTGCTTTTATTTTTTACTTTGCATCTTTATACCAAAATACCAAAAATATTATGTCTATCAGATCTAACTCTCGAAAGTGACCGTGAAGGGATTGACAACCCCTAATCATGTTGGTTGCGATTAGCTATCGTTTTGTGCAAGTACGAGGGACTTGCGCGTGACCTCCTACTGGATTGATACCTTGGTTCTTAAAAACTGACGGAAATACTTACGCTATTGTGCTGCATCATCCTCTCCTCTTCGGGGAAAACCAATGCAAGCTCAAGACGTAGCAAGAAGGATTTCTGGCGCCGTTGCCGGGGAGGTTTACGCAAAAGTCAACATACCAAGTACCCATCACAATCCATATCTCTCGCATTACATTATTCGCCATTTGCCTCTCGTTTTCCTCTCCCCCACTTCACCCTTCCCGTTTTATTCGCCCTCTCTTTCCCAATCTCCTCCTCTCTTTTACTTGCCCTTTTGTTTCTCGTTTGGATGGATTAGATGCTTATTTATTCCTAAACAAAGAATTCAATATCTATGGATCCTGATCCGCTTGCCAATCTTTTGAAGAGATCCAATTATGATGAACCAATTCCTAGTGATTTGGATGCACTAGATTATCTTTATAAGGTTTTGCCTGAAATCCGTGAAGTGACTCGCGATAGATATTTGAATAAAAAGCATGATTGCATTGATTTTATTATAAATTCTTTTGATGTCAATTGTGCTAATAAGATGCAAAATCCTAAGCTTGGGGATGCTAGTTTTGCTATGTCTACTACTTGTTGCAATGATCACGATTAGGGTGATTCTTCTTATGATCTTGAAAATTTATTTAAGCCCCATGATAAATATGAGATTGATAATATTGTTTGCAATAATATCGAAAGTGGGTTTGGAAGAGTGTCAACTTTAGATCCCACATATTTGGACAATATTCAACCTTATCAATTTTTTTATAAAAGTGGGCTTGGAGAAATCATGACTTTAGTTAATGACAATCCCACTATTTTGGAAGAGTGTCAACTTTGCATACATGTGGATCATGTTAAGAATATGTTATGTGGTAGCTATTTTGTTGAATTTGCTTATGATCCTACATGTAATTATTATGAGAGAGGAAAATATGGTTGTAGAAACTTTCATGCTATTAAATTACCTCTCGCTATGTTGAGATTGTATTGTCTCTTTCCGCTTCCTTGCATATGCTAGTTTTTGCTTGCCTTGATTTGTTTGCCTATAAGATGCCTATGCATAGGAAGTATGTTACACTTAGATGTGGTTGTCACATGTTTTATGATGCTCTCTTTGTGCTTCAATTCTTGTCTTTCTTGTGAGCATCATTGAAATCTCAATGCCTAGCTAAAAAGGCTTTAAAGAAAAGCGCTTGTTGGGAGACAACCCAATTTTTTTCCTTGCTAATTAGTAATAAATAATCCATCTAGCCTCTGTTTAGATGTGGTTTTATCTTTTAATTAGTGTTTGTGCCAAGTTGGACCTATTGGATCTTCTTGGATGATAGTTATTTGATCTTGCTGTAATTTCCAGAATCTTTGTGCTCAGTGCCCGAATTGTTAAAAATCACCAGAACGTGATAAAATACTGATTCAAATTGCTGCTGATCAATAAACAAATTTTCGAGGTCGTATAATTTTGGTAGAATGTTTTGGGTTACAGAAGTTTGCGTTAGTTACAGATTACTACAGACTGTTCTGTTTTTGACAGATTCTGTTTTGCGTGTGTTGTTTGCTTATTTTGATGAATCTATGGTTAGTAAAATAATTTATGATCCATAGAGAAGTTGGAATACAGTAGGTTTAACACCAATATAAATAAATAATGAGTTCATTACAGTACCTTAAAGTAGTCTTTTGTTTTCTTTCTCTAACGGAGCTCACGAGATTTCTATTGAGTTTTGTGTTGTGAAGTTTTCAAGTTTTGGGTGAATTCTTTTGATGGATTATGGAACAAGGAGTGGCAAGAGCCTAAGCTTGGGGATGCCCATGGCACCCCCAAGATAATCCAAGGACACCAAAAAGTCAAAGGTTGGGGATGCCACGGAAGGCATCCCCTCTTTCGTCCACTTCCATCGGTAATTTACTTGGAGCTATATTTTTATTCACCAACATGATATGTGTTTTGCTTGGACCGTCTTGTATCATTTGAGTATTTGCTTGTTAGTTTACCACAATCATCCTTTCTGTACACACCTTTTGAGAGGGCCATACATGAATTGAAATTTGATAGAATACTCTATGTGCTTCACTTATATCTTTTGAGCTTGATAGTTTGCTCATAGTGCTTCACTTATATCTTTTGAGCGTGATAATTTTTGCTCTAATGCTTCACTTAGATCTTTTAGAGCACGGTGGTGGATTTGTTTTAAAGAAACTTGATATCTCATGCTTCACTTAGATTATTTTGAGAGTCGTTAATAGCATGGTAATTTGCTTAATGTTAATATACTTGGTATTCAAGATATATGAAACTTTCTTTTGAGTGCGTTGAATACTAAGATAAGTTTGATGCTTGATAATTGTTTTGAGATATGGAGGTGATAATATCAAAGTCATGCTAGTTGAGTAGTTGCGAATTTGAGAAATGCTTGTGTTGAAGTTTGTAAGTCCCGTAGCATGCACGTATGGTTAAAGTTATGTAACAAATTTGAAACATGAAGTGTACCTGGCTTGTGCATCCTTATGAGTGGCGGTCGGGGACGAGCGATGGTCTTTTCCTACCAATCTATCCCCCTAGGAGCATGCACGTAGTACTTGATTTTTGATGACTTCTAAATTTTTGCAATAAGTATATGAGTTATTTTGACTAATGTTGAGTCCATGGATTATACGCACTTTTACCTTTCCACCATTGCTAGCCTCTTGATGCCGTGCATTGCCCTTTCTCACATTGAGAGTTGGTGCAAACTTTGCCGGTGCATCCAAACCCCGTGATACGATACGCTCTATCACACATAAACCTCCTTATATCTTCCTCAAAACAGCCACCATACCTACCTATTATGGCATTTCCATAGCCATTTGGAGATATATTGCCATGCAACTTCCACCATCATCATCATGCCATACTTTACTTTTCTCATATTGCCATTGCATGATCATGTAGTTGACATCGTATTTGTGGCAAAGCCACCATGCATTATTTTTCATACATGTCACTCTTGATTCATTGCACCATCCCGGTACACCACCGGAGGCATTCATATAGAGTCATATCTTGTTCTAGTTTCGAGTTGTAATCCTTATGTTGTAATCAATAGAAGTGTGATGATCATCATTATTAGAGCATTGCCCCCCAAAAAAATAGAAAGGCCAAAAAAAGGAAGGCCCAAAAAAAAGAAAAGAAAAGGGCAATGCTACTACTCTCTTTTTACACACTTGTGCTTCAAAGTAGCACCATGTTCTTCATGTAGTAGGTCTCATATTTTGTGCTTCAAAGTAGTACCTTGTTCTTCATGTAGTAAGTCTCATATATTGTGCTTCAAAGTAGCACCATATTTTTCATATAGTGAGTCTCATAAAGTTGTCTTTCTATACTAGTGGGAATTTTTTGTTATAGAACTTGGCTTGTATATTCCTACGATGGGCTTCCTCAAATGCCCTAGGTCTTCATGAGCAAGCAAGTTGGATGCACACCCACTAGTTTTCTTTTGTTGAGCATTCATAGCTCTAGTGCATCCGTTGCATGGCAATCCCTACTCCTCATGTTGACATCAATTGATGGGCATCTCCATAGCCCGTTGATTATCCTCATCAATGTGAGACTTTCTCCTTTTTTGTCTTCTCCACACAACCCCCATCATCATATTCTATTCCACCCATAGTGCTATATCCATGGCTCACGCTCATATATTGCGTGAAGGTTAAAAAAGTCTGAGATTATTTAAGTATGAAACAATTGCTTGGCTTGTCATCGGGGTATAGAAGTTGGGAACATCTTTGTGTGACGAAAATGAAGCGTAGCCTAACTATATGCTTTTGTAGGGATGAACTTTCTTTGGCCATGTTATTTTGAGCTGACATAATTATTTTGATTAGTATGCTTTAAGTATTATTATTTTTATGTCAATATGAACTTTTGTCTTGAATCTTTCGGATCTGAATATTCATATCACAATTAAGAAGATTTACATTGAAATTATGCCAAAGTATCACTCCGCATCAAAAATTCTCTTTTATCATTTACCAACTCGAGGACGAGCATGAATTAAGCTTAGATGCCTGATACGTCTCCAACGTATCTATAATTTTTATTGCTCCATGCTACTTTACCTATTGTTTTGGACTATAATGGGCTTTATTTTCCACTTTTATATTACTTTTGGGACTAACCTATTAACCGGAGGCCCAACCCGTAATTGCTGTTTTTGCCTATTTCAATGTTTCGAAGAAACGGAATATCAAACGGAGTCCAAACGGAATAAAACCTTCTGAAACGTGATCTTCTCACCGAACATGATCCAGGAGACTTGGACCCTACTCCAAGAAGTGCCAGAGGCGGTCACGAGGGTGGGGGGCGCGCCCTCCCCCCTGGGCGCGCCCCCTGCCTCGTGGGCCCCCTGACGCTCCACCGACGTACTCCTTCCTCCTATATATACCTACGTACCCCCGACAGATCAGAGACGGAGCCAAAAACCTAATTCCACCGCCGTAACTTCCTGTATCCACGAGATCCCATCTTGGGGCCTGTTCCGGAGCTCCGCCGGAGGGGGCATCCACCATGGAGGGCTTCTACGTCAACACCATAGCCCCTCCGATGAAGTGTGAGTAGTTTACTTCAGACCTTCGGGTCCATAGCTAGTAGCTAGATGGCTTCTTGTCTCTTTTTGGATCTCAATACAATGTTCTCCCCCTCTCTCGTGGAGATCTATTTGATGTAATCTTCTTTTTGCAGTGTGTTTGTTGAGACCGATGAATTGTGGGTTTATGATCCAACTTATCTATGGAAAATATTTGATTCTTCTCTGAATTCTTTTATGTATGATTGAGTTATCTTTGCAAGTCTGTTCGAATTATCCGTTCGGTTTGGCCAACTAGATTGGTAGTTCTTGCAATGGGAGAAGTGCTTAGCTTTGGGTTCAATCTTGCGGTGTCCTTACCTAGTGACAGAAGGGGTTGCAAGGCACGTATTGTATTGTTGCCATCGAGGATAACAATATGGGGTATTTATCATATTGCATGAATTTATTCCTCTACATCATGTCATCTTGCTTAAGGCGTTACTCTGTTTTTAACTTAATACTCTAGATGCATGCTAGATAGCGGTCGATGAGTGGAGTAATAGTAGTAGATGCAGAATTGGTTCGGTCTAGTTGTCTCGTACGTGATGCCTATATACATGATCATCGCCTAGATATACTCATAACTATGCTCAATTCTGTCAATTGCTCAACAGTAATTTGTTCACCCACCGTAGAATATCTATGCTCTTGAGAGAAGCCACTAGTGAAACCTATGCCCCCCCGGGTCTATTCTCATCATATCAATCTCCATCACTTTATTTACTTTCTTTGATTTTACTTTTCAATTTGAATCTTTATTCCAAAATAACTAAAATATTATCTCTATCAGATCTCACTCTCGTAAGTGACCGTGAAGGGATTGACAACCCCTAATCGCGTTGGTTGCGTGTAGCTATCGTTTTGCGCAGGTACGAGGGACTTGCGCGTGACCTCCTACTGGATTGATACCTTGGTTCTCAAAAACTGAGGTAAATACTTACGCTACTATGCTGCATCATCCTCTCCTCTTCGAGGAAAACCAACGCAAGCTCAAGACGTAGCATGGGGGCTGTTAAAAAGTCTGTAACCGACAGGTCTTCATCGGTGACATACGAGAATGCTCTCAGATATTTATCGGCGTAGATCGCATTATTCCAGTTATCCTTCCAAAAGAGTGCAGATGTGCCTTGTTTTATTTGTACACTAGTGATTCCGCGGTATATTGTCATTAAGAGAACCAGCTCTCGCCATCAGAAGGAACCACATGCATCCATAGCATGGGCGATTGATTCAACATAGTATGTATCCTAGATTAGCTGCACCCAAGGGATATCCATTCTGTTATAAAACTTGTGCAGAAACTTCAGAAGCAAACCATCATTTTGAACTTTCAGATCAAGAACCCCGAGACTACCACTAGATTTGGGTCTACACACCATGGGCCAGGCAGCTAGTGAGTTATGTTTGACGCCATCCGCAGTTTTTTTGGTCCACAGGCAGTGTCGTCGTATTTTATCCAGTTGTGCAACGTTTTTTGGCAGCAATCGCATGGTGCCCATCGGATAAATAGCAAGCGATGTAATGATCGAGTTGATCAAGGCCAACCTACCAGCATGCGACATGAGGGACATGGCTGCGGTGATCTTTCTTTCAGCTTTGCACACGAAAGGTGTCATGTCAAGAACCGAAGGGCGGTTGGTCCCTAGGGGTAAACCGAGGTATGTAAATGGCATGTTGGCCTGAGTGCAACCGAAAAGAGCAGCCAGATCATTGCATGTGTCAACCTAGTATTAATAGGCACGAGAGTGGATTTATAAAAGTTGATCTTAAGACCAATGGAGGTGGCGTAGTCTTCAAGTATTTGCTTCATCTTAGATGCTTGACGAAGACATGCAGGCAAGACAATTATAGTGTCGTCTGCGTATTGGATCACTGGGTACTTGGCATTGCCCTTGGGATCGAGGGATGGGGTGACTTAGTAAACCTTGATCCAGCGCTTCATTAATGGCTGATTGCAAGAGGTCGGCCGCAATGACAAAAATGTTCTTTTGTAGAACTCTCGTTTTAGATTTTTTGCAGGAAAGCTCCTCTCAAAATGGGAAGGCCCATATGTCATCGAGGAGGTTTACCGCGCTAGTGCCATCAACATAAATAATTCTGAAGGTACTAACCCGAAGGTTGTCAATGGATAACGAATAAAGCATTGTATCTCATGTACGTCTATTAATGTTGAAAGTAATATTATCCAAACTTTGACACCGGAAGGACACATAAAGAGTCCTTCCGGAACACATAAAGAGTCCTTCAGGAGGTACATGATACGGTAAGTAAACGGACTCCAAAAAATCCGCAATATTTTTATCAGTTTTGGAATATTTTATAATTTTGGAAATAAAGAAACTTCCAGGAAGCGTCCCCTAGTGGGCACAAGACACCAGGGCGCGCTAGGTTTTCCTGGCACGCCCAGGTGGGTTGTGCCCACCTGGGACACCTTCCGTACTCCATTTTTCTTCCATGTACTTGTCCTGCAAGATAAAAAATTTATATATACTTCCCGGACCTGTTGATCACCGTATCGCGGAGAAATCCTCTGTTCTCTTTTTCCCTTGCTGTTTTCTGACAGATTCAGCTAGACTGACATCATGTCTTCCTCGTCCTTCAAAGATGGAGAAGGAGACACAAGGTTGATTCAGGAGGATTTGAGGGGGGATGAAGCTGAAGAGGTTGCTATGGAGGAAGAAGAGGAAAATCCTTTTGGCGTTCACTCTCCGGCCTCCGAGAGGGGCACATTAGCTGGCATCTCTACCTACCCTAATCCTCATCAAGCCATGGGATCATTGAACGATCAAGCAAGCTTGGAAGTGCAAGAAGATCTCCACCCAAGGAGACCCTTACACAGGTTACATCGTAACAATTTCCATAATTTGATTCACAATTACGGGTTCGAGAACACTCCTCGTAGGCACATACCGTCCAACTGGGACATATCTCAGCCAAGAGAAAACAGTGCATGAACAAAACCATGGGGTCCTGAGAATAAACACATAATGGCCAAGGTGAAGAAAAACAGTGAATTAATTCATCAAGCCCTTCGGGAGATTCAAGGTTTGAAGGATCTACTCATGGTTATGTTGGAGAATACTTTATCACCACCACCATCTTCTTCACCATCAAAGGAAAACTGAGTATCGGGTATGGGCACTCCCCTTGGCTTCCGCCAAGCTTGGGGGAGGTGCCCCAGTATCGTATCACCCCACTATCTTTTTGCTTTTACTTATCTTAGTTCGATCTTTTTTCTTTAGATGAAATAAAGTTTAGTTCGATCCTTTCTTATCCGAGAGTTTGCTTAGTGATCTATCATTGTAATTGTGTGCAAGTTATATAATAAAGTTTAGTATGAGTTTTTGTTTTCTTTAATTACTCTCTTGTTGCAAATAAAGAAAAGAAAAGAAACAAGAAAGAAATAAATATAGAAAGGAAATAAATAAAGAAAGGATAGAAATAATAAAAAGATTATATACTAATCCTATGGTAGGTGATAGCACCACATAAGGAAAAGTATAAGTAAGAAAATTTTATTAGAGATTGACAAACATAGCATTAGTCAATAATGCAAATCATGAAAGAATTAATAAGGGAAGAGAAGATTCACATATAAATATACTATCCTAGAAATCTTTTGTGATTGTGAGCCCTCATCAAAATATTATATGCCAAAATTGTTGACGTTGGACAAGGAAGACAACTTAATAGTTTATGTTTGTTTATATTTACATAGAAGTCATATTTTCATAGATCCTTCAACATGTGGTGCTTGCCCCAAATCTTTGCTAGCCAAAAATTCCGCACTAAGTAGATATACTACTTGTGCATCCAAAAACACTTAAACCCAAATCTTTTTCAAGTGTCCACCATACCGACCTAGGGACTGAGCAAGATCTGTCAAGTAAGTTGTCATCGGTGCAAAAAGGCAATAAAATTTGCTTCTAAATATGTTAGATCATTTAGTGTAAGAAAATTGAGCGTTGTACGAACTTGGATGACAAAGAATAAAAGTGACAGACTGCATATTAAAGGTTGTCATCTTAAGGGGCAATACAACGTCACGTTCTTTTGCACTAAGGGATTGAGCATGCAAACAAATAAGCGCATGGCAACCTCTGCTTCCCTCTGCGAAGGGCCTATCTTTTACTTTTATGTATTTACTTTTATGCAAAGATTCAAAGTTTTCCTTCTATTCCTTTTTATTTTCTCTTTTGGCAAGCATCATGTGGTGAGGGAAGATCTAGGCACATATGTCCAGTTGAATATAGATAGCATGAGTTATTAAATCACACTCGAGGTGAGTATGTTGGAAGGCCAAACTAAAAGCCCCTATCTTTATATCTGTCTGATTGAAACATTTTGTTCATGAGTATGAGGTGAATGTTAGCAATCATAGAAGACTATATGATAGTTGAGTATGTGGACTTGCTTAAAAGGCCCCGACACATGACTCTTCCTGAAAAGATGATGAATTGTAGTTGCAAAGTTGACTGAGAACATAGTTTGTTAGTTTTTAATAGAGTTTTTGCTTCATACTTCGATTCTGTGATGAACTGTTAATTATTCATGGGAAGTGTATGATACAAGTTGTATGAAAATAGTCCTATGTTTAATTTTGTTGTTGTTATAATAATCAGCATGATGCTTCTATGTCCGTATTTTGTTTTTATCGACACTTCTCTCTCAAAGCATGTGGACATGCTTTTCGATTTCGGTTTTCGCTTGAGGACAAGCGAGGTCTAAGCTTGGGGGAGTTGATACGTCCATTTTGCATCTTGATTTCTTACTATTATTTATAATGTTTTTATCCATAATAATGCTTTTTGGAGCAATTATAATGCCTTTTCTCTCATAATTTGCAAGGAACACACAAAGAGGGAGAATTCCGGTAGCTGGAAATCTGCACCTGAAAAAGCTACGTCAGGCTACCTATTATTCACAACTCCGAATGAGCTGAAACTTGACGGATATTTTTTATGGAATATATAAGAAATACTGGAGCCAATAAACACCAGAGGGGGGCCACCAAGTTGGCCCAACCCACCTGGGCGCGCCAGGCCCCCCATGCGCGCCCTGGTGGGTTGTGGCCTCCTCGGCACACCTCCGATGCCCATCTTTTGGTATATAAGTCATTTTGACCTAGAAAAAATAAGGACAAGGCTTTCGGGACGGAGCGCCGCCGCCTCGAGGCGGAGCTTGGGCAGGAGCACTTTTTCCCTCCGGCGGAACGATTCTGCCGGGGGAACTTCCCTCCCGGAGGGGGAATTCATCGTCATCATCATCACCAACAACTCTCCCATCTTGGGGAGGGCAATCTCCATCAACATCTTCAACAACACCACCTCCTCTCAAACCCTAGTTCATCTCTTATGTTCAATCTTGTTACCAAAACTATAGATTCGCACTACAAGAAATATGTCAACTTGTGACCCTCACTATTGGTCTCTGAAAGGTCATTGGTTTTCATTTGCGACCTTTTTTTGACCAAAAATAGATGGTCAAAAGCTGGCGGTCGTAAAATGAAATTCACGACCTTCTTCGGGATAAGGTCGTAGACGTTTACGACCAAAACCAAAGGTCGTGGAACCCATGATCTTATGTTTTGGTCACTGGCTATCTGCCCAGGCCACGTCGAATCCGACGTCGCAATCTGGCGTGGCAAAACTGCGACCAATTGAAAAGGTCACTGACAAGATTCAGCCCGGTCCGATCAGGTGTTTTACATGGGCCGAGCCCAATAATTCAGCCTTTTTATATATTTTTTCTTATTAATTTTGTCAGCTATATGGGCCTGGCCCAACTATTCGGCCTTTTAAATTTCTGGTCCATTGCCTTTTATATAGTCCATTTTTTCCGGCCTCAACCCTTTTATAGTCCATTTTTGTTTTGGGCCTCGGCCTTTTTATAGACCATCTACTTTTTGGGCCTTGGCCTTTTCGTTTGTCCCACTGGTCATCTTTCTATTTCTCACAATTTCACAATAAACAAATGAAAAATATTTCAAATGGCGAGAGAACATATGAAACTATTAAAATGATAGCCAAAATTAGCACCAAATATGCTGACTACTGTACATCATATGAAATTACAGTATTTACAGAGTGTTTATACAACCAGATATGTTGGCCACTATAAAACATAACTAGCACCACATTATAACTAGCTACTCTGTACTTTGTCGAGCTTTAAGCTTCTTCAAATTTCTTCAGCCCGGAGCTCCTGTAAAGAGAGGAAGCACCACACTTTTAGAGCTTGATCAAGGCACAAATGTTTATTTGGTTGGGTCATGCTGCAACAACCACATATAAGCATAATAATAAGCACAAATACACCAACAATCTCAGTTCGAGCAAATGATCTAGTAGCAAAGCATGAAAAAGGAAGCAGCACATGGCGGGAATGTTTGCAACATCTCAGTTGATGACTTCAAATAGGAATAATGTATACAAGTATAGTACAAAAATATGAGAAACTATCACACTATAGAAATGGTATCACGGAATTATATAGCTAACTCAATGACAGATTGAAATGTTTTACTCAACGTATGGAACTCAAAAGAACATTTTTGGTTAGTCAAGAGCATCTTAACTGCAGAAATTAGATAGTATGAAGGCAATATTCTAATGATCAAAACAGATGAAGCTGGCAACATAATATAAGCAGAAGTCAATTGTATCTACTAATATTTTGTGTGTCCAAGTAGGTACTGGTGGAAAGGTGTACCTGCATGTAGGGCATGAGGAGGAGCTAGAGCGCCCACCTGAACTGGAGCTGCAGTAACCATGCAAGCAAGCATCACCCAATACTTGGGCGTGCCAAAAACAAGACCATGTCCTCAATAACAATCATGTGCACCTGCATCAACAAGAGGCGCGAAAACTGAGAAATGAGAACAAAATTTACATATTCATATTTCCGGATTGATAGTCTCTGAACTTTTATGTATATTGGAAAGAGAAGGACTGCCAGCAAATAGCACATATTCAAATTTTATTATTGTTCCAAGGCAGCAGTGTGCAAACAGGTATGATGTTTATTTGCAAGAGGCCAGAACTATTATAAAATCAGGCAATGAACACAGAACATAAAGGCATGCAGGTATTATTAATTGAAAGAGAGCATCAATCAGTAAGGATGAAATCCATTCATTTCTTACATATGATAGCATTAGAATATACAGTTAACAAAAGCACAGTATCAGTTTAATGATTTCACCATCAAATTAGAAGTGTTATTACTAATCATAGTTAAAATGGCTGGGACGTCAGTCATATTTAAATTAAGGTCATATATACTACAAGAAGCACATATCTATCCCAATGCTAACAGTATAGATTTGAAACGAGCTGAGTTCAGGAATGATAAAATTATTAATACAGAAATATCCCAATTCTAAGCAAGCTGGTTAAGCAGTGCAACCTTCCATATACCATTACATACACTACTAATCACATTACTAACAAACATCCATATAAATGACAAGTCAACCATGCTGATGGAAAACATAATTTAGCTCATGCAGTGCAGAACTATTGGACACAAAAATACACAGTTTAGATCGAGATTAGCCTAACTAGCAAACCGTTTTAAGCACATAATCACATCAAGACATGGGCAGTGAGCCAATCACAGTTTAGAAGGCTTGGACTGCATAGACAAGTTGATCATGGAACTAACAGAGCTAAGCTTATGTGGTGCAGACATGACTGCCACAAAACCATAGAGTTCAGATCAAGAATACAGCTACACAAGCAACCGTCTAATACAGTTACACTAAGCATAGAAACAAATTAAGACATGAAGAGTAAGCCAATCACAATATGGCCATTCTGAAGCCTCACTTCGAATTGCAGGACAACTGTCACATCCTTCAAAGTAACAGGACTATCAAGCTCTTTGACTATGGAATATATCCTGGTTGGCTCGCTAACAAGGAGACCATAGTCTTCATGGCCATCACTCTTCTCGTGCTTCCATACACCTGCATGATAGATTTATATGAAAACTTGATACATGAAGTATTGTGCAAAAAATATTGGTGGAACAACAGATTTTGACAGGAAATCGAGTCAGACAGATAACTAGCTACCTAGGAAACAATGGAGATAAACGAAGAACAAAAGACCTAGGTTTAACACAGAAATCCTACCGTCGGTATGGAAATAACAGGGCGCAAACATCAATGAACAATATGGCAAAAGTTGGAAATTACATGATTTTACAGTTAGCATCTACTAATAGCTATACTTCGTTCCATCAGTATTATCAGAATCCCGATCAAGAATCAATTATATATAGGTAATTAAGAGCTAGGCGCTGCATTTTGCTTCTATCATAACTGATATCACTATTTACATCAAACAGATGTTTAATGTGGCGTCACATAGCTACAGAAACCAAATCATGAGTAAACTAAACATTTGCAAAAGTAGAGACAGGTTCTCTCAAGGATTGTAGCCTTTCATATATTTATGGTACCTACTTCCTACATGATCATTTCACTAGGGTGTAACAGCAATAGCAGCAAATTGTTCTGTCAAGCATGTGAGTGGATTCAGACCAGCAGCAAACCAAGCAATTTGTTTCAGATTTTAAACAGGCAGAGTATTTGTATTGTTGAATCACATGAGAAAAATAGTGACCACCATAGGCTGCCTAAGCACGCTAGCTAATCTGGACGGCCATGAGTAAGAGCAGCAGCAAGCAAACAAACACGGAAGCAAGTAAGCACATGAGGTAACCCAACCCAGCCTAGGATTTCAAAATGAGAGAGGAGTGGAGGGGAAAATCGACCTTGAGCTGCTGCTGCTCCTCTCCATGGACGAGCACATCGCGTGAGTGGACTTGACCTGCAGCACATCACGAACAGGGCAGACTGAGAGGCGTGAGGAACCCACATCCACATCCATGGCTGCCGGATCGAATCAAACAGAGAAGGAAGAGCACCTTGACCTCGAGTTGCTGGAAGACAGCGCCATGGAGGTCGGGATCCAGGTCGTAGAAGCCCTCGACGGCGGCGACCTTGGGGGCTAGGTGCACCCCACCTACTCCTTCTCCTCCTTGAGTATGAGGAGGCCGGCGGATGCAGCGTGAGGAGAAGGGGGCCCCACCCCCGGATCCAGCGCCCTCGTCGCTAGCGCTTGGCCCGCCCGTGCCATGCCCGACCTCCAGAAAAATGGACAGGGGGCGAAACCCTAGCCACGGGTGAGGTTGCGGGCTTGCACTAGAGGGTGCGAGAGACGAATCTGACGGGAGGGGAAGAAAGAGCTGCGTGCCGGTGAGAGCCGCCTCAACTCGCCGGAATCGGGTGGAGCAGAGGAGTCGCGGGAGGGAGAGAGAGAGGGATCGCGAGGGAGAAGGGCTCGCAGTGAGGGAAGGGGATGGGAGAGAGGAGGAGGGCATGGGGGAGGGCGTGGGGAAGGACATGGACGGCGGGGAGCTCGGCCGGAGGGAGGTGGAGGGGGCGATCTGGAAAGGAGGAGGTGGCGACTGCGATCTGTAAGGGAGGAGGAGTGGTGTGCAGGGGCTAGGGTTCGCTGCGCGGTGGGTTTGTTCTTTTTTTGTTTTTTAGGGTAGCTCGCGGTGGGTGGGTGAGAAGGTGGGGCTATGGGCCGTTGGATCTGGCAGTATCCGACGGTCTCCGATGCTTGATCAGTGTGACATGCCTGTAGACCAATCAGAATGAAGTGCAGGCTATGATGAAGTTATGACCTTCTAAATTGGTCGTAATCGATTAACAATATGCGCTACCAGATGATTTTATCTAGAAATCATCCATTAGCAGCCGCCCGATCTGCGCATTGGTGATCATTTGATCACATCAATATGTCACGATAGCACCGAGCATGAAAAAGCTTCAACGCAGCACCAATGACATCCCCTCGAATAACGAAAAATTCATTTTTCATTTTTCGAGTGCCCAAAATGAGTTTTTTATGAAGGACCTACCATATATTTGTTGCAAAATTGTACCAAATCAATTTTCTAGAATACTAGGACATATTTAATGCACAATTGACCAAATGGTTGGGTGTAAAAAGTTTTGATCCACCTCTCGTGAAAAAGACAAATTTCCGCCGATTGAGCTGGAAGCGGGTCAAATTTGAACTGTAGCTACCTCATAGTTTGCTCTTTATTTTTTTTAAAATCATTTCTAGGTACATAAGTATCTATTTGATGAGAGAAACACCAAAAAAATTCCAAGATTCAACCACTAGCTAGGAATGGTCATTCCCGCCGTTTTGACCGCATTTTGAAATGGGCATGAAAATTCAAAAAAATTCAAAAAATTGTAAAACCTTCGCATAGTGTCATTATATGTGATCAAGTTACCATGAAAAATAATAAACATGTAATACAGCAATTCTTTTAAAAAAGTGTTCTCAGAAATGAGCTATGATCTGTGAAGGTTCATGACTTTCAAGCGAAATAATCAATCTTATGGCCACATTCATGGCATAGTTTGTTCAAATGGTCTCATATTGTGCACAAGGGTGCATATTGAAATGACAAAGAACGTTACCTAAGGAAGTTTTCATTTTCTTTGGACGGAAATTTCATTTTTCATTTTTCGAGTGCCCAAAATGAGTTTTTTATGAAGGACTTACCATATATTTGTTGCAAAATTGTACCAATTAAATTTTCTAGAATACTAGGACATATTTAATGCACAATTGACCAAATGGTTGGGTGTAAAAAGTTTTGATCCACCTCTCGTGAAAAGGACAAATTTCCGCCGATTCAGCTGGAAGCGGGTCAAATTTGAACTATAGCTACCACGTAGTTTGCTCTTTATTTTTTTCAAAAATCATTTATAGGTATATCAGTATCTATTTAATCAGAGAAACACCAAAAAAATTCCAAGATTCAACCACAAGCTAGGAACAGTCATTCCCGCTGTTTTGACCGCATTTTGAAACACGCATAAAAAATTCAAGAAAGATCAAAAAATTGGAAACATTCGCATAGTGTCATTATATGTGATCAAGTTACCAGGAAAAATAATAAACTTGTAATACGACAATTCTTTTAAAAAAGTGTTCTCAGAAATGAGCTATGATTTGTGAAGATTCATGGCTTTCAAGCGAAATGATCAATCTTATGGCCACATTCATGGCATAGTTTGTTCAAATGATCTCATATTTGTGCACAAGGGTGCATATTGGAATTCCAAACAATGTTGCCTAAGAGAGTTTTCATTTGCTTTGCACGGAAAATTCATTTTCCATTTTCCGAGTGCCCGAAATGAGTTTTTTAAGGACCTACCATATATTTGTTGCAAAATTGGACCAAATCAATTTTTTAGAATACTAGGCCATATTTAATGCACAATTAACAAAATGGTTGGCTGTCAAAAGCTATGATCCATCTCTGGTGAAAAGGACAAATTTCCACCGATTCAGCAGGAGGCGGGTCAAATTTGAACTGTAGCTGCCTCATAGTTTGCAATTTATTTTTTCCAAAAATCATTTATATGTACATAAGTATCTATTTATTAGAGAAACATCAAAAATTTCCAAGATTCAACCATTAGCTAGGAACGGTCAGGCCCGCCGTTTTGACCACATTTTGAAACGGGCATAAAAAATTCAAAAAAACTCAAAAAACTGGAAAACCTTCGCATTGTGTCATCATATGTGACCAAGTTTCCAGGAAAAATAATAAACTTGTAATATGGCAATTATTTTTAAAAAGTGTTCTGAGAAATGAGCTATCATGCGTGAAGATTCATGGCTTTCAAGCCAAATGATCAATCTTATGGCCACATTCATGGCATAGTTTGTTCAAATGATCTCATATTATGCACAAGGGTGCATCTTGGAATTCCAAACAATGTTGCCTAAGGGAGTTTTCAATTTCTTTGCACGGAAAATTCATTTTCCATTTTCCGAGTGCCCAAAATGAGGTTTTTGTGAAAGACCTACCATATATTTGTTGCATAATTGGACCAAATCAGTTTTATAAAATACTAGGACATATTTAATGCACAATTGACAAAATGGTTGGGTGTCAAAACCTTTGATCCATCTCTGGTGAAAAAGACAAATTTTCGCCGATTCAGCAGGAAGCGGATCAAATTTGAACTGTAGCCGCCTCATAGTTTGCAATTTATTTTTTCCAAAAATCATTTCTAGTTACATAAGTATCTATTTAAGCATAAATACATGGTTTGGTGGTGATACGTTGAGGTTTGGACGGTGGCCCAAGGCCCCAAATCCAAAGCGCGTAGACTCGCATGCCCGCCGCGTGGTCACCGCGTGACCTTGGCGTTGCCATGCGTTCTG
This sequence comes from Aegilops bicornis, assembly GCA_021605145.1. Lineage (NCBI taxonomy): Eukaryota > Viridiplantae > Streptophyta > Magnoliopsida > Poales > Poaceae > Aegilops > Aegilops bicornis. Next base: position 763,762,815 of record CM038670.1, read on the forward strand.
GGAAGCCTAGGCATGTCTAGTAGGTTTGGCACTCCCCAGGTAGATGCTTGGAAGAAAATAACAACAGAAGAATCTCATGAGGAGACCGAACAATGCTCAAACATGAATTAGCACCCAAGTGTTTGATTAGTGGTACGGGAAATGCACATGGCCAATGGGCCTCAATTTTGGCCGAGGATGATCATCTACTAAGGACACTATCTTGGACAGCTCAAATGGAGGAGCCTAGGTGTCACTTTCTTTGCAACATACCACACTGGACGGAAATATGAATGTTGAAGCCACACTCACATGTATTGTTAGATGGGGCTCAAATTTTGTGGATAGCAATGATTTGGGAATATAGAAGATGTGGCAAAAATTCAACTCATTAGGATATGCCTAGCTAGTACTTCCTTCACAACAGTTCGAGTTGAACAAAAACTTTGGAAATTTGCCGAGGAAGATTTACCAGGCAAATGGTGTTGAATATTGTCATGAGGCAATGATTTGGATAGTAAAGAATGCCCAATTTTTTGGGGAATTTTGGGAATGACAAAAATATAGGTTGCTTCACAACCTAGGGCGCACACATGGACATGACACATAGGAAAAACTGATGAGGTGGCGCCTAGTCATAGCAATCCACCACAACTTACAAGGTTATGACCATCTATATTGGTCATGACCAGCTAGAAATAAGGCAATGGATCGGTCTTTATGCGCTTTGTGACCATTTCGTGTAAGGAAATTATGACCTTTCTGACCAAAATGGTCGATATAGTTTAGCGTTTGGAGCCCCCCGAACAGCTTTTGACCAATTGGTCTCAAATGATCATAGATCTATGACCAATTCTTCCAGGGTCACTGCTAGAAGGTCACTAGTTGACATATTTCTTGTAGTGTGGTACTTGTGGGTGACTAGTAGTGTTGATTACAACTTGTAGTTGATTACTATAAAGTTTATTTGGTGGAAGATTATATGTTCAGATCAATTATGCTATTTAATACCCCTCTGATCATGAGCATGTTTACCGTTTGTGAGTAGTTACTTTTGTTCTTGAGGTCACGGGAGAAATCATGTCGCAAGTAATCATGTGAATTTGATATGTGTTCGATATTTTGATAGTATGTATGTTGTGATTCCCTTAGTGGTGTCATGTGAACGTCGACTACATGAAACTTCACCATATTTGGGCCTAAGGGAATGCATTGTGGAGTAGCAGTTAGATGGTGGGTTGCGAGAGTGACAGAAACTTAGACCCCAGTTTATGCGCTATTCCGTAAGCGACCGATTGGTCCAAAAGTTTAATGCTATGGTTAGAATTTATTATTAATACTTTTCTCGTAGTTGCGGATGCTTGCGGGCGGGTTAATCATAAGTAGGAGGTTTGTTCAAGTAAGAACAACACCTAAGCACCGGTCCACCAACATATCAAATTATCAAAGTAGTGAACACAAATCGAACCAACATGATGAAAGTGACTAGATGACATTCCCGTGTACCCTCACGAACGCTTTGCTTATCATAAGAGAACGTTTTGGCCTGTCCTTTGCCTCAAAAGGATTGGGCTACCTTGCTGCATACTTGTTACTATTATCGTTACTTGCTCGTTACAAATTATCTTGCTATCAAGCTACTCGCTACTTACAATTTCAGCACTTGCACACATTACCTTACTGAAAACTACTTGTCATTTCCTTCTGCTCCTCGTTGGGTTCGACACACTTACTTATCAAAAAGAGCTACAATTGATCCCCCATACTTTTGGGTCATCAGTATGTATTATTTCCAGTAAGTCAGTGGCTCGCTCCATTGTTCCGGAGAACGGGGTCTTAGTCATCTTTCCCGTGAGGCATAGTTTGCAAGCATCAAATGATTCACAATGAAGTGATTCCAGAAGTCCATCTGCATGGAGTTTCTTCATGCGCTTTGCACAAATATAACCTAAACGGCGGTGCCACAAATATGTTGCACTATCATTATCAACTTTGAATCTTTGGCATCAATATTATGAATATGTGTATCGCCACGATCGAGATTCAACAAAAATAGACCACTCTTCAAGGGTGCATGACCATAAAAGATATTACTCATATAAATAGAACAACCATTATTCTCTGATTTAAATGAATAACCGTCTCGCATTAAACAAGATCCGGATATAATGTTCATGCTCAACACTGGCACCAAAGAAAAAATAGTCAGGTCTAAAACTAATCCCGAAGGTAGATGTAGAGGTAGTGTGCCGACGGCTATCACACCAACCTTGGAACCATTCCCGACGTGTATCGTCACCTAGTCCTTAGCTAGTCTTCTTTAATCTATAGCCCCTGTTTCGAGTTACAAATATGAGCAACCAAACCGGTGTCAAATACCCAGGCACTACTACGAGCATTAGTAAGGTACACATCAATAACATGTGTATCAAATATACCTTTGTTCACTTTGCCATCCTTCTTATCCACCAAATACTTGGGGCAGTTCCGCTTCCAGTGACCAATCCCTTTAGAGTAGAAGCACTCAGTTTCAGGCTTAGGTCCAGAATTGGGCTTCTTCCCGGGAGTGGCAACATGTTTGCCATTCTTCTTGAAGTTCCCCTTCTTTCATTTGCCCTTTTTATTGAAACTAGTGCTCTTGTTAAACATCAACGCTTGATGATCCTTCTTGATTTCTACCTCCGCGGCTTTGAGCATAGTGAAGAGCTCGGGAATTATCTTATCCATCCCTTGCATATTATAGTTCATCACAAAGCCTTTGTAGCTTGGTGGCAGTGATTGGAGAACTCTGTCAATAACACTATCATCTGGAAGATTAACTCCCAGATGAGTCAAGTGGTTATGATACCCAGACATTCTGAGTATGTGTTCACTGACAGAACGGTTCTCCTCCATCTTGCAGCTATAGAACTTGTTGGAGACTTCATATCTCTCAACTCTGGCATTTGCTTGAAATATTAACTTCAACTCCTGGAACATCTCATATGGTCCATGACGCTGAAAACGTATTTGAAGTCCCTATTCTAAGCCATAAATCATGGCACATTGAACTATCGAGTAGTCATCAGATCGAGCTTGCCAGACGTTCATAACATCAGCATCTGCTCCTGCATCAGGCCTTTCACCTAGCGGTGCATCAAGGACATAATTCTTCTGCGCAGCTAAGATGATAATCCTCAAGTTACGGACCAAGTCCGTGTAGTTGCTACCATCATCTTTCAACTTAGCTTTCCCTACGAACGCATTAAAATTCAAGGAAACAGTAGCACGGGCCATTGATCTACAACATAGATATGCAAAAACTATCAGGACTAAGTTCATGATAAATTAAGTTCAATTAATCATATTACTTAAGAACTCCCACTCAGATAGACATCCCTCGAGTCATCTAAATGATCACGTGATCCATATCAACTAAACCATGTCCGATCATCACGTGAGATGGAGTAGTTTTCAATGGTGAACATCTCTATGTTGATCATATCTACTATATGATTCATGTTCGACCTTTCGGTCTCCAGTGTTCGGAGGCCATGTCTGTACATGCTAGGCTCCTCAAGTTTAACCCGAGTATTCCGCATGTGCAAAACTGTCTTGCACCATTGTATGTGAACATAGAGCTTATCACACCCAATCATCACGTGGTGTCTCAAAGACGATTTAACTGTCATAACGGTGCATACTCCGGGAGAATACTTATACCTTGAAATTTTAGTAAGGGATCATCTTATAATGCTACCGCCGTACTAAGCAAAATAAGATGCATAAAAGATAAACATCACATGCAATCAAAATATGTGACATGATATGGCCATCATCATCTTGTGCCTTTGATCTCCATCTCCAAAGCACCGTCATGATCTCCATCGTCACCGGCTTGACACCTTGATCTCCATCGTAGCGTCGTGGTCGTCTTGCCAACTATTGCTTCTACAACTATCGCTAACGCATAGTGATAAACTAAAGCAATTACATGGTGTTTGCATTTCATACAATAAAGCGACAACCATAAGGCTCCTGTCAGTTGCCGATAAATTTTACAAAATATTATTATCTCATACAATAACGTATATCACATCATGTATTGACCATATCACATCACAACATGTCCTGCAAAAACAAGTTAGACGTCCTCTACTTTGTTGTTGCAAGTTTTACGTGCCTGCTACAGGCTTCTAGTAAGAACCGTTCTTACCTACGCATCAAAACCACAACTGTGATTTATCAAGTTTGATGTTTTAACATTCAACAAGGACCAGCCGCGGTCACATTCGAATCAAATAAAGTTGGAGAAAGAGACACCCGCTGGCCCCCTTTATGCAAAACTAGTTGCATGTCTCTCGGTGGAACTGGTCTCCTGAATGTTTTCATGTAAGGTTAGTCCGGGCCGCTTCATCCAACAATACCGCCGAATCAAAATAAGACATTGGTGTTAAGTAGTATGATGATCACCGCCAACAACTCTTTGTGTTCTACTCGTGCATATCATCTACGCATAGACCTGGCTCGGATGCCACTGTTGGGAAACGTAGCATGCAATTTCAAAAAAAAATCTATGCTCATGCAAGATCTATCTAGGAGATGCATAGCAACGAGAGGGGGAGAGTGTGTCCACATACCCTCGTAGACCGAAAGCAGAAGCGTTTGATAGCGCGGTTGATGTAGTCGAACTTCTTCTCGTTCCGACTGATCAAGCATTGAACGTACGACACCTCTGAGTTCTGCACACATTCAGCTCGATGACGTCCCTCGAACTCTTGATCCAGCAAAGTGTCGAGGGAGAGTTCCGTCAGCACGACGGCACGGTGACGGTGATGGTGAAGTAATCCGAGGAGGGCTTCACCTAAGCACTATGTGAATATGACCGGAGGCGTAAACTATGGAGGGGGTGCCGCACATGGCTAACAACTATTGATGTGTGTCCTAGAGGCGCGCCCCCATATATATATATATATATATATATATATATATATATATATATATATATATATATATATATATATATATATATATATATATATGTTAGAGGGGAGGAGAGGCAGCCAAGGGGGCGCCCCAAGTAGGAGGAATCCTACTTGGGCGCCTCCCAATTCGGCCTCCCCCCTTCCATATTCATCAAGAGGGGGAAGGAAGGAGGAGGGAGGAGAGAAGGAAGGGGGAGGACGAATTGCTCCCCTTCCTTTCTCTCTTCCTCTCTTTCCTTCCCCCTTATTACGGCCTACATGGGGTGCACCAGCCCCCTAGGGGCTGGTCTGTCCCCTTCTTGGCCCATTAGGCCCATGTAGTTGCTGGGGGGATGCCCGGAACCCCTTCCGGTGACCCGATATGTACCCGGTACCCCTGGAACACTCCCGGTGTCCGAATATCATCGTCCAATATATGAATCTTTACCTCTTGACCATTTCGAGACTCCTCGTCATGTCCGTGATCTCATCCGGGACTCCGAACAATATCCGGTCACCAAATCACATAACTCATATAATACAAAATCGTCATTGAACGTTGAGCGTGCGAACCCTACGGGTTCGAGAACTATGTAGACATGACCGAGACACCTCTTCGGTCAATAACCAACAGTGGAACCTGGATGCTCATATTGGTTCCCACACATTCTATAAAGATCTTTATCGGTCCTAGCGTAATGACAAAATACTTTATTCCCTTTGTCATCGGTGTGTTACTTGCCCGAGATTCAATCATCGGTATTTTCATACCTAGTTCAATCTCGTTACCGACAAGTCTCTTTACTTGTTCCATAATACATCATCCTCTAACTAACTCATTAGTCACATTGCTTGCAAGGCTTATCATGATGTGTATTACCGAGAGGGCCCAGAGATACCTCTTCGATACTCGGAGTAACAAATCCTAATCTCGATCTATGCCAACCCAACAAACACCTTCGAAGATACCTGTAGAGCATATTTATAATCACCCAGTTACGTTGTGACGTTTGATAGCACACAAGGTATTCCTCCGGTATCCGGGAGTTGCATAATTTCATAGTCAAAGTAATATGTATATGACATGAAGAAAGCAATAACAATAAAACTTAACAATCATTATGCTAAGCTAACGGATGGGTCTTGTCCATCACATCATTCTCCTAATGATGTGATCCTGTTCAACAAATGACAACACATGTCCATGCTTAGGAAACTTAACCATCTTTGATTAACGAACTAGTCTAGTAGAGGCTTACTAGGGACACGGTGTTTTGTCTATGTATCCACACATGTATCAAGCCTTTTGTAGTGACCCGACCCGAATGGATCAAGTCTCTGTGCTTAAGTGTCATCCCTGGATCGGTATGCTGACACACACAGTACTCGAAGGATTTATAACAGAGGTAAATCACATGTATAAAGTAACATAAATACTATTACCTCAATCCATATAGCGGAAGCAACAAGGTTGTGGATTCCCATCAACACCAACGGCAAAGTTGAGTGTAGAAATCGTAACCCTAACGTATCACTTACTCGTCGTCTGAAAAAGTCTGCAACATGAAACGTTGCAGCCCGATAACGGGTCAGCACATGGAATATGCTGGAAAAGTAACACATAGAGAATAATGATGGAAATAACTATTCTACATGCATATTAGGCTGGTGGAAAGCTCTATGGTTACAGTTTTGCGTAAAGCCAATTTTTCCCTACTGCAAAGGAATAAATTTATTTAACTATCATGGTGGTTGTTAAACATTGAGAATGGTTGACAACATTCTCAATCCCAATTAAAAGTACTCATTAACAACCCAACAATATTAATTAGAGTAACGTGATGAGATCAACAGGATAATCCAAGTACTAGATACTCAAGATGTCCATAACAGGGGACACGGCTAATCATGATTAGTTTATACACTCTGCAGAGGTTTGTGCACTTTTCCCCACAAGACTCGATCTCCTCCGTTTGATTTCTCGCACTACAAGGTGTTTGAGAAATGGATGACCGAGACATAGTCTTTCAGAAGCGCTAGCACCTTACATGTGGGTAGACCGGTGCACCTACTTTCCCCTACATATGCTAGTCTACCCGTAAGAGTTCGCACGACTTAATCAACTATGCCAGAGCCCATAATGGCTTGTGGCTGCACACGGAAGTTTCTAGTATGAATAATCTCATGACCCCTTTGAGACTGGGTGGCGGTCCGAAGAAATACAGGCAAATCCTGATAGAAACCAGGTGCCTCAATCCACCCAGATGTGTGTTTAAGTTGCCACCTTAAATAAACCATTAATTATCAATCTCACATCTGTCATGGATACACTCACCCAATCCACGTCTACTAGCATAGCATGGCATAATAAGCAAACGTAGAAGTAACTACCAAGGGTTTGATAATAAAATGTAATAGGTACTACCTCAATCTACTTCCCAAAACCCACAATTTAATTAGATCCTAATCATGCAAGTGTTTGAGGATAGATCTAATGCATAAAAACTGGGTAGTAGAAAAGGTATGATCAAAGTGTTACTTGCCTGCAAAGTTGATGAAGATGCTTCGCACTCAAAACTCTTGATAGGTCTACTCGTCACACTCCGGTCAATCTATCGTAAGCAATCAATAGTAACCACACATAAGCAATCACTCAAAGACCGGAAAGAACGAAGAAAACAAATTGGAAAACATCAAAACCAAGCAAATAACTCTTGCAACATAAAACAATTTCTAAAAGTACCAAAATTATGTGAATTTGGCCTTATCAGAAAGTTTAGGTCAAGAGCTTCGATTTGCAAAAAGAATCAACTAAATCGGAGTTACGAAACTCAAGTTATGATCGAACGAAGTTCAAATTCAAATCTGATCTAATTCAAATTTTAAATTTTCAAAAACATGTTTGAGTTGGATTACTGGATATAGGGGATCATAACAAAGAAGTGGGCGTTGCTTTCGTTGAATTTGGACTAACGAGTAAAAAGTTATGATCGTTTGAAAATCAGGGACTAATCTGTAAAGGAAATCATCACAGATGGGTCCCTGGCCGGAAATTAAAACAGAAAAAGAAAAAACAAATCTTATCGAACGAATGTTCGCTGTGGGAAGCTAACTAACAAAAATTGTTCGCTAAAGAAGCTAATTAACGAATGATCACTAAATAGTCAAATCTTAAAAAAACCGCCTAATGGAAAACCCGAAGAAAACCTAGAAGATATAAACCGGACCGGGAGGTATTATACCGGTTCAGGCGTCGGTCGAAAGAAACCAACCGCGGCGGCGGGATTCTGGCGACGGGCGGCGGCGGTGGTTCGGGATTGGCCGGGGCGGCGGCTCTGGTCGTCGCGGGCGGCGGCTCTGGTCATCGCGGGTGGCGGCGAAGTAGTCGGGGAGGGGCGGCGCGTCGAGGCGAAGAGGAGGGCGGCGTCGGCGATAGTCCATGGCGACGAGACGGAGCAGAGTGGCGGCGTTCGGCGAGATGACAGCGGCGGCGCGGCTTAGCGGCGGGCTGCAAGCGAGGCGAAGAGGAGAAGAGGGCGGCGGCGGGATTCCGGGGCTCCGGCTTATAAAGGGGGCCGGGGGGAGCTGCTTGGGAAGGGGCAGGAGGGCGGCGGCATCGGAGGCGGCGGCGATCAGGTGGCGGCGGACTCGAGCGGAGCCTGGGACGGGCGCGAGGTGGGCTGGGCTCATGCCTAGCTTCGTTGTCGGGCCCCAGTCGGCGAGAGGAAAGGGAGGGAGAGAGAGCAGTGTTGGGCTTCGGCCTGGCACTGTTCGAAGAGTTTTTTTTAAACAGACAAAGAAAAATAAAAACAAAATAAATAAAAAATATTTTATAGGCATATAATATATCGAAATTTGCAGAAAAAGATTTCCTACAAGATGAACTTTATTCTAGCTTCAAATAAAATACACAAAAATTTAAATAAATCAAACAGTGCTACTGCCCTAATAAAATCCAGTGAAAATCATTTTAAAAATACCAAAATGACTTCAAATTAATTTCTCTCCAATTTTCTGATGTAGGGAATCATGTTACCCTATTTTCCATATATTTTATTTTTGGAGAAAAATAATTTGAATAAAACTCAAATAACTCCAAATTGGAAATAAATTCAAAAGAACTTTGAATTTAATTCTTTGAAACTCCCAACTCATATTTCATATGTTTTGAAGAAGTCATTTTATCTTCGCTCGTGAAAATCATTGAGTTGCATAAAGTTTCAGAATTGGAAATATTCTTAAATGAAATTCAAATATTTTCAACACCCCTTGTCATTTAAATAAATGGAAGAAGTCATGTCATCTTCTCTCCAGGGTTTTGTGGTGAAAAATGAATTTTAATTCACGGAGATCATAAAAGCAAAATGAAAGTTTGGGAAAGTCCTTTTATTCCCTCTCATTTAACTTTCAAAAAGTTTTGAATGCACTCACTTTCAGTCAATCAATCAAACAATCAATCAAAACTATCTATTTGTTTATAAAATTCCAAAATTTAGAATTTTGGGATGTTACACCTTTCCAGTCGGCAGATCAACCGCGTAAAGCAGGTATCCTGGTTCTTTTGATCGGAGAAGGTCCAACTCTGACAACAGCACACGGTCATGTAGTCTCCTGAGATCCCCAATTATGGCCTCGAGCACTTTCTTTGGTAGCATCGGCTTTCCTGCGAGATGGAGGAATGGCACATTTACGATCGTACACTATCCTGAACTCGGAGTGCTGAAGGCGGCAGGCTGCTGGAAGCTTTGGCGGCAACAAAGCCTTTCTTCAGCGGTCTCTTCCTCTGTTTCTTCTTGGGTTCACGTAGTGAGCCTATCGGACCCTCCTTGACCACCATCCCCAATGTGGTTAGGCTTAGCACTACACGACACTCAGCTTGTTGACCCTGGGTTGAGGCGACATCTAGAGGCGTGTCCTGGGAGGATTGCATGAACAGAGACTTTTTGCACTCAACCCGAGGACGTTCCTTCTCTGGTACATCGTCATGCATCTCAGCATCCTGATCTTCATGCTCATCACTGTGGTCATAGCATGAGTCATATGTCTGACTCATCATTCCTCTGTCGTCATAGCCAGTATTGATGTACCAAAAGGGTCCTCCTCCTCCATGACAACATCCATATCTTCATCCATGGGGGCGACATGATCAGCCATCGAAACAGTTCAACCCTCTTCTTCGTGTGGTCCGCTCTCACCCAACACGACAGATGGTGGTAATTGCATAGTACTGGTGCGCGTCAGTCCTAAATAAACGGTTTTTAACCCCTTTCCGCGACGGCATTCGGAATCGTCGCCAAGTGAGTGTGGGCGATAGGGGGGTCCTTCCCACACGACCCAGAAACCGTTGGGGATATGCCCTCCTGGCACACACGCTCGGCAAAATGAGGTCATGTGCGACCTGCAAGCATTCAAATACAGAAATACGTATAGTAGTGCTAAAAATACAATTATACAAGCGAAATCATTTACGGTCGTAAGTACATCCCACACAGTCAGTCACCACTAAATGTTTCCGTTCGTATATACATCCCACACAGTCACTAGACGGAAAAGGTTTGTGCAAGGTGGCGTAACGCAAACAGTTTTGAAGAGAATGTCGTGTGTGATTGTTCATTGATCCAGCACGGTTTATTCCTAGGAACTATGTGCGTTGCCTGAGGTCATCGCCCACGGTTGTTTCTCATGAACCGTTTGCAATAGGAAAACCCAATTAGCAAGCTAATTGGCCAATTAGCAGGCTAATTGTCCTATTATTAATAATCCATTTACTAATCTAATTTACATTCATATTAAGCACATAATATATTCCATTTCCATATTAAGGAAGCAGGATTTCATAATTGAAATACATCAGAGTACAACATGATATAGCCTCAACACTCAGCTACCCCATTACACAACTGCACCAGCAGCAAGTGTCACATGCAACATCTAGAACCTATCGAAATTAGCATCATAGATGGTACATACAGAGATGCATCTCATCTGGAAAACTGCTGAAGCGGAAGGCGAATATTGAGCCTGCATTCATATGGAAGGTATTTGCAACTTTAGGCCAGTGCCTGTGGATGATTGACCATCCATCCTTCGACCTCTTCAAGAACACTTCAATATTGAACCGTGGGTGTTGTATGAAAACTTTCCTCGCCTCGTGACCACAGAGGTGGTTTGAGAGGTAATCATCAATGAAGCCTGAAAACAAGGATGTGCATAAATATCTTCTCTATATTGGAAATGGGGCAAAGTAATACAAAAAGGCAAGGTATAATAGTTAGTACCATCTTGTAAACCTTAGTGCTTCCCATTGTTTCCCTGCAACACATATAAGGTAGTTAGTCATCAGGTTAAGTAAGAGTTCTATCAGTAAAATATGTTGATGATATATAAGCACATTGCGAATTCATCAGATTAATTCAAGCCACATGGAAAACCCATTTATCCAAACCAAGCATGATTAAGAACTAGGAAATATAGCACTTGTATATGTTTCTCATGTATTAAGTGTAGCCAAATTCAATTTATTCCTCACATGGTATAAAATAATAGAATGCAGCCATAGCAATTGAATATCGCATTGCAAAATTGAACCAAGCAGTTAACTAAACACCACAACAAATGAACCAAACGTTAACTGAGCACCACATTGCACAATATAACATACTCCTAATAGAAGATCAGACAGTTAACCAAACCAAGCATGCTTAACAACTTGGAAATATAGCAATTGTATTTTTTTCTCATGTATTTAGTACAGCCAAATTCGATTTATTCCTCACATGGTATACAACAAGAGAATACAGCCACAACAATTGAACATCGCATTGCATAATTGAACAAAGCAGTTAACTAAAGACCACAACAAATGAACCAAGCCACAACAAATGAACCAAGCAGTTAAGTAAACACCAATTGAACAATATAACGTACTCCTAACAGAAGATCAGACAGTTAACCAAACAAAGCATGCTTAACAACTTGGAAATATTGCACCCTGAAGAATTGAACATCACATTTGTAGAATTGAACCAAGCAGTTAATTGAACACCACATTGCATGACATATAGAACATATACACTATAGCAGAAGATTGCATGGTGAAAGTAGATAGCACAATTCACTAGAATTTGTTAAGGAAAGGCAGTAGCTAGCAAACTGAACACGGGTCCTTATAGTGAGATAATAAGACAAGCTACTCCTCATTGTCAGAGATATCGATCACGATTGGCTCCTTGAACATGGAAGAGGGTGAGGCCTCCGCATCGTGGGTGCCCTCGTTGTAGTGGTGAGTTGCCTGAGCCGCTCCGGGCACCAACCTTCTGGCTCTCGAGATGAGGTAAGCATGTGCACACTGAGAAAACACCTCGTAGTCTTTGGGTATATGCTTCTCACAAACCGAAGCTTCTCACAACAAGTATGATGGTTTTCGGTAGGGAACGTCCCACCTTTGGGGACGAAACGATATCCATAGCCTCTTATTGCTTTCAAGTTTTTTTCTCATGTCAACATAGAACAAAAGGAGTGTTGTGTGAATTTTTGTGATTTTTGGGTGTTTGTTTGGACATTTTATGCATTAACTGAGTTTTCAATGCATTTATGTGCATAATTCAAATTTGAACTACATGCACATGCTCCAGTGCATATAAATTCGTTGAAAAATCAAATCTTTGTCCTTGGGTGCATGCTTAGGTCACATGCAAGAAATGGGAATGAATTTCAAACACCATGGCACCGTTGATTGCCGGCAAAACATTGAGATGCCTGGTTTTTAAATTCTAGTAAATTGAAAACTCGTCTGAAATTCATCAAACTTGGCATGCTATTATGGAGAAGCAGCAACCTGCTGCGGTACAAATTTTCTCCCATTTGGGCTGGTTTGGGTATATGCTTCTCACAAACCAGAGCTTCTCACAACAAGCATGATGGTTTTCGGTAGGGAACGTCCCACCTTTGGGGACGAAACGATATCCATTGCCTCTTATTGCTTTCAAGTTTTTGTCTTGTGTCAACATAGAACAATAGGAGTGTTGTGTGAATTTTAGTGATTTTCCGGGGTTCATTTGGACATTTTTATGCATTAACTGAGTTTTCAATGCATTTATGTGCATAATTCAAACTTGAACTACATGCGCATGCTCCAGTGCATATAAATTCGTTGAAAAATCAAATCTTTGTCCTCGGGTGCATGCTTAGGTCCCACGCAATAAATGGGAATGAATTTCAAACACCATGGCACCGTTGATTGCCAGCAACACATTGAGATGCCTGGTTTTTAAATTCTAGTAAATCCAAAACTCGTCTGAAATTCATGAAACTTGGCATGCTATTATGGAGCGGCATCAACATGCCGTGGTACAAATTTTGTCCCATTTGGGGCAGGTTTGGGTATATGCTTCTCACAAACCAGAGCTTCTCACAACAAACATGATGGTTTTCGGTAGGGAACGTCCCACCTTTGGGGACGAAACGATATCCATTGCCTCTTATTGCTTTCAAGTTTTTTTTCTCATGTCAACAAAGAACAACAGGAGTGTTGCGTGAATTTTTGTGATTTTTTGGGGTTCGTTTGGACATTTTTATGCATTAACAGAGTTTTCAATGCATTTATGTGCATACTTCAAATTTGAACTACATGCGCATGCTCCAGTGCATATAAATTCATTGAAAAATCAAATCTTTGTCCTTGGGTGCATGCTTAGGTCCCATGAAAGAAATGGGAATGAATTTCAAACACCATGGCACCGTTGATTGCCGGCAAAACATTGAGATGCCTGGTTTTTAAATTCTAGTAAATCCAAAACCCGTCTGAAATTCATGAAACTTGGCATGCTATAATGGAGCGGTATCAACTTGCCGTGGTACAAATTTTGTCCCATTTGGGGCAGGTTTGGGTATATGCTTCTCACAAACCGGAGCTTCTCACAACAAGCATGATGGTTTTTGGTAGGGAACGTCCCACCTTTGGGGACGAAACGATATCCATTGCCTCTTATTGCTTTCAAGTTTTTTTCTCGTGTCAACATAGAACAAAAGGAGTGTTGTGTGAATTTTTGTGATTTTTCGGGGTTTTTTTTTTTGCACATTTTATGCATTAACTTAGTTTTCAATGCATTTATGTGCATAATTCAAATTTGAACTACATGCGAATGCTCGAGTGCATTTAAATTCGTTGAAAAATCAAATCTTTGTCCTTGGGTGCATGCTTAGGTCCCATGCAAGAAATGGGAATGAATTTCAAACACCATGGCACCGTTGATTGCCGGCAAAACATTGAGATGCCTGGTTTTTAAATTCTAGTAAATTGAAAACTCGTCTGAAATTCATGAAACTTGGCATGCTATCAGGGAGCGGCATCAACCTGCCGTGGTACAAATTTTCTCCCATTTGGGGTAGGTTTGGGTATATGCTTCTCACAAACCAGAGCTTCTCACAACAAGCATGATGGTTTTCGGTAGGGAACGTCCCACCTTTGGGGACGAAACGATATCCATTGCCTCTTATTGCTTTCATGTTTTTTTATTGTGTCAACATAGAACAACATGAGTGTTGTGTGAATTTTTGTGACTTTCCGGGGTTAGTTTGGACATTTTTATGCCTTAACTGAGTTTTCAATGCATTTATGTGCATAATTCAAATTTGAACTACATGTGCATGCTCCAGTGCATATATATTCGTTGAAAAATCAAATCTTTGTCCTTGGGTGCATGCTTAGGTCCCATGCAAGAAATGGGAATGAATTTCAAATACCATGGCACCGTTGATTGCCTGCAAAACATTGAGATGCCTGGTTTTTGAATTCTAGTAAATCCAAAACTCGTCTGAAATTCATGAAACTTGGCATGCTATTATAGAGCGGCGTCAACATGTCGTGGTACAAATTTTGTCCCATTTGGGGCAGGTTTGGGTATATGCTTCTCACAAACCAGAGCTTCTCACAACAAGCATGATGGTTTTCGGTAGGGAACGTCCCACCTTTGGGGACGAAACGATATCCATTGCCTCTTATTGCTTTCAAGTTTTTTTCTCGTGTCAACAAAGAACAACATGAGTGTTGTGTGAATTTTTGTGATTTTTTAGGGTTCGTTTGGACATTTTTATGCATTAACAGAGTTTTCAATGCATTTATGTGTATAATTCAAATTTGAACTCCATGCGCATGCTCCAGTGCATATAAATTCATTGAAAAATCAAATCTTTGTCCTTGGGTGCATGCTAGGTCCCATGCAAGAAATGGGAATGAATTTCAAACACCATGCACTACAAAAAAAATACACTTCCATGATGATACGTGTTTGTCACAGTAGGTCGTGTTTTTTGTCATGCGTGTACATCCATGACAAATTTATGACAGAATCAAGATAGTCATACCTATGCTGTCGTAGAAGTGTTCCATGACATTACCAAAATTATCATCACGGAAGTGTCCACTTCCATGATGATAAATCGCGCGTCACAGAAGTGCTTTCGTCAAGGGTGACCGACACGTGGCATCCACCATAACGGAATGCCGTTAAGCTATCGGGTCGGGTTTTGGATCCGATAACCCGTTAACAGCCCCGACCAATGGGGATTTTCCACGTGTAAAATCATCATTGGCTGGAGGAGACACGTGTCAGTCCGCTACCGCACAGTGTCACTCATCCAATGAGGGAGACGCGCCTATGATATGTTGACACGTGGACCGGCCCATCAAGTTTAAATGGGCCGGCCCAACTAAAGGCCCACAAGATTTTGTGGACCATAATGGGCCGGCCCAGCTAAAGGCCCACGAGATTTTGCGGGCCATAATGGGCCGGCCCAGCTAACGGCCCACAAGATCTCGCGGGCCGTAATGGGCCGGCCCAGGTAAAGGCCCACAAGATTTTTGTTTGCCATAATCGGCCGGCCCAGGTAAAGGCCCACAAGATTTTTGCGGATCATAATGGGCTGGCCCGGCTAAAGGCCCACAAGATTTCGCCGACATTAACGGGCCGGCCCAGCTATAGGCCCACAAGAATTTGAGGGCCCTAGTAGGCCGGCCGATTAACTGGCTGCCATGTTTTGGGCCAAATGCCGGCCCATATTTGATCCGGTCCATTAATGGCCTGGCACGTTCCGGGCCTAATAGTGGCCCATATGAGATCTGGCCGTTAAAAGCCTACCACGTTCTGGGCCAAATTACGGCCCAGATCGGGTACGGACCTTTAAGAGGCTATGGGCTCAATTATGGCCCATATCAGATTCGGCCCGTCAACTGGACACTATGCTTTTGGGCCCACTTGCTATAGGCCCACTTAGTAAGTCGGCCTGACGTTAGTTTTGGCCTCTTAAGGACCCGTTTAACATTTCGGCCCTATATTAATTTTGGCCTGTTAAATGCCCGTCATATAGTTGGGCCTAACTACGGCCCGGTTTGCATCCGGCCTGGTCGCAGCCGATATATGATTGGGCCAAACAAGAACCGAGACAATATTGTCCTGTTAAAAGCCCGTGACTTGATTCGCACAATGATGGGCCGGAGTTCATTTCAGGCTGCTGCCGGCCCGTTAGCTGTTCGGCACGTTTCAGGCCCAACCTACATTGTGATTGCATGACGGCCCGATTATGTACCGCAATTTTACGGTTTGGCCGGTTTACTGCGAAGACATTAAAATAGCTGCAGCATCGTGAATAAGAAAAAACCTAGACTATACAATAAAGAAATTACAGCATATTACATCCACTGGGCATCAATGTTCGCCACTATGATAATAAAGCACAAGCAGACAAATAGATTACATACATCGGGCATCAAAGATCGCCACCAAAGGCAAATAAACACGCCACAAAATAATATACAAAACCGATAAAGACTTCAATAGAGTTCAAGAAATGTTAGCCTCTGGCTGGGAGCTGCAAGGCAAGCGGTACCGAAAGCAAGATGATGAGACTGCGCTTGTTCATTACTTAGATCTTCCTCACTGAAAAGATAAACAAGCGAAGACAGATGACAGGTTTTGCACATAAAAGTATCAAGGTCTTGACAATTGATCACATTTCTTCGACAAATAAAGTGACACAGTTTAAAATTGCATTAACACAATATGGTATTGTTCAGGTCAAGACATGGCAGGAATGACATTGTGAAGGAGTTGGCAGCTTCACGACACCAATCGGATTACGTATCAAGAACTCATAAGTATCAATGGTTAGTGTGATGTCAATTTATCCCATTTCATATTGGCAAATAAAGAGACGGTTTAAATAATACTCCCTCCGCCCGGAATTACTTGTCATCAAAATGGATGTGTCTAGAACTAAAATACATCTAGATACATCCATTTCAATGACAAGTATTTTCGGACGGAGGGAGTAGTAGAATGATATGACATTGTTCATAGTTAAGTCATTGCAGAATATGACATTGTGCTATAGTGGGTAGGTTCACCACACCACTGGATTACGGATGAAGAACAGAAGCATACATGCAGTGCAAAAGAAGATCACTTGCTCTGTATACTTCAATTTACATGGTATGAATAAGGAACTTGGTTGTACAACTGAAAACTTAAATTGAGAAAGGGCAAACTTTTGTTTATGAACTACTCCCTCCATTCTAAAATAGATGACTCAACTTTATACTAACTTCAGTACAAAATTGGGTCATCTATTTTGGAATGGAGGGGGTACATAATAAACTTTAAACATGCAATTTGATGCAAACACCAGAAATAAACAGCTCTCATGCCTAACCAAATATATACAACAAAGTTTGAAGGCTTGAGATGGACAAACTTACATTATTGGTGAAGACAGGCTCTATAAAGGCCTTGTCCATGCTGATGGGAGGGAAATTCAAGAAGTTTACCACAGAATCTTCTTCATAAGCATTGCCTTTATTCTACATTTTGCTAAGAGTAAATATAGATGTGATAATATACGAAAAATGGAGAATATTTAAGAGAAGATGAAGAGTGATGCTACATAACCAAGTAGCTATAAATGTAAGTGCGGTGATACAGGCAAAAGGTACAGCCAAGAGCAATGCACAGCTAAACTTCTTCAGTACCAACCTTATGGTAAGAGTAAATATAGATCTGATGTGTAGAAAATGGAGGGCAAAGGAAAATAAGTTGCAGAGTGATGGTACATGAACAACTACCTGTCATTATAAGTACACTGATAAAGGACAGCATGTACTTACAAGAACAATGCAGAGCTAAAAAAACATTGGCATTGGATACTAAAGAATTTGGAGTGAACAATTGATAAGCAAGCTATCATGCATACTGCTGTCACATAATGAACCAGGTATGTATGCAAGTACAGTGATACAGGACAACAGGTACTAACAAGAGCAAAGCAGCGGGCAGCATATTTGTGATATCCTGTCATTCTTTTCAAACCAGAATTCTTCTTTGAGCAGATTTCCTGCAAACAAGATCCGTAAGGCACATGCGGAAAAGTAGAAGTTCAAATTGTCATGTGATTTCATAGACAGTACCTCATCCTGGGAATGAGACCAGTGCATAACAATGTTTTTCCATTCAATGTCTTCTAAATTTAGCACAGGAGACTTCACCGGAAATTCGTTTATAGATTTGCCACCAAAGTGTGATTTCCTCGGGTAACACCGATCTTTGCTGCAATGCTTCCTTGAAAAGCACAAGCAAGCTTTCCTCGTCATGACTATCCAGATTGACCCTCGCCTAGTTACAACAATGAATGTAAATCATTGATGTGTTCAATCAGCAGAAAACAGGAAAATAATAACCATGAATAATAGCACTTACACGTAAGTTGGACAGGAACATGTGAAAATGGTGTTTGTCTTCACAATAATCTTCCCATGATGGGAATATATGCACGTAGTCCCTAACAACATTGAAAGCATTGTCTTTTAAACTGGGAATAAATGGAATGGGGTTCCAATCTGCAGGAATTGGCCGTCTCTGCAGTTGGGATAGGTCTTCGGCCGGTGGACTTGTTGTACTTATTGCTGGAGTGGGATTTTGTAACATCCCAAAATTCTAAATTTTGGAATGTTATAAACAAATAGATAGTTTTGATTGATTGCTTGATGGATTGACTGAAAGTGAGTGAATTCGAAACTTTTTGAAAGTTAAATGAGAGGGAATAAAAGGACTTTCCCAAACTTTCATTTTGCTTTTATGATCTTCGAATTCAAATTCTTTTCATCACAAAAACCCGGAGAGAAGATGACATGACTTCTTCCATTTATTTAAATGACAAGGGTGTTGAAAATATTTGAATTTCATTTGGAAAATATTTTCCAATTCTGAAACTTTATGCAACTCAATGATTTTCACGAGCGAAGATAAAATGACTTCTTCAAAACATATGAAATATGAGTTGGGAGTTTCAAAGAATTAAATTCAAAGTTCCTTTGAATTATTTTCAATTTGGAGTTATTTGAGTTTTATTCAAATTATTTTTCTCTAAAAATAAAATATATGGAAAATAGGGTAACATGATTCCCTACATCAGAAAATTGGAGAGAAAATTATTTGAAATCATTTTGGTATTTTTAAAAATGATTTTCAGTGGATTTTATTAGGGCAGTAGCACTGTTTGTTTTATTTGAATTTGTGTGTATTTTATTTGAAGCTAGAATAAAGTTCATCATGTAGGAAATCTTTTTCTGAAAATTTTGATATATTATATGCCTATATAATATATTTATTTATTTGGTTTTATTATTTTTATTTGTCTCTGTTAAAAAATTCTTTAAAAAAGTCAGTAGCGCTTGGGCCAAAGGCCCAAGCCGCCACATAAGCCACCCGTCAAGGCCAAGCCAACGACGCACGCACCACGCACCTAGGGGAGCCAGAACCCCAAGTTTCCTATTCTTTTACGATTCCTAGTAGAATTTGACCCCTTTTGTTATTCCGTTTTTTATTCCTAGGATTCCTAATTCTAATCTATTTCTTGTCCCCTACCCCAAGCAAAACCCTCCCTCCCCAATATAAATACCCAAGCACCCCCTCCAACACATCAAATCAACTCCCTCTCCTCTCCTCCACAAAGAAGCAGCAAAGAAGCACCACCGCCGCCCCACACCCGCCTCACCCCTCACCCGCCGCCAAGTGCCGCCGCCGCCGCCCTACGCCGCCGCCGCCGGAGCCCCTCGCCTCTTCGAGGTACTAGCCCCGCGCCGCGTCACGTTTTCTAGATCGGTTTTCTAGATCGGTTTCCGTTCCGTTTTCTAGATCGGTTTCCGTTCCGTTTTCTAGATCGGTTTTTCGTTTCGTTTTCTTTCCAAACCCTAGAACGGTTTTCACGGTTTTTCTTTCCGGTTTTGTTTAGCGGCGTTAAGCTCGATAGATTTTTCTTTTATTTTTAATTCCGTCAAGGACCTATCCGTAGTCCCTAATCTTCAAACGTTCATAACTTTTTACTCGTAAGTCGGAATCCAACGAAACCAACGCCCACTTCTTCGTTATTTATCCCTCTATCCAAAGAATACAACTCAAACATGTTTTTGAAAGTTTTAAAATTTGATTTCAAACAGATTTGTATTTGAACTTCGCTTGATTATAACTTGAGTTTTATAACTCCGTTTGAGTTGATTCTTTTGCAAATCGAAGCTCTTGACCTAAACTTTCTGATAAGGCCAAATACACATGGTTTTGGTACTGTTAGAAATTGTTTTATGTTGCAAGAGTTATTTGATTTGGTTTTGACGTTCCTAATCGTTTTCTTCATTCTTTCCGATCTTTTGAGTGATTGCTTATGTGTGGTTACTATTGCTTGATTACGATAGATTGACGGAGTGTGACGAGTAGATCTATCAAGAGTTTTAAGTGCTAATCATCTTCATCAACTTTGCGTGCAAGTAACACTTGATCATATCTTTTCTACTACCCAGTTTTTATGCATTAGATCAATCCTCAAACACTTGCATGGTTAGGATCTAATTAAATTGTGGGATGGGAAGTAGTTTGAGGTAGTACCTATTACCTGTTTTATTATCAAACCCTTGGGAGTTACTTCTACGTTTGCTTATTACGCCATGCTATGCTCAGAGACGTGGATTGGGTTTGAGTGAATATCCATGATGTATGTGAGATTGTTATTAATGGTTTATCTAAGGTGGCAACTTAAACACACATCTGGGTGGATTGAGGCACTGGCTATTCCAGACTTGCCTGTCAAGGCACACAGGTAGACAGGATTTACTGTATTTCTTCGGACCGCCACCAGGCCCTAAGGGATCATAAGATTATTCAAACTGGAAACTTCCGTGTGCAGCCACAAGCCAATTATGGGCTCTGGCGTAGTTGACTAAGTTGTGCGAACTCTTACGGTAGGCTAGCTGATGTAGGGATGTAGGTTGGTACGGTCTACCCACATGTAAGGTGCTAGCGCTTACGAAAGACTATGTCTCGGTCATCCGCTTCTCAAACACCATGTAGTGCGAGAACCAAGCGGAGGCGATCGAGTCTTGTGGGGAAAAGTGCAAACCTCTGCAGAGTGTATAAACTAATCATGATTAGCCGTGTCCCCGGTTATGGACATCTTGAGTATCTAGTACTTGAATATCATGTGAATCTCATCATGTTACTTCTAATTAATATTGTTGGGTTTTAATGAGTACTTTTAATTGGGATTGAGGATGCTGTCAACCATTCTCAATGTTCAACAACCACCATGATAGTTAAATAAATTTATTCCTTTGTAGTAGGGAAAAATTGGCTTTTCGCATAAAATCAGAACCATAGAGCTTTCCACCAGCCATATATGCATGTAGTATAGCCTATTCTTTCATTACTCTCTATGTGTTACATTGCCAAGATATTCCATGTGTCAATTGCTTTTGCTGCAACTTTTCATGTTGCGCACTTTTCGCATTTACGAGTAAGTGATACGTTAGGGTTACGATTTCCTATACTCAACTTTGCCGTTGGTGTTGATGGGAATCCACAGCCTTGTTGCTTCCGCTTATATTTTGGATCGAGGTAATAGTATTTACGTTACTTTATACATGTGATTTACCTCTGTTATAAATCCTTGAGTAATCGTGTGTGTCCGCATACCGATCCGGGGATGACACGAAAGCACGTAGACTTGATCCATTCGGTCGGGTCGCTACAAGATGGTATCGAGCACATGTTGACTATAGGACGTGACCCTAGAAAATGGCAAGCCCATAGGAAAGATTTTTCTCTACAACTTCATTTTCAATAGAGATCTTTTACCTCTCTTCTCTTCTGAGTTTATTCAAATATTCCCTTTTAGTGAGACCATACCCCTTTTCCCTTTTGACCACTCGAAGATTTGACTGATGAGACCACTCCAAGGAGACAAGATAACGGACAACTAAGACCATTTGGAATGAAGAGGACTTTACCGTGTAAATGGAAACTACAATTGTTGAAGACTCCGAAGACTTGGAGAATTTGAAGGCTTTGAAGAATTCCTAGATTTTATGACCTAGGAAGGTTACGCTTATGGAATTGAGAGATTATGGAAGTAATCAATACCCGAGATTAAGGTGTATTGGAGTAAGACCAGGATCTGGAGTATTACATCAAGGAGTTAAGATGGACCTACAAGAAGCTAATTTTTGACAAGGAAGTATTTCATGAAGAACTCGGGATCCGTGGTTTGAAAGTAGACAAGCTGAGGAGCAAAACCTTGAGACATCAAAGTTTTGTCAGGAACTAAAGGACAGTAGGACATGGTTCATGCCAAGGATGTTGAAACCTAGAAGTTTGGAATGCAACTACAGAATATTAAAGGATGTCACGAGAGACTTCGCGTCAACAGGGATGATCTGGCAAAAGAACTTGAACAGGACAAGCACGATTGGAAGAAGCCATCGGAAACATGAACAAGACTTGAAGAGTTTGATGGCGTTGAAGATTTATTGACCTTTAGAAGACCAAACCTCGTTACATACCCTCGTTAGATGCATTTATTGTGAGCTGTCATTTTGTTTGATGTTTTTCCGACAGCCACAATAAAATCTGTCTTTCCAAAACTTTTGTTTGTATTGTGTGCATCCCTCTCGATCTCTCTTATCCCACCCCAAACCCATGGACCCGTTAGAGGACGAATGGAGATGAGCTTGTATTCTCTGGACCGATGAGTCAATTGAAGACGGACCGATGGATTCGTAACATGGAGGATCACATGGGGAATAACCCTATAGTCGAGAAAGGATATGGCCCAAAGATGCTCTTCAGTGCTTTGAAAGAGGTGCTGCTATTTGGTGGAGGATGTACCAAACCATCAATGGATTGCAAAGAGTAACCACTTGGGAAGAATTTAAGTTGACTTTGCTAAAGTCTCGTCTTGTGTCCTAGAAATTGAAGCCTGATGGAAGTGATATGAAGAAACCATGCGCATGCAAGATTTGTGGAGAAATAGGACACACCCATAAGGAACACAAGGACGAATACCCTCATAATCGGAGGATTATCAAAGGAGTTAGCCGAGGATTTTCGTGGAACTTTGATTGGAGATTATTCCCAAAAGGTTTTGTTGCATCAATGGAAGTTCAGTCTACATTGTTGGGAAAGATCCGTGAAGCTCAGGAGGATGACAAAGAGATTTCTGAGGTAAAAGAGAGGATGAGCAAAGGAAAAGCCAAAGGTTTTCGTAAGGATGAGCACGACACCTTATGGTTCGAGGACCGTGTAAATGTGCCAATAATGCAAAGATCAGGAAGTTAATACTTCAGAGGCGATGACTCGCCCTACTTGATTCGCCTCGAAAC
Source organism: Aegilops bicornis (assembly GCA_021605145.1). Taxonomy (NCBI): domain Eukaryota; kingdom Viridiplantae; phylum Streptophyta; class Magnoliopsida; order Poales; family Poaceae; genus Aegilops; species Aegilops bicornis. Next base: position 763,786,434 of record CM038670.1, read on the forward strand.
ACCAAGATGTATTCGGATTTGAAGGAGTGTTTCGTGGACCGGTATGCGTAGGATATTGCAGAGTATGTAGTCGTAGGTGACGTATGTCAGAGAGTGAAGGCAGAGCATCAGAAGCTAGTCAGAGTACTACAGCCTATGCCGATACCCGAATGGAAGTGGGATAAGCTTGGCATGGATTTCATTACCGGATTTCCTAGAACCCGAACGGGATAAGATCCTATCTGGGTAGTAGTTGATTCGCTTGACCAAAGTGGCTCACTTTATCCCAAAGAAAACCACCTATACAAGTGCGAAGTTGGCCAAGATATATTTGACAAGGATCGTATGTCTGCATGGAGTTCCGAGGACCGTCGTAGAGGAATGCAGTTTACCTCAAAGTTTTGGAATCAGCTGCACTGCACTTTGGGTACTAGGCTAGAGTTCAAGATCTGACCTTTCATCCGCAGACAGATGGATAAATCAAGAGAGTCAATCAGATACCCGAGGACATGTTGAGAGCGTGTGCGCTAAATTTTGGATCTAGTAGTGATGATAATCTACCTTACGCTGAGTTCTCATACAACAAAGGTTACCAAGTCAGTTTGAAGATGGCCCTTTTGAAGCTTTGTATGGGAGAAGGAGCGTACACCGTTGATGTGGTATGAAGTTGGAGACCGTCAGTTGTTTGGACCAAATGTGATCAAGGAGTCAGAAGAGAATGTTAAGTTGCTTCGAGATAGACTGAAGGTAGCTCAGTCCAGGCAGAATAGTTATGCATACTCAATAACGCAAGGAGGTAGTCTATGAAATCGGAGACAGAGCATATCTTTGTGTGCCAGCTCTGCGAGGAGTTAAACGATTTGGAGTTAAGGGAAAGTTAGCCCCGAGATTTGTAGGACCATACCGAGTTTTGGAGCGTATGGGAGAAGTTACCAACAAGTTGGAGTCACCCGAAGGACTGTCAGGAGTTCATGATGTGTTTCACGTTTTCCAGTTGAAGAAGTGCCATGCAGAGATGGCCAAAATTTCCTTGTAAGGACGCTTGACCCTGGAAAGGATAATGAGGTTCCACGAAGTGGAGTATGGATTTCATAAGTATAAGTTTTATCTCGGTATGTGGATATAAAGGAGGTATGATGTTGGAAATATGGATCAATGGAAATTCCATGATGAGTCTGAGTAATCACGTCTTAGTTTGGTGCAAATATAAGGAAAAGAGACAGTACAACTGGATGGATTTAAGTATGCCAGGGAGTTGGATGTTGGGATAACGATCAGTTGCCCCGAGGATGTGTTCAAGGATTGCAAGTGATGAGATGGGCCATAACCCACATGCCCCAGGACCTGCCAAGAAGCAAGCACACTCTTGCTGAAGGAGAAACCCTGGAAGAGTTATGATTTTATCAACCGACGATTCTATAGGAGTTTACGCAAAACCTGAGAGTTGTTAAGGAACGATAGATGTTTGTTTGGCTTGCAGAATCAATGGATTTTCCGGACTTGGTTCGTCGACAAGAGAAATTCTGCAATGCTTGTGAGGATGACCGAGTGTTAGAATGCGAGATTCGCTAAACCATGTACAAGGTAATGATTTGGGTGCGGGATGGATTGATCACCATACCGACTTACTCTTATTATTCGCTTTGCTATATGGGATAGTAAATCTGAGTGACTTACCTATAGTTGCAAGACGATATTAAACCTTGTTTAAACCTTAGAACGGTATAGGTATTTCTTTTCCCCTTGTACACGGCAGCTGTTGCCAACCGTAGGTTATACGGTGAGGCTCAACCCAGACCCGTTTTCTGCAGGAGAAACCCTAAATTGTTGACCACCACGAGATATCGATAGTTGTTTAGCATTGGCGCCAGACCCGTCAGCTATGAAGACCCAGTTTCGGGATAACCTTACCAAGATGAAAGGACAAAGGAATTGAGGAAAAAGGTTATGCCACTACCGGAAGAGCCCAGAGAAGGGATTATCCTTAATATCTGAGAAGACCGACACTGTCAACGTTAAGGATGGAGTATATGAGTTTTGATGGAACCGTAACCATGCTTCTAAGGGTGGTTGCACCCGAGACCCCGGAGACGATCGATGGATTTTGAGAAGACCCCCAAACCATAACCTATTTCTTGCTAGCCTCTCCGAATCTCGAGGACGAGATTCATTTTAAGGGTGGGATTTTGTAACATCCCAAAATTCTAAATTTTGGAATGTTATAAACAAATTGATAGTTTTGATTGATTGCTTGATGGATTGACTGAAAGTGAGTGAATTCGAAACTTTTTGAAAGTTAAATGAGAGGGAATAAAAGGACTTTCCCAAACTTTCATTTTGCTTTTATGATCTTCGGGAATTCAAATTCTTTTCATCACAAAAACCCCGAGAGAAGATGACATGACTTCTTCCATTTATTTAAATGACAAGGGTGTTGAAAATATTTGAATTTCATTTGGAAAATATTTTCCAATTCTGAAACTTTATGCAACTCAATGATTTTCACGACGAAGATAAAATGACTTCTTCAAAACATATGAAATATGAGTTGGGAGTTTCAAAGAATTAAATTCAAAGTTCCTTTGAATTATTTTCAATTTGGAGTTATTTGAGTTTTATTCAAATTATTTTTCTCTAAAAATAAAATATATGGAAAATAGGGTAACATGATTCCCTACATCAGAAAATTGGAGAAAATTATTTGAAATCATTTTGGTATTTTTAAAAATGATTTTCAGTGGATTTTATTAGGGCAATAGCACTGTTTGTTTTATTTGAATTTGTGTGTATTTTATTTGAAGCTAGAATAAAGTTCATCATGTAGGAAATCTTTTTCTGAAAATTTTGATATATTATATGCCTATATAATATATTTATTTATTTGGTTTTATTATTTTTATTTGTCTCTGTTAAAAAAATTCTTTAAAAAAAAAAGCTGCTTGGGCCAAAGGCCCAAGCCGCCATTAATAAGCCACCGTCGTCAAGGCCAAGCCAACGCACGCACGCACCACGCACCTAGGGGAGCCAGGAACCCCAAGTTTCCTATTCTTTTACGATTCCTAGTAGAATTTGACCCCTTTTTGTTATTCCGTTTTTTATTCCTAGGATTCCTAATTCTAATCTATTTCTTGTCCCCTACCCCAAGCAAAACCCCTCCCCTCCCAATATAAATACCCAAGCACCCCCTCCAACACATCAAATCAATTCCCTCTCCTCTCCTCCACAAAGAAGAAGAAGAAGCAGAAGTACCACCGCGCCACCGCCCCCACACCCGCCGCCGCTCCTCACCCGCCACGCCGCCAAGTGCCGCCGCCGCCCTCGCCGCCACCGCCGGAGCCCTCGCCTCTTGAGGTACTAGCCCAGCAAGGCCACGCTTTCTAGATCGGTTTTCTAGATCGGTTTCCGTTCCGTTTTCTAGATCGGTTTCCGTTCCGTTTCTAGATCGGTTTTTCGTTTCGTTTTCTTTCCAAACCCTAGAACGGTTTTCGCCGGTTTTTCTTTCCGGTTTTGTTTAGCGGCGTTAAGCTCGATAGATTTTTCTTTTATTTTTAATTCCCGTCAAGGACCTATCCGTAGTCCCTAATCTTCAAACGTTCATAACTTTTTACTCGTAAGTCGGAATCCAACGAAACCAACGCCCACTTCTTCGTTATTTATCCTCTATCCAAAGAATACAACTCAAACATGTTTTTGAAAGTTTTAAAATTTGATTTCAAACAGATTTGTATTTGAACTTCGTTTGATTATAACTTGAGTTTTATAACTCCGTTTGAGTTGATTCTTTTTGCAAATCGAAGCTCTTGACCTAAACTTTCTGATAAGGCCAAATACACATGGTTTTGGTACTGTTAGAAATTGTTTTATGTTGCAAGAGTTATTTGATTTGGTTTTGACGCTTCCGAATCGTTTTCTTCGTTCTTTCCGATCTTTTGAGTGATTGCTTATGTGTGGTTACTATTGCTTGATTACGATAGATTGACCGGAGTGTGACGAGTAGATCTATCAAGAGTTTTAAGTGCGAATCATCTTCATCAACTTTGCAGGCAAGTAACACTTGATCATATCTTTTCTACTACCCAGTTTTTATGCATTAGATCAATCCTCAAACACTTGCATGGTTAGGATCTAATTAAATTGTGGGATGGGAAGTAGTTTGAGGTAGTACCTATTACCTGTTTTATTATCAAACCCTTGGGAGTTACTTCTACGTTTGCTTATTACGCCATGCTATGCTCAGAGACGTGGATTGGGTTTGAGTGAATATCCATGACAGATGTGAGATTGTTATTAATGGTTTATCTAAGGTGGCAACTTAAACACACATCTGGGTGGATTGAGGCACTGGCTATTCCAGACTTGCCTGTCAAGGCACACAGGTAGACAGGATTTGCCTGTATTTCTTCGGACCGCCACCCAGCCCTAAGGGATCATAAGATTATTCAAACCGAAACTTCCGTGTGCAGCCACAAGCCAATTATGGGCTCTGGCGTAGTTGACTAAGTTGTGCGAACTCTTACGGGTAGGCTAGCTGATGTAGGGGATGTAGGTTGGTACGGTCTACCCACATGTAAGGTGCTAAGCGCTTCGAAAGACTATGTCTCGGTCATCCGCTTCTCAAACACCATGTAGTGCGAGAACCAAGCGGAGGCGATCGAGTCTTGTGGGGAAAAGTGCGCAAACCTCTGCAGAGTGTATAAACTAATCATGATTAGCCGTGTCCCCGGTTATGGACATCTTGAGTATCTAGTACTTGAATATCATGTGAATCTCATCATGTTACTTCTAATTAATATTGTTGGGTTTTAATGAGTACTTTTAATTGGGATTGAGGATCTTGTCAACCATTCTCAATGTTCAACAACCACCATGATAGTTAAATAAATTTATTCCTTTGAAGTAGGGAAAATTGGCTTTTCGCAAAAATCAGAACCATAGAGCTTTCCACCAGCCATATATGCATGTAGTATAGCCTATTCTTTCATTACTCTCTATGTGTTACATTGCCAGATATTCCATGTGCTGACCCGTTTCGGGCTGCAACTTTTCATGTTGCAGACTTTTCGCATTTACGAGTAAGTGATACGTTAGGGTTACGATTTCCTATACTCAACTTTGCCGTTGGTGTTGATGGGAATCCACCCTTGTTAAGCTTCCGCTATATTTTGGATCGAGGTAATAGTATTTACGTTACTTTATACATGTGATTTACCTCTGTTATAAATCCTTCGAGTACTGTGTGTGTCAGCATACCGATCCAGGGATGACACGAAAGCACAGAGACTTGATCCATTCGGGTCGGGTCGCTACAGATTTTTCTGTGGTACAGCTGGTGCTATGGAAAATGAAATCGGTATACCTTTTGCTGGAGTGCAGGTCCTGTGTGGTGGGACTAGTGGTGTGGCTAGTGAAGTATGGGTACAAATTACTGCTGAGTCGGTCCTACATTTTGTGTCACAGCTCTATCGAACATGGTAAAGAAGAGCAAACAGATTTTGGATAATAAAATGTTGGTTGCGCAGTGCACACACATGATGAACCAGAGCGCATTAAGAATGCAACTCCCAGCTGTCTCTTGACCATTTCAGGCGGTTGGATGAAGATCCTACGTCTCCTAACCCTTCTTCTTCCTCGTTTGTGATTCTTCCCATACAGAACACCGCACGGGCCGCCGGCCGGACCATCGGCCCCCACCGCATGTGTTCCTCCGCCACCCCACCTCCCACCCGCGTCGAGTTTTCTTTGTTCGGCGAAGCCCCACAACCACCCGAGCCCCTTGGGTCGCACCGGCGAACTCCGGCGAGCTCAGAAAAATCGACTGACCCAATTTTGAAATTTAGTCTATTGTGATTTAACTAGTGTGGAATATAAAAGGGGAAAACCATAAGCATCAGGAGTATAGTGTTGAGCGTGCCATGGCGGATCTGAAGGTGCAAACCGGACAAAGGCAACTTTGCAACCAAGACAAGAAATCAGAGTAAAGCAGTGGCGATCTATTTTCTTACTGCGTTAAATAAGTTGAACAGATACGAAAGAGTACCGCCTCTGGTGCGGCGCCGTGTACGCATCTGGTGAGAATTTGACGGTGCTGCGGTAGCGATGGCTGTCGGCGGCGTGGAAGCAGATCTAGGAGGGTAGACGGTGGCAGCGGGGCACGGTGGACGAGACGGTCGTAGGAGCGGCGCCGGCAAGGTGGACGACGGCGGGGATGAAGCGAGAGGACGGGATGCAAGGATCCCGGTCCGAAGGCGTGGATGAGAGAGGTCGATCTCTTGTAATGGACGGCGGCGTCGGGGTATTAGCTCCGGCATGGTGGAGGAGGACGGTGGTGGATGGGGTGGCGGACGGCGGTGGACGGAGGAGGGTTGGTGTGGAGAGGGTGTTTTGGTGTCCACGGAGTACGAATGGGGAAAAGGGAGGTAGAGAGGAAGGGGGAACCATGTAGTCGTAGCTTGTCTCAAATGCGAGGAAATTTACAAACTTAGCCCCTGCTTCAAATTTCTACAACATCACAGCAACATTAGTCGGTTGGGGATAGGACGGTAATCTCGCATACACCGAATATTTGCCGACGAGAGTTTGTTTTTGGCGCCCACTGTGTATGAATATGAATCGGGGAGGGAGTCGGTTTCGGCCGAGGGCACACTATGTTTTGGCGCCCACCGTGTATGAATCCGGGTGGGAGGCGGTTACGTCAAGTTTGGGTGAAATTACAAACCTACCCCTATCGAAACCTATAGAAATCCATCAGATAGGCTTTGCACGGCAGGTATAGGCAGTAGTGATTTTCATCTCGCAGATTTTGGTTTCGGGCGGTTACTGCGACTTTTTCCGCTTCGTTCAAATTTTGCACAGTGCATGTTTACTGTGACAACTCAATTCGAATCCCGTTTATATTCTACTATTTTTTTCGGGCGGGATCCATTTTCAATTGGAATTACATTCTATATACATAATTTTTTACATATATACTTTCCAAAGCACAACAAAGAATTCTGCTCCTTTATATGTATAATATGATTTACAAATACAACGATCTCGAAATATTAAGGTTGAATTCGAAAAAATTTAACCGAATTATGTTCTACTAAAATGTATGGATCAGTAATATCTACATATTAAATAACATAGGTGAGCGTGAATTCATATGAGTATGCATGTTTGATAGATCAATTTTGGTTCGAGTATGGATTACATGTATCATCATCTCGAATTCAAATATTTGAATCCCTTTTTTGTTCACTCCTTTCACGCCCAACTCTCTCGCATGCATGCTCCTTCCTAGCCATCACTCTCTTTTCTCTAGCTCACCAAGACGCTCACTTCATGTTTCTCCTATCCTCGCAAACATGGTCTCTCGACGTCTCCCTTGAGAAGTGTCACACTCTCCCTATCATTATACATTACACGGTTTTCATTATCTCTCACGTCTCTACTATTCTCTGGTATCACTCGGTACCTAAGATTTCTTTTTCACTGCCACACACACAGTCTCCACTCGTCTTTCACTTTGTCTTTCTCTCTATGGGAGGCGCTCACACACCCTATATGTCTCTACATATGACTCATACCACTAAAATTACTCTCTCTCTCTCTCTCTCTCTCTCTCTCATGTAGACACAACATTTGTTGCGGTCTCCTTTTCGTCTCCATCCCTGACTGACACCGATCAGACAACCCCGACTACCGTCTCCTCTCTCTCTCTCTCTCACAGACACACACACACACACAACTCCTGCTTCCACCCCCCTTCCCGACTACCGTCTCTCTCTCTCACACACAAAACTCTCGCTTTCGCACCCCGACTCGTATTTCTCTCACAAGCATTTATCGACTAGCTAGCCTCTAGATAGGTTTATACACCCACACACTCATGCTTCCACCATCGCATACATGTCTCTCTCTCTCCTTGTATCTATGTAGCTTTTTCTTCCCTTCTTGAGACACGCCCTCTCGATCGTGCACACACACACTATCGAATCATTTTAAGCTGATACCTATCGCACACACACTACTTGTGTCTTTCTCACACATGCACTCCGTCCTCCTCCACTCTCCCTCTCTCTCACACACACATGGGCTTTTTGCAACAACTAGCAAGATGACATGCTGTAACGGAACATCAAGATGCATTTGTATGAGTAGTTTATCTTGTGGGGGAAAAGGATGAATGAGGGAAGACCTTATTTGCAAGTGTGGAGAGGGGTGTGGCTATCTTTTTGCAAAATTGCCATAGTTTCCTTCTATCCATCAGATATAGATCGGACGGCCTATATTGCAGGATGGCAGGCACACGATCATCACCGACAATGCTTTTTATAAGAGTAGGGATAAAAAATAGAGTTGGTGATGATGGTGGGCCAGCCATCCTCAAGAATGTAGGTCGTCCGATTTATATCTGACGGATAGGAAGGAAAATATGGCAATTTACCCACACTCTTCACCACATTTTCAGATAAGGCCTTCCCTCGTTCATCCTTTTCTCCCACGAGATTTTGATGTTCCATGCAATGCACGGGCATCTTGCTAGTAAGAGTAGAAATTAGACATATACCACTTCTCGAATCTTGAAACCAACAACATGCCTCCCTTATCTCATCAAAACCGCCAAAGGAATATATTTTGAGTGAAACATAACATATTTTTAGTGATATACGTATTTCAAAACTAGACTTTTTCTATCAAATCGGTGAATATGTATTAATCTATTTTGATTGTGTGGCAACGCATGATGGCACATTGCTAGTAGTTATTATAATAATTTGGACACCAGACAAACGGTGGAGTACATATACGAAGAGAAGAGGCGCACGCACGCAGTCGGCCTCTCGCTGTCTCGCACACATGAGTGTTACGTAAAGGCGACGTTAACAAATAAACCCTAAAACCCTAGGTACATGATTGCTGCATACGCGGGTACCGGGTACGTGGTGGAGCACCTTTGTAGGAGTTGATGGTCGGGACCACAGGTGAACGACTTGGAGCCTGGTGGCTCGCCAGTTGCCACAGACCGAGTAGCCACGTTTGAAATATCATTTTTTAGCGAGGTTAAGAGTTCCGATTTTAAATGGCACGTTATAAGTAGTAAGTAATTTTCAGAACGATTGGTATGGAGCGAAAATGGAATTCATAGTACTACGTACCTCCTTGGCGTATGGTTGTATGGGTTTATGTTACGAGATGTTGAACCTGGTAGTTCTAGGGAAAATACTATGGTTTAGATTTAGATGCTGGTTTTCAGTAGTCGGAAGGGGAAACCCTTCTTTGATTAAAAAAACTACTACCTCCATTCTGGTTTACTAGTCCCCATCGTACTTTGGGTCAAAGTTTGTCCACGAATCTTACTTGTAAAATGTGAATGGAAAACGAGATTTTGTTATACCCAAACAAAAAAGGACTGGAGGGAGTGATTGCTCTGACACGACGCGGCCTCTCATAGCGCAGCATTGAATCAAGGCCACGCCAAGAGGGCCGCACTTCGCTGCAGTTCCGAGCACGCCCTCTCCGCTGCGGCAACCAGCTTAAGACTGCCCCGCCTGCCTTCATTGAATTCACAGGTGCCGGGCAACACGCCCTTCCGTGAGCCGCATGCATTTTAGAACACAAAAATGAGTAAAATATAATTAATTTACGCATGGTCTTGACTTGTTGTGCTCGCCGTAGCGAGGAACTAGTAGAGGTTTTTCTTTATTTATAACTCTCCTCACATTTTTTTGGCTTTGAAGTGAATCATGGTTGTGGGCATTATGTATGAATGTGCAGATATCTGTGAACATGAGTTTGATGTGGAAGTTGGACTCGGAATGTCGGGCTTGCGCGTGAACTATACCATGTCCAATGCTTAAATGCATTATTGTTTGGAAAGTAATTGATGTTATTACATGACCCGAAAAAAACATTTTGTGCCACATCGGTAGATGCACGTACATCACAATGCATGCTTGTTGGATAAACATTTGAACCTAGCTATTATGAAGGAAATTTTGTATTGACAACAGTTTTAGATAGCAGGAGACGCCTAGCCTGCTCTGCCTCTGCTAGCTTATTTCTGGCTTCTTCCATCTCTTCTTTGGCTTGGGTGAAGAGATCATCTGATTGCTCTTTTTGCTTCTTCAGGAACTCAGCTACATTCTCAAGGGCTGCTGCACGCTTTCTTTCAGCCTTTACTAATGCCACGAGGACACGAACAGCTGATGACTCCACCTGGCATGTGTGTAATCCAAAGCATCATCTCGAATTTGCACCTTGTGTCTAATCCAAGCATCATTAGGGAACTGCACCTTGTGTGTAATCCAGCCTCATTTTGGAAACATGATGTCGAGGTTGACCATACTTCCCTCCTTGCAGGAACTGCATCCTGACATGAAGTTACTTCTTTTTTAGATCAATACTCAGAGAAACCTAGATCCATTTAGTAGAAGCCAGATAAACAGAACTCGGAGAAGTGAATTCAAAAGGAAAAGAAATATAAAAACAGACTACACGGTGAGAACACCCACTTCCTACATCAAGTTAAAAATGAAAGCATTAGGACGATTAAGACTCTTCTTATTACACATCGAAGAACACCATGCTTAAGAGAAACAGAAACTACAACATATACACATCGAAGAACACGAGGCTAAACTAAAGTAATTGAAAGGGTGTTACTTACCAAAGCTCGTTTTACAGGGTCGGTGCAGCTCCTCTTTAACTTGCCACGCTCCTTGAAGATGTCCCGAATATCCCATGTTTGGTCTTCATTGCTCCTCTGCATGTTCACACTCGTGGTTCCAAAATCTCAACATGGCAAGAAAAATACTACTAGTAATACTCGCGCATCTTGTGGGCAACATTAAAGCACTAAATACGCCATGTTAGAGCATCTCCAACAGAATCATAGAACGCGGCGCTTTAAAAAGCGTTCTGATGCTGAGATCGAGAAGTAGATACTAGAGAGTAGAGGATAGTTCTCAGCATAGATAGATACAAAAAACATAATTCAACTACTCCTCATCGTCCGACTGCTCCTCGGTGATGTCCTCCTCTGACATCTGACTATAGGCGTGAAGATACCGATCGTCGTCGGATTCCCAGGGCGATGCTGCTCCTAGCCTCATGTTGAATTGAGCGTCCGCTTTTCGCCTACGCTTGTCCTCGCGATAGGCGGCTCGCTCCGCCCTCCTCTTATCCCTCTCCGCCCTCCTTTGCGCGTAGAACTCGTGCTCGTTGATGATGTCCTGTGGGAAGCGTTGGCGCCACAACGCCATGGCTTCCTCGTCCATCTCGGCGATGCCGAGACGGTGCTCCCGCCTCCGGTTGTCGCGACGATCCTCGTCGGTGCTAAGCCTGGGCAGAGGCGCGAGCTCCTGCGCCCGCTCCCGCGTCGGCACGTTGGGGAAGTTGAATGTTCTATGAGGCCACCGGAGGCGCCACGCCGCCGTGTCGTACGCGCGGGCGGCCTCGGTGGCGGTGTCGAAATTGCCGAGGCCGAGGGGCATCCCGCGGAACCGGATCTCGGCGGAGAAGCCGCCGGAGGGGCGCGCGTGGACGCCGCGGTATCCCCAAGTTTCCGGCAACGCCGGCGGCATGGTGAGCTGCGGTAAAGGCGAAAAAAGAGTGGGGAGAGAGCGGTGGCGAGGCACAGAGCGGTGGCAAGGCACAGAGTGGTGGGAGGGCGTTGGATTTTATAAAGCGCGCCGGACGCCGCGCGCCAAAACTAGCGCACACCCGACCGCTTTTTCCCCCGCGCGCGCTATCCTTTCCCAACGTCTCTGCTATCTCTACTCTCTTCTCTATGGTTATATTTATTTTATATTTAATATTTAATATTTATCTCTACTTCCTTTACTGTCTACTTTTTTTCTCTATACTTTTTTTCTTGCAATATAGGCCGTCCATTTTACATCTGACAGTTAGGAAGGAAACAAATGGGACTTTTGCAAAAATATACCCATACCCCTCTCCAGATTTGCAAATAAGGCCTTCCCTCGTTCATCCTTTTCTCCCACAAGATAAACTACTCATACAAATGCATCTTGATGCGTGCAACACATGGGCATCTTGCTAGTTCTAAAAACCTTTCCATCATTTGCCACACTTCTGGTTGCGTATGAAAAACCTACCAAGCACAGTGATACAGAGCGGCGCACAATTAAAAGCTGATATTCTGTTGGACAATGGAGGCTATAACCAATTACTTTTACGGGAACAATAGCACCCAGGAAAATTGAAGGGTAGGTATGAACAAAATTGGAACTGCACATGTACTGCTAAGTGATTCAATACACACATTTCCAATCGAGGAGGAGAACGATGGTCGTGGCGGCCTCTGTGAGTGATGGTCGGCAACGGGAGTCAGTTCATTATCCACGACGGTGGTACTTCTGCGCTTGGCGTCGGCTTCCGGGAAGCAGATCCGAGACCGTGGAAGAAGATGCCGTGGAAGAGACTCCGTCTACGACGACGACGGTGGACCGGCTCCAGTGCGGCGTACGAGGTCGTCGATGAGGCAGATGCGCTATGTGGACGAGTGCGCCCGATGTAAAGGGAGGAGCACGAAGGCTGCGGTGCCGTGGAGAAGTCTATTTTATGGCGGGGATAGAAAATGGGAGTATTCAGGTGTACTACTCTGGGTGCCGGGTGGGGCTGCCTGGGTAGGGTGAACTGAAGTTACGAAAACAGCCCCTACCAAGCGTCATACATAGGCCTGTTCGAAGGCTATGATGGTAACTTCCCTTTGCTCGAATCAGGGTCGCGGGAGATTTTCCCGCCGACCTCAAAATTTTGTGACACTGGACTCCCCATGTGGCGTGTTGAGTGATTCGGCTAAGCAACTAGCGGGTAGTTGTAGTAAACTCTGCATATTAGGTTTGACCGAAGTCAAACTTCCTAGAGTTTGATCAAGTTTATATAAAAATATAAACATTTACCATAACAAATATGTATGATGTGGAAGTACATTCAATAATGAATCTAATGGTATTTATTTGTTATTGTATATGTTAATATTTTTGTTATAAGCTTTCTAAGAGTTTACAAAACTTGACTTTGACCAATGCTAATACGTGAGACATAAATAAAAATGGAGGAGTACACATTTGTTTTCTTAGTTTGTAGTGAACTAATCATTTGTTGAAATTGTGAAATAAATATATTAGGCTATTGACTTGAATGTAATGGTCTATACAATTCAATAGTTACAATCATTGTCGAATCCCAAGATGTATACAAGGTCTATAGTACTTCACAACATGCTCAAACTCACATAATCCCAGTCAAATGAGAATATAAATGCATTTCATAGTTATTACTTTGTAGGATGCAACAAAAACAACCAAAACTCTACATCAGCCATTATAGAAGCAACATCTTGACATATCCCATTGTGTGAATGAAACATGCAGAGAGAACTTTTGAAGATGGAGCAGATAGGGTGATTCTGTATACGTGGAAGGAGAAGAGACAACATGTTTGATGAGAGAGCTGGAAAAACATGGACGAGAGGGGAAGGATCTCATGGGTTGAGGGATTGACAATTTTGTGCGGGGGAGAGAGGGATTGGTAATTTTGTGCAAGAGAGAGAGAGAGAGGGGGGGGGGAGGAGTCAGTCAGCCGTCATCACATCACCCTGCTTCCAAATGACCCCGCATTCTCTAGCGCGGTGTGGTCGCCGTCTTCGATCTGCTCGATGCCCTCTTTGAAGATTGAGGTGTTGTGCATGTTGGGGTGCAAAGAAGCACAAGCGAGAGTGGTCGCCGTATAACCTTGGATGGGGATGAATTGTGTGGTCGGGGGAGTGTGTGTGCGTGTTGTGTTGTGTGTGTGTGTGTGTGTGTGTGTGTGTGTGTCAGATATTGAGCGAAACAAACCTAAGGAGAGAAATGGGTATTCACGAAGATATTGCGCGGGCCTTGAGGTGGGCAGGGGCCGAGTGAGGGTGTCAAAATGTGCGTTGATGCATATGTTGCATGCGATCGTGCGAGGGACGGACGAATCAAGAGAGATGGTTGTTGTGTTACGGATGCTCCTCTCTCTCCCCCTCTCTCTCTCTCTCACACACACACACACACAAGTAAACTAGAAGACTGTTCTCTCATGTATAGACAACGTATCGGCATCTGTCTATGTCTCACTCATGCATGATCGTTTGCACATTCACACCTCTCTATGTCTCAGATCACACGCACACCGTCTCCACATTGCCCTTCCGCCACAACACACATATGGACACATACAGACGTTCTCTCTCAGTCACACACACAAAATAAGTATTAAAAAAACTAGGGCGCACCTAAAACGTCCAAATCCAAATAAACACAAACTGGAGCTAAATTCAAATATATGGAAATATTGCAGCGTCAAGAAAAAGTTGAGTAATATTCGAGGATTGTTTTCACACACACATAAAGGTTCGGTGGATGTCCTTCGAGCGCGACACGGTGACGCACCGTTAGATCGACCGCGCGGCCGTGGTTCACGCGCTTGCACAGGATTCCGTATCGTGGTTGTGGTACTAACTTCAAAAAAAGCGCTGCCTAAGTCTAATGTTTACGTGTACTAGTACGGTTTTCTTTTAAGTTTGACCAACCTCATATAAAACTAAAGTAAGCTCCCATGCGCGCACTCATCAATATGCCGCCGCTGCCATTGTGCATGCCGGCGCCCGCCTGCTCCGGCCAACAATTTCTCGTCCATCACCGCCGTGTCGCCGCCATCCCTGTGCCATGATGCCGAAGTGTCGGTGTACTAGAGTAGGGGTACCCTAGTATCCCGTACTCGTGCACGGACAGTTGCAGCACCCCGCGGCAAGGTTTGCCTCGTCACCGCCAATATCCTCCGTGGCTCCTTTGGAGCCATTCAAGAACAAAGTATTTGATTGAGAAGACAAGCCCCGACAAGAGGAGCTTGTCGGGAAGGCCCTCGAGCATACGGAAGACAAGGCCCCGGCAAGAGAAGCTTGCCGGGAAGGCTCGGAGCGCGACAAGTCTCCGGGCGCGACAAGGATTCGGCCGCGGCAAGGTGCTTGCCGCAGCATGCAACTTCTCTCCGTCTCCGCTCCAGCTCACCCACCGACGTGTCGCCATGGGGCCGTTCCATGCGCGCGTGTCGAGCGGCTGTGCAGCCAGCGGAGAGCAGCGATAAGCGGCGCTGACAGGCTCGCCATCGTGGCGAGCGGAGGCGCACCTGACGGTCTCTGTTACCTTTGTTTGGGCGACAATGACGGGCATTTATTGCTTTTGTCCCTTGCCGCCGAGTTAGGTATTTTGCACCGTATAATCGCTGTTCAAGTAGGTGTACCAACTCCTGTTTTTACATTTGTACCCTCATCTATGTTGCCACTGCCGGAGACCCCTTGAGCATATAAAAGGAGGCCCATGCGCAACGTAGAGGAGGTTCGCTGGTTCGGTTCATTCGACTCACCAGAGACTAGATACACTCACGTTAGGTTTTGTAGCTCTCATTGCTCCTGGCAAGAACACAATAGATCAAACAAGCAGCAGTAGGAGTTTTATCTCCGGAGAGCTCCGAAGCTTGGTAAACTGCTCGTGTGCCTCGCCTCAATCCGCTCTTCGTGCGATCTCCGCCCCCCTCCGAACCACAAGGGGCCTGGTCCGCCGGCCCCATAGGTTACACGAAGGCTCGCCCGCTCACGTCGTCTGCAGTCCCTCCTCGCCATGCCGCCGCGCTGCCAAGCAAGCGAGCAGCTGGTGGAGCCGCGTCTATGCACGCAGCGTACGAAGAGGAGGACAAGCGCGTGCTCCAGCACGCCGGCGAGGAGGAACTAGCGTGTCATTGTCGTCTCCGCCCGCGCGGAGGAGGCGCGCATGGTGGCTGTCACGGCGGAAGCCGGTCGCGCGCGCGTCGAGCCCGCAAACCGGGTGCGGACGCGGAATCTACCTTCGAGACCTTGAATGCCACATGGATCCTGCAATCTGAAGGAGCAATTTGGGTCAGTCGACTCATGTGAGCCGTTTGATGCAACATGGATGGCTAGAAGGGCTTCTTCCACCTCTTCTGCCGTCTTCTTCCTTCGCTCCGTCGAACTTCTTTCACAAATCGACTGACCCAAATTATACTACTAGTACGAACATATTAAGTACAGTGGAAACACGAAGGTACGAGCAGTAGTACCAACTGCAAGAAGAACAGTAGTAAAACATAGTACTAGTACTACTCTACGTACTAAACAGTTAAATAACGAGAAATAACATAAACATAGTTCTGCTGGGGCCTCAGCACAACACACCCTTGAAAATAAACTAAGCAACTAGTCAGCTTGACACAGTAGTAGAACCAGCATGAGCGACGCCACTGCCACATACTCGGAGTCCGAGTCCACGTCCTCGACTTCGTCCTCGTCCCTCTTCCTCTTCCTCTACGCCGACGCTTCTTTGCTTGAACCGGACACTGGGCTCTGCTTCTTCATCCAACCAATGTAGATATTTAAACAAAGGTAGGCATCCATTGCTGCATATAGGATGTGATCTTCATCTAATGTCTTCGACTCCCATGCATGATGAAACTCGTGATTAGGTTTCTTCAGTTTAGCGTATGAAGGATCAATCATGGTTGCTGCCATGGTCAGCATTGAAGGTTGAGAGGAGGACACCAGGCTTGCCTTCTGGAGATCAAAGGGCTATCCTACAACGAGACCTATCCGACGTAGGACTTCTTTGTCGTTCTTAAAGCCTACAGTAACGAATTTCACTCTTTTGTCCTTGAGGAAGTTCTTAAAATCCTGGCACTCGACGTCGGCATGGCATATGTGGTAGACCAAGCAAACGTTATGTACGCAAACCTGGATCATGGCGGGCTTCTTCCTCTCGTCCCAGGACTGTGGTGTACTCAACATCTAGCCCAGCAAGCCACTCATCCGTTGAACTGTTGAACATGCGTAAGAAACGAGCAAGCCATGCTTTCACTGTCGCGGATCCACGTGTGTAGATGACGATGAACTGATCGCCGGTGATGGCTCTAACCTGGTACTCAGCGGCGACCATGGAGATTTGGGAGGCCATGGGTTTTGAAGGAGGGTTAGGAGAAGTTGAACTATTGTACCCCGCAAAAACTGGGAGCGAACTAATGTGAAAGGACGGGACGACTGGGAGCGAACTGTTGTGAGGTAGAAGACGGGACGAGTAGGGCGGCGAACGGCGTGGGGTTGCCGCTTGCCGGTGGATAAACGGCTGCAAGCCCCCAAAGAGTTCTCGAGAACTATGCGGGACCCACTAGATGTCATGTCTACTAGACCCATATCGTAGGCCCGACGGTATAGATTCTGCCTGTTCGCACGCCATGCCGGCGCGTGGATGTAACTTCACTTAATTCCGTCAACCGTCGCGCCTCCCACGACCTTCGTCTCCCTCGCGCGGTCGCGCCCTTTGAGACTTCGACCGGCTAAAAATGAGCAATTGTTTTGCCTACTCCGCATGCATGATACTCCCTCTGGTCCTTTTTACTCCCGTCAACCGTTTGCAAAGTGTTTGACCAAATATATACTTTTTGAATCACGACCTTATATTAATTAACCAGCCACACCAGTACACTCATTCGATACAATATTCACCACACAGGGCGGTATGTTATTTAGAAGAATACCATCTAATCTATTGTCAAAGCTATACTTAGCGATTAAGTGTGCCACCTTATTGGCCGAACGGCTAATCTTTGACAATTGAAGATTGTTGATCAACTTCGAGATGCTCAACGCTTTCATCTTCGTGTCACGCCGCGTAACTGTCATAGTCCCCCGATGCAAGAGACGCTACCACAAAAGCGCAATCAGTCTCTAAAATTACAGGATTATGAAAATTTATACTGAAAATATCAATATCTACAATACTGATTATAATGAGTATAAGAACTACGTTTTATAATGAGTGTAAAAATATTGATTTGACATTGTGAATGTTGATACTCCCTCCGTCTAGGTGAGTAAGTCATCTTAGGCTGTGCACCGTGACCAAGGAGGAGGGGAAAATGAGAGACATTAATGTTTATTTGCTAATTAAATATTATTGCATGCAATGAACTAACCACTGCATGTCATGTTTGATAGTCTCAGGTCATTAAAAGCATGCACACCCTCATCTCTTAATGGTTGATATGTCAAGAAATAAGAAATGAGGTAGAAGTTAATGCACCGCGCCTACGTGTTTTGGGATTATTTGGTTTTCGTAAGAAGACTTACACACCTAGCTATTAGAGTACCACTACCTCCCTTCTAGTTTAAAGGGCTCGACTCAAAATTTCACCTACTCTTAGCAAGATAGTAGAGGCGGTGGAATAGTTTTTGAAGTCTGCAAAAGTACTCAACTAATGATGTCGTTCTTCACAAAAAAATGTGTTTACCGATGCATGCATGAACACTAGTTAGTCTAACCCCCCCTCTCTTCTTTAATTCTTTGCCACATCAGCATGTTTACTATTCCCGTGTACCAGCTAAGATACCACCATGATGGCCAGCCTTAATCATCGCATGCAATAATTTAGTGCACCTTGAAATATGAACATGTGTGGGCGTGTATGTTTTAATGACTTGAGACTATACCTAGCCCGGCATGCAAGATGACTTATTATGCACCGTTCCCCATACTGCAGGAAGCCCGTTCGTCTCCAAATCTTTTCCTCTCCATGTGTGGAAACAATATGCCCGCCAAACTCTCCTTCTCCCTCCGGCGGTCCCACCACTCCACCCCGTGTGAAAAAATCTGCATGCATGACTCTCCTCCCCCCACGCTCGTCCAATCCGTTGTGACCAGCAATATTTCCACCCCTTCGCTCCCCAATAATTTACTCCAACAAATATGCCCACGTAGCTTTTACTTAACTTCAGGTGCATTGGGCCACTGACATACGGGCCCGGCAGTGTACTGGCCCACATGTCGCTGGCCTTAACTGAACCGGCATTAAGACAGTGCAGCTCAGTCCATATCTTACGCAGGTGTGCCATTGCTCGCTATAAATATTGCGCCTCCCACGACATCGCTATCTCCTCCCCCTCACGTTCACGTTCATCGCTATCTCCTCCCCCTCCCTCTCACGTCGACCACCATGGCATCTCCCCTGCCAAGCCCTAGGAGCCCCTTGCTGCACCGCGCAGACGGTCACCCGTCGCCTTTCCGTTCCTCGCCGCCACTAGTCGAGGAGGACGCGTCGGTGTTCCGCTCCTCGCCGCTACGCGACATGTCGCTGTTCCGTTCCTCGCCGCCACTAGTCGAGGAGGACGCGTCGGTGTTCCGCTCCTCGCCGCGACGGGACGCATCGCTGTTCCGTTCCTCGCCACCACTAGTCGAGGAGGACACGTCGGTGTTCCGCTCCTCGCCGAGACGCGTCGAGGTGGATGCGTCGGCGTTCTCAATCTCGTCGGCACGCGCGTCGGAGGACGCGTCGGCTCCCCGCTACGAGGAGAACGCCGCGCCGCCCGCCGAGCCCCCCAGCCTTGAGGAGCTTTGGAAAGAAAGGGATGTCGCCTTGTGGGAGGCTTTGCCTCTACCAGAGCGTGCCAAAATAGAGGCGGAGAAGAAGGCCGAGGAAGAGAAGCGCACCGCGCAACAAGCTTTCTGGGAGATCTATGTCGCGTCCGAGAGAGTCAAGCAATTGGTTCTTTGGCAGAAGGCTCGTGCGAGGGCCGTGAGGGTGGCGGAGGACGCCCGTGCCGACGCCCTGAGTGCAGTCGGGCCCAAGCGCCTCATCTATGCTTGGCGGTACATGGACCGGGTGCATGCTTCCAGCCAAGAGGAGTACCTATTGGGGCCGGATCACCACACCGGTGAGATCGCTCTCATCCGTCGGCAAGCTGCCAGCCAGCACCTCGCGAGTTGCGAGGCTGAGGAAGAGGCGTTGTGTCGGCGCACTGGGAATCGGTCGCGCACCAGGGCACTCGTGGCGCGCCGCAAGCGCTCCCCGCGAGGCCGTGGCTTTTAGGAGGAGTATAATTTTTGTTTCGTAAGGCGATCTCATTAGTTTTGGGACGCAAATGATAAACTCTGAATGTTCAGGAATTTTTAGCGTCCTTAATTAAGTATGTAAAAGGGAAAGTTTGGAAACGTTGTGTATTATTACGCATTTTGCAAGTACGTGCATATAGCACAAACTTTACTATATACTACCAGACTACACGTCTCTCTCGATATATGCTTGCAGACTGTGCTACTCCCTCCGTCCAGGTCAATAAGTCATCTTTGGTTGTGCACGGTGACCAAGAAGGAGGGAATACTTGTACACCTAGATGTAGGGATTACTAGATTACTTATGTGCGTGCAAATCACATTTGAACATTACGATGCAGTTTTTGTAAAATTGGAAAAACAACACTAGTCAAGCTTGTGAAACGATTCAATGCAAAACAAATGCAAAAATGCTCGTTTGATTGTTTACTTTTAGCTTCCTTCTCTGTGGTTATTTCTCTGTGCACCGTGACCAAGGAAGAGGATAAAACGAGAAACGTTAATGTTTATTTGCTAATTAATAGTATTGCATGCAATGAACTAACCACTGCATGTCGTCTTTGATATCTCAAGTCATTAAAAGCATGCACACTCTTTATCTCTTATTGTTTGATATGTCAAGAAACAAGAAACGAGGTAGAAGTTAATGCACCGCGCCTAAGTGTTTTCGGATTATTTCATTTTCGTAAGAAGACTTACACACCTAGATGCACCGCGCCTAAGTGTTTTGAGTAACATTTTATCAGTTAAATCTTTGGTCAAAATTTAGCACAAATTACAATGGTGAGGAATAAACCAGGACGGAGTAGTAGTTTAGAAGCCCAAATAAATGAGTGAGGCGCCTTATTGTTACTCTCCATTGTGACTAGTCTTGTGGGAAAAGCTGGGGAAGCCGCCAAAAGAACTGGACCTAGGAGTAGTAGCTAGGGATCGAGCGTCGGAGATGAACCGGAGAAAGTAAATGCAGAGAGATGAAATGCAAAAAATACGGAGGGATGTTATGGTTGCTTGTCCGTTTATTTTACCAGGCCATTTATTACTGGGAGTGGTTGGGTTTTGTGATATGACGGCTTTTATCGCCCGGCCACGAGCGGGGTGAGAGGTGAGACTCCGTGCAGCGCCGCCCTCTACACTTGTACTACATCGGTCGTGGTTTATTAGTCCCCATTGAATTTGGTGAAGATTTAATCGACAAAATGTTAGTGCATGTCAACAAAAACTATATCGTTGGATTCGTATTTGAACATAGTTTTGAATGATATAATTTTAGGTGACATGCATCAGAATTTATCGTACTATATATAATGTTAGTTCAATTTTTGGTCGTACTAATCTATAGTAGTAAAGTGCCCGTGCATTGCACCGAAGAGTGAAATGCATTGATCGGGGAGTTGTTTATTTTGACAAAGGATGTGGGGGTCATCTCATGTGTAATGGGTATCGATAGGTTTCTTCGGATATTATCTCATCTCTAGAGCTCACAAACATCCGGGTGAAATAGATAAAAAGTTATATTTTGCAAACAAAAGCGTTCAACTGTTCAACCTGCATCCAAAACTTGTGAAGAAATAACACTTATTGTGCTTTGCAAGAAATGATCTTTAAGAATTAGTTTTTGAGTATCGATTGTTATACATGTTGGCTACAGATGACATGGCACTTTCTTATAGTCAACAGTTGGCTATACTATTAAGTAATATTAACCATGCCCTTATCCACCTAGACGGAGGGATTAAATCGGGATGACTTGCAAGGGGCGGAGGAGATGTAAGAAATGGTTCATCGTAAGTCTTTCACCGATCGTAGTAAAAATCCAGACATGGAAGATTCTAGACTAAACCATAAACGGATACACTTTTATTCATGTGCGATACTCCAATAGAGAAAGATCCTGCATGGAAGTCTCCACATGCTTAGACAGCGGATTACATTGAGCGAAGACTAATGATCAACATTTAACTTGATAATGCGTATTTTTTTAGAAGAACGGGGAGGTTCCTCCCTGGTTCCATTATCAAATGAAACCCAAAGTGTCTTACATCAGCTCACTGAGAGGAGCAGTTCAAAGGAAGGATTGCAGCGAAAGCCACTCAAGTTTAACGACAAGCTTACAGAATCAAAAGCGGCAAAGACACGTTCCATAAGCGCCCACACACACACACTACATGTTTTCTAAGTGCACTTGATAATGCATATGTCCAGGTGAACCTCCTTGGAGTCCCTGTGCACTGAGTTGGCGGGTAAAGGATAGAACGGACGCCATGGGTTTTCCAAGTCCACATTGGCGGGATAGTCCCAGCTCCTCAGATTCCAAGTCTGTCCGATGAGGCCGGTTTCACCGCCCACGTGACCCGGAGGGGTAGTAACATTGACCTTGCACCCGTACATCTGCCTCGTGTCGATTGCTAAGCGTCGGCAGCAGCGCCCAGCGCCACGCTACAAAAGACGGGCGACGGCTGCCGGGCCTCGCCGGTGCCCACGATCAAGAGGAAGACGTTGCCGTCCTCCTCCGAGACTAGCAGGCGGCGGTGATCCTCCAGCGACTCCGGCATGGTGAACCGGTAGCACATGTCGTACTTGATGTTCTCCACCAAGGGCCAGCAGTGGCCGCTGCACGCATCCGTGAGGTGATGCACCATGTCCGCCGGCGAGCCACAAGACGGCATCCGGCACTCGTAGCAGTGGACGAAGGGCTCCTTGGAGGCATCGACCAGGTCGTCCATGAAACGGGAGTGGCTGTAGGGGATGTTGCGCCAGTTGAATATGTGAGCAAGTTACTACGAGATTTAATACGAATAAGCACAAAATAAATCATGACGGCTATAACAGAGATGAAACTAATCATGTGGACTAGCATAGTAGTAGGATACAGAGTAGAAACATGAATTCTACCACGATCTCGAACAGGAAGGACATAAACACATACGGTGCAACGCGAGTAGCACCGTTGGCGTTGAGGTTGTCGCCCATTTCGTTGAGGAAGAGGTTGCCGAGGTTGGGGAAGAAGTCGTTGTCGGTGAAGTCGTGGGTGCCAGCAGTCGCGAGAGTGTGCTCCCCAGATTTCAACAGCGCACGCCGAATGGAGCGCAGGAGGGAGTGGCTGTAGGGGACGTTGCGGCAACCGAATGAAGCGCAGGAGTAGCACACGAAGCAGTAGATGGTGTCCTTACTAGTACTCCCTAGTCTCTATCTATCTATATCTATATATATCTACTCTTATAGAAAACCGAGTTGGTGATGATGGTTTGCACCGCCATCCTGTAATATAGACCGTCCGATCTATATCTGACGGATATAAAGCCAACTATGACAATTTTACAAAAGATACCCGCACCTCTCTCCACATTTACAGATAAGGCCTTACCTCGTGCTCCTCCCTATGTCTCTATATCTCTACAAGTACTTTTTTTATAACAAATCGAATAGTGCTGCGCCGTCCACGTGACGCCTTGAACACGCCTCCTCGCCTCCATCATCACCAACCGAGTCTTTTATAGGAGTAGGAGTAGAGAAAAACCGAGTTGGTGATGATGGTGTGCCGTGCAATGCACGGGCATCTTGCTATTTTTTGCATATAAGTCCAAACACCACGTGACACGGTCTTTGAGCATGGTTCGTAGTCGCTCCACGATCGGGCATCGAAGTTTGTAACTATTTTAGATTAGAATATACTACTCCTCCGTGCTAGTAGTAGAGCAGAGTCCTACTCTACTACTCTACTCTAGCAAGCTAGGGCATAGTACTGTAGTAGGTACTGTAGGGAGTACCAGTACTGTGATCACTCAAGCAAGTTGTCTAGCATAGATATGACCCTACGCTGCTGGTATGTGTCTCGTAAGTCAAGCGGCATGTTGTAGTCATCATCACCTGTCCACTTCCCGCAGCACATATTCGCTTCTCCATCTTTGTCCGCACATAATCTCGTCCAAGCTTCCATCCCCGCTAAGGCGCCTCCCCCCCCCCCTCGTCCGAAACCCAAGCACTAACAATGGCAGAACCGAGCAGCGTCCGCCGAAAGAGTGGCTGGAATTCGCTCCCCACAAAGGTAATCAAGCTCATTGTTTCGCGTGTGTACAATCTCATTACCATGCCGCTCGCCGTGTGCTCGTCGGGGTTGTACCATTTACTCAAAGCCCTCAGGTCGGAGCTTCTTAAGCCAGATCCTTGCTTGCTGATGCCGCCTTATCTTCAGAAACGGCGTGTCACGCAGCAGAACGATCGTAGGATGACGAGCATCAACCCCATTCACTGCAATCCGATCCCGGTTAGCCTCAGCTACATTAACGGTATGTACTAGGTCGGCATGAACACGTCTTGGATGGTGCTCGTCGACGGTCGTGGCAGCTGGATGCTCGTGGAGGTCTACACCCGGCGATTGATCCCCCTTCCTTCGATTAACACCACACTGATTTGGCACCGCGGCCCAGAATACTCTGAATCTTATAGTAGCCAACATGATACCAAGTTTGATTTGCTCAAGGTTGTAATCTGCCAAGTGCCCACAAGATCTGGGAATTATAAAGATTTCAGGCTAATTGCATTCTTCAACCGCGGTCTCGCCTATATGACAGGTCACTGCGGTAAGTGGATAAATCTGCACGTCCATCGCAGGATCATACATCCTCCATGGTTCTCTGATGCCATTGAACACAAGGGCTTCATTTACGATGTCGACTCCTTCTATGGCTGGACATATTGCTGTCCTACTCCAGCCATCGCTACAAACGGCTGTTACAGCAGTATGTTACTTTCCTATGATATCATGATGGCTTGCTTATATTACTGTCAACATTTACTGAAAAAATATTCATGCTCATAACATGATGTTCTTAAGATTGACTAAATCAAGAGCCCTTTTTTATTTGACTCCAACTTGATATGATGTTGTAGGTCGCTTTGGTGTCCCTATCCTTCCTAATCCCAGAACCTTTCAAAGAAAAGCGGCATGGCAGTTGCGAAGTGTTCCTGGCTCGATCGACGACGGCGAAAGATTGATGATCGTCGCACGCATCGGACATGTTGTTTCGCTGAATACAATCACGATCCTTTGCAAGGTCTTTGAGCAGATCCCAGCTTTTACGGGCCTTCGTGAATTTTTGACCGAGGCTAGTAAGTAGCCTTGGCACACGCTCTCTGTTTGTCGGACTGAATTATCCGATTAACTAGGAGATAACCGACGGCAAGGATCATGATGGCAGCGCGGTTTCGTTCATCAGGAAAAACTGTGTGTACACAGCTGCATTACGCGTCTCTGCATGCACCATACCCTGATATGTGCCGCCACGCTCTGCAGCCCAAAGTAGGAGAGAGGGTCGCAAGTATCAGACTTCGACCTGCTGGTTGGAGTTTCCCCCGTCAGGCACCCATCTGGTTCAAGCCGTCAGCCAATCTCCACTTCTTAATAAATAGTAACGTCTAACTGAGCCAGTTAGTTAGATGCGTACACTTGGTGTACTAGGATCTTTATTTAGTTTGATGCATACACTTGTTCTTTTTTGGTAGCCCTTTTGTAATGATGGCTGATGTTTGGTTTGGAAGAGAGAGCTGCATCTTCACTCTTCTAGCCTGCTTACTGCTTCTATTGCACCCCCAGCCCTGGTTGCTGTTGCTGCTGTTTTCAATGTACAATCAGTAGTATATTTCGTCTGTTGGTTGAATATAAATTTGTTGTTAGAATGAAAAACACAATGTTTTTGAAGTCGTTGCATGGTTCGATCCTTTAGTGCCCCGTACCGTACGTAGCTCATACTATTTTTCGTATGGAACACATTTTCCACTTGTTGATAACATGCAGCCCACTGATGACGGCCCAATAGAGAAGCCCATAATTAACTGGAAGGGACGCTCTCACATGAATCCGGCCTGTACATGCTCATGGTCCCCAAAACATAAATAAGTAAATAAATAAATAAAGCTAAATGCTCATGCACCAGTTCTTTGGGAAAATAGGTAGCCCAGTATTACTTTTTGAAGAATACCCAAGCTAGGCCTATTTGTTTTCTCCGAATTACTTGGCTACAAATCTTTCAAGACGAGAAAATGGGATATTAGTTTTTTTGAATTTTGTTCTTCACTGATATCTTATACGCATTTCATTGGATTTAACATGACATAGTACTAACTTATTTTTAAATTTGTTTTAGTATGGCTATTAATTTTTGGATTAAGAATATTTCGTTCCCAAATAAAAATTTCCCACATATTTAGTTAATTTTTTGACCACAGTCTTGACCGAGGAAAATGACCGGCAATTCTAAAAATGGAAAACGGGATGCAATAAATTCCATATGAATTAGAAAATGAGTAAAAATTATAAAAATAATAGCAAATGGGCTGTACACGCCACAGATTTCGAGGCTGACTTGTTTACGCAAGGCTTTTCAATGAACACACGATTCTAGCCGCCGTGCTTCTTCAATCTCTGATCTTCCTGCTCCAGCCGCCAAACTAGCGCCGGCGGGACTGCCTGCTCCCTCCTCTTGTGGCCCGCTGTGATGCCGGGCAGGCTTCCCCGGCCCACCCTACTCCCTCCGCTGGCCTGGCCGCACGCAATCAACTGCCTCCATATTACGCGAAAAAAATGATTCCTCCCACTGACATCTGGGGCGCACCGGTTGGGAAGCTGACCTGTGGGCCTACTACGTTGACGCGTACGCAGGGCTTGTCAACTTAGTCAACAAACGATTCTAGCAGCAGTAACCGTTGGATTTGAATCGAACGGTCCTGCTGCTTCTTCAATCGCTGCTCTTCTTGCACCAGCCACCCAAACCAGCGCCGGGGAGACCGCCTGCTCCTGCCTCCAGTGGCCGGCTGTGCTGCCGTTGAGGCCTCATCGCCCCCTACTACTCCCACCGCTAGCCAGGCCCTGCGGCGATGGCAGCCTCACACCGCAGCCGAACCAGTGAACCCTGGTACTCCTCTCCGCGTGGGCATCCACTGCCGCGTCTTCCCCGGCTCCGCGTCGTCCCCTTCCTAGGCCTCGCCGTCATCCATCGCCTTGGTGCTCTCGACGTGGCATGGTCAATGTGGTCAACGACATTCCATCGGGACAGTACTGTACGTGTAGAGCCTGACAGCTGGGTCCACGGCCACAACCCAGTTTTTTTTGTGATTTGCCAAGTAAGTCATTTTGTCAGGCCTGTTGGGCTGCAAATCTTTCAAGACGAGGAGAGCTTTCATTCGGCTGGCCGAGAAAATGGCCCATCAGTAATGAGAAATGGGCTGTGCATTTTTAAAACACATCAAACCGGCAATTAGTTTCAAATATCTTTTTTTCATTTCGAGATTTTAAATTACATTAATTTTTATGCGTGGACAATTTGTTGGATTTTATATTGATATACATTTATTTTTAAAATCAGTTTGAATGTGAGTCGAAATTTTGGGATTAAAAACAGTTCGGACCGGACCGAAATATGCAAAATTTCGTATAAGTTTTTAACCGTGGCCACGATATGGGCTGTAATGCTAACAAAAAGAATATGGGCTCCAAAAAACCTTAAGAATTAGCAAATGGGTTGTAAATTATTAAAAATAATGGCAGATGGGATGTATGTCGTTTTTCCATGATTTGAGGCTTTCCTAAAAAGGTTGACGACAGCAAAGGATCGTTGGATGGCCATCCAACGGCCGTCGTGCTTTTCAATCTCTCGCTTCTTCCCGCCCAAATTCAAACAAGCGCCGGCGGGACTGCCTGCTCCCTCCTCCCCGCACCCGGCTCTGACAGCTCGGACCCACCAGTTATATCTTCGTATGCAAGGAAGTGCCTCCTTATTACGCACAAAAAAAATGAATACTCCCCCTGTTAGCTGGGACCAAGTATAGTGGCAGGCTGACTTGTGGGCCTACTAAGTTGACGGGGACGGAGGGCTTTGTCAACTTAGTCAATATGCACGATTCTAGGTCCGATGGACCGTACGATGTCCATCCAACGGCCGTAGTGCTTCTTCAACCTCTGGTCTTCTTGCTCCAGCCGCCCAAACCAGCGCCGGTCGTGCCTCATGCTCCTGCCTCCCGTGGCCGGCTGCGATGCGGTGGAGGCCTCATCGCCCCCTACTACTCCCACCGCTGGCCAGGCCATCCCTCTACTCACCCACACCCCATGTTATTCTACGGCGACGGCAGCCTCACACCGCAGCGAACCAATGAACCCTCGTACTCCTCTACGCGTGGGCATCCACTGCCGCGTCTTCATCGGCTCCGCGTCATCCCGTTCCTAGGCCTCGCCGTCGTCCACCGCCCTGGTGCTCTCGGTGCGGCGTGGTCAATGTGGTCAAGGAACGGCTTCCATCGGACGTGGATTGTACGTGGAGAGGCCGATACCGGGTCCACGGCCGCGAAGGAAGTGCCTCCTTATTACGCGCAAAATAATTATTTCTCCACGGACAGCGGGGACCCACCGGACGGGCCACCATATTTAGCGAAAAATGTTTCCCCCATTGCTGGGACCCACTAGCTACACCTTCGCACGCAAGGAAGTGCGTCCGGCAAAAAACGATTCGCCCCACATTGCTGGGACCCACCAGCCACATCTTCGCACGCAAGGAAGTGCGTCCGGCAAAAAATGATTCGCCCCCACAGATTACGGGACCCACCAGCTACATCTTCGCACGCAAGGAAGTGCGTCCGGGCAAAAAACAATTACGCCCCTGACTGCTGGGACCCACCAGCTACATCTTCGCACGCAAGGAAGTGCCTGACAGTCGGGACCCACCTGGTCGAAGCGTACGTAACGTTGTCATTCTGGTCGCGAACGTGTAAGTACATATATACTGGTGGATGTAGAGGCGCGCACGTGTCGTAGTAGAGGCGCGCACGTAGCATGTACACGTACGTACAGCGGCGAGGGTGCAAGAAAGAAAATACGGCCACGTACGTACATACGGGCAGGATCTCTAACGCCTATCGCGCATACGTACATGGATGGGTCGGAACGGAGAAACAACATCGTCGTCGTGTTCATGGGGAGCCAACCGGCTGGGTCGAAACGGAATGCGTGGTCGTGTTCATCGGGAGGGCTTGGACGGAACAGGCGATGGAAACGAGGCCTGGCGTACCGCACAACGGAGGAAACGGCCTTGTGTTCGACCGGCCACGTTCGAAACGGGGTCCTGTTGATCGGGAGGGGCCTGGCGTACTGCAAAACGAAGGAAACGGACCTCCTACGGTCGAAACGGGGGCCCTGTTGATCGAGAGGGGTGTGGCGTACCACAAAACGGAGGAAAGGGACCTCCTACGGTTGAAACAGGGGTCCTGTTGATCAGGAGGGGTGTGGCGTACCGCAAAACGGACGGAACGGACTTGTGTTGGAGCGCTATACGGTCGAAACGGGGGGGAGGGGTGTGGCGTACCGCAAAACGGGACTCCACGGGATACTATTCATCTCCACCGTCGACCTCCTCCAGCCTCTACGGGCTACCGTCGACCTCCTCTAGCCTCCACGGGCTCATGTTCATCCAGCCTCCACCGCGTGCTACTCCACCGGCTACTGTTCAACCACCCCTCCACACGGGCACCCCTCCACCATCTACTGTTCATCCAGCCCTCCACACCATGGGGTCCTGTTCAACCACCCCTCCACGGCCACCCCTCCACCATCTACTGTTCATCCAGCCCTCCACACCACGGGTTCCTGTTCATCCAGAGGCAACGCCACCGCTCACTGTTCATCCAACCCCCCGCAACGCCATCGCTCATCCTGAGGCAGCATCGATCGCCTTGATTAGCAATGATGGCGAAGGAATCGCTCAATCGGGTTCGATTAACAGCCATCGATCGATCGCCGGGTTCGATAACGCATAGCCTGCAGTAATCGCCGGGTTCGATTAGAGCCAACGCCTCTCACACGCTGCAGCGTGCGTCTGAGAAACGCGCATCGCTCGGCCCCGACCTCCCACCGTAACCGGCAACTCCCCGAAATTTTCCTCCCCCTCGCTTCTACCACGGTTTTTTCCGTCATGGACAGCCCAAAGAATGTCATGCAGCTGCGTCTCCGGCCCGCCCAGGACGAAAAGCCCATTTTCTGTCATGATTTTTTGTCATAGAAGTAGGAGTCCACCACATTTATGATGATACTGGGTTTTGTCACAATTATCGTCATAGAAGTGTCATATGTATGACAGAAAAAAATTTCGTTCGTGCCAAAATGTCACGGATGTGTCTTTTTTTTTGTAGTGATGGCACCGTTGATTGCCGACAAAACATTGAGATGCCTGATTTTAAATTCTAGTAAATCCAAAACTCGTCTGAAATTCATGAAACTTGGCTTGCTATAATGGAGTGGCATCAACATGTCGTGGTACAAATATTTTCCCATTTGGGGCAGGTTTGGGTATATGCTTCTCACAAACCGGAGCTTCTCACAACAAGTATGATGGTTTTCGGTAGGGAACGTCCCACCTTTGGGGACGAAACGATATCCATTGCCTCTTATTGCTCTCAAGTTTTGTTCTCGTGTCAACATAGAACAAAAGGAGTGTTGTGTGAATTTTTGTGATTTTTGGGGGTTTGTTTGGACATTTTATGCATTAACTGAGTTTTCAATGCATTTATGTGCATAATTCAAATTTTAACTACATGTGCATGCTCCAGTGCATATAAATTCGTTGAAAAATCAAATCTTTGTCCTTGGGTGCATGCTTAGGTCCCATGCAAGAAATGGGAATGAATTTCAAACACCATGGCACCGTTGATTGCCGGCAAAACATTGAGATGCCTGGTTTTTAAATTCTAGTAAATTGAAAACTCGTCTGAAATTCATGAAACTTGGCATGCTATCAGGGAGCGGCATCAACATGTCGTGGTACAAATTTTATCCCATTTGGGGCAGGTTTGGGTTTATGCTTCTCACAAACCGGAGCTTCTCACAACAAGCATGATGGTTTTCGGTAGGGAACGTCCCATCTTTGGTGACAAAACGATATCCATTGCCTCTTATTGCTTTCAAGTTTTTTTATTGTGTCAACATAGAACAAAAGGAGTGTTGTGTGAATTTTTGTGATTTTTCGCGGTTCGTTTGGACAATTTTTATGCGTTAACTGAGTTTTCAATGCATTTATGTGCATAATTCAAATTTGAACTACATGCGCATGCTCCAGTGCATATAAATTCATTGAAAAATCAAATCTTTGTCCTTGGGTGCATGCTTAGGTCCCATGCAAGAAATGGGAATGAATTTCAAA
This sequence comes from Aegilops bicornis, assembly GCA_021605145.1. Classification (NCBI taxonomy): domain Eukaryota; kingdom Viridiplantae; phylum Streptophyta; class Magnoliopsida; order Poales; family Poaceae; genus Aegilops; species Aegilops bicornis. The sequence goes on from CM038670.1 coordinate 763,817,521, forward strand.
TACCATGGCACCGTTGATTGCCGGCAAAACATTGAGATGCCTGGTTTTTAAATTCTAGTAAATCCAAAACTCGTCTGAAATTCATGAAACTTGGCATCCTATTATGGAGCGGCATCAACATGCCATGGTACAAATTTTGTCCCATTTGGGGCAGGTTTGGGTAAATGCTTCTCACAAACCAGAGCTTCTCACAACAAGCATGATGGTTTTCGGTAGGGAACGTCCCACCTTTGGGGATGAAACGATATCTGTTGGCTCTTATTGCTTTCAAGTTTTTTTCTCGTGTCAACAAAGAACAACAGGAGTGTTGTGTGAATTTCTGTGATTTTTCGGGGTTCGTTTGGACATTTTTATGCATTAACAGAGTTTTCAATGCATTTATGTGTATAATTCAAATTTGAACTACATGTGCATGCTCCAGTGCATATAAATTCATTGAAAAATCAAATCTTTGTCCTTGGGTGCATGCTTAGGTCCCATGCCATAAATGGGAATGAATTTCAAACACCATGGCACCGTTGATTGCCGGCAAAACATTGAGATGCCTGATTTTAAATTCTAGTAAATCCAAAACTCGTCTGAAATTCATGAAACTTGGCATGCTATAATGGAGCGGCATCAACATGCCTTGGTACAAATTTTGTCCCATTTGGGGCAGGTTTGGGTATATGCTTCTCACAAACCGGAGCTTCTCACAACAAGTATGATGGTTTTCGGTAGGGAACGTCCCACCTTTGGGGACGAAACGATATCCATTGCCTCCTATTGCTCTCAAGTTTTGTTCTCGTGTCAACATAGAACAAAAGGAGCGTTGTGTGAATTTTTGTGATTTTGGGGCTTTGTTTGGACATTTTATGCATTAACTGAGTTTTGAATGCATTTATGTGCATAATTCAAATTTGAACTACATGTGCATGCTCCAGTGCATATAAATTGGTTGAAAAATCAAATCTTTGTCCTTGGGTGCATGCTTAGGTCCCATGCAAGAAATGGGAATGAATTTCAAACACCATGGCACCGTTGATTACCGGCAAAACATTGAGATGCCTGATTTTTAAATTCTAGTAAATTGAAAACTCGTCTGAAATTCATGAAACTTGGCATGCTATCAGGGAGCAGCATCAGTATGTCGTGGTACATATTTTGTCCCATTTGGGGCAGGTTTGGGTCTATGCTTCTCACAAACCGGAGCTTCTCACAACAAGCATGATGGTTTTCGGTAGGGAACGTCCCACCTTTGGGGACAAAACGATATCCATTGCCTCTTTTGCTTTCAAGTTTTTTTCTTGTGTAAACATAGAACAACAGGAGTGTTGTGTGAATTTTTGTGATTTTTCGCGGTTCGTTTGGACATTTTTTATGCATTAACTGAGTTTTCAATGCATTTATGTGCATAATTCAAATTTGAACTACATGCGCATGCTCCAGTGCATATAAATTCTTTGAAAAATCAAATCTTTGTCCTTGGGTGCATGCTTAGGTCCCATGCAAGAAATGGGAATGAATTGCAAATACCATGGCACCATTGACTGCCGGCAAAACATTGAGATGTCTGGTTATTAAATTCTAGTAAATCCAAAACTCGTCTGAATTTCATGAAACTTGGCATGCTATTATGGAGCGGCATCAACATGTCGTGGTCCAAATTTTATCCCATTTGGGGCAGGTTTGGGTATATGCTTCTCACAAACCAGAGCTTCTCACAACAAGCATGATGGTTTTCGGTAGGGAACGTCCCACCTTTGGGGATGAAACGATATCCGTTGCCTCTTATTGCTTTCAAGTTTTTTTTTCGTGTCAACAAAGAACAACTGGAGTGTTGTGTGAATTTCTATGATTTTTCGGGGTTCGTTTGGACATTTTTATGCATTAACTGAGTTTTCAATGCATTTATGTGCATAATTCAAATTTGAACTACATGCGCATGCTCCAGTGCATATAAATTCATTGAAAAATCAAATCTTTGTCCTTGGGTGCATGCTTAGGTCCCATGCCAGAAATGGGAATGAATTTCAAACACCATGGCACCGTTGATTGCCGGCAAAACATTGAGATGCCTGATTTTAAATTCTAGTAAATCCAAAACTCGTCTGAAATTCATGAAACTTGGCATGCTATAATGGAGCGGCATCAACATGTCGTGGTACAAATATTGTCCCATTTGGGGCAGGTTTGGGTATATGCTTCTCACAAACCGGAGCTTCTCACAACAAGTATGATGGTTTTCGGTTGGGAACATCCCACCTTTGGGGACGAAACGATATCCATTGCCTCTTATTGCTCTCAAGTTTTGTTCTCGTGTCAACATAGAACAAAAGGAGGCGTTAATGTGAATTTTTGTGATTTTTGGGGGTTTGTTTGGACATTTTATGCATTAACTGAGTTTTGAATGCATTTATGTGCATAATTCAAATTTGAACTACATGTGCATGCTCCAGTGAATATAAATTGGTTGAAAAATCAAATATTTGTCCTTGGGTGCATGCTTAGGTCCCATGCAAGAAATGGGAATGAATTTCAAACACCATGGCACCGTTGATTGCCGGCAAAACATTGCGATGCCTGGTTTTTAAATTCTAGTAAATTGAAAACTCGTGTGAAATTCATGAAACTTGGCATGCTATCAGGGAGCGGCATCAACATGTCGTGGTACAAATTTTGTCCCATTTGGGGCAGGTTTGGGTATATGCTTCACACAAACCGGAGCTTGTCACAACAAGCATGATGGTTTTCGGTAGGGAACGTCCCACCTTCGGGGACAAAATGATATCCATTGCCTCTTATTGCTTTCAAGTTTTTTTCTTGTGTCAACGTAGAACAACAGGAGTGTTGTGTGAATTTTTGTAATTTTTTGGTGGTTTGTTTGGACATTTTTTGCATTAACTGAGTTTTCAATGCATTTATGTGCATAATTCAAATTTGAACTACATGTGCATGATCCAGTGCATATAAATTCATTGAAAAATCAAATCTTTTCCTCGGGTGCATGCTTAGGTCCCATGCAAGAAATGTGAATGAATTTCAAACACCATGGCACCTTTGATTGCCGGCAAAACATTGAGATGCCTGGTTTTTAAATTCTAGTAAATCCAAAACTCGTCTGAAATTCATGAGACTTGGCATGCTATAATGGAGCGGCATCAAGATGCCGTGGTATAAATTTTGTCCCATTTGGGGCAGGTTTGGGTATATGCTTCTCACAAACCGAAGCTTCTCACAACAAGTATGATGGTTTTCGGTAGGGAACATCCCACCTTTGGGGACGAAACGATATCCATTGCCTCTTATTGCTTTCAAGTTTTTTTCTCGTGTCAACAAAGAACAACAGGAGTGTTGTGTGAATTTCCGTGATTTTTCGGGGTTCGTTTGGACATTTTTATGCATTAACAGAGTTTTCAATGCATTTATGTGCATAATTCAAATTTGAACTACATGCGCATGCTCCAGTGCATATAAATTCATTGAAAAATCAAATCTTTGTCCTTGGGTGCATGCTTAGGTCCCATGCCAGGAATGGGATTGAATTTCAAACACCATGGCACCGTTGATTGCCGGCAAAACATTGAGATGCCTGATTTTAAATTCTAGTAAATCCAAAACTCGTCTGAAATTCATGAAACTTGGCATGCTATAATGGAGCGGCATCAACATGCCATGGTAGAAATTTTGTCCCATTTGGGGCAGGTTTGGGTATATCGCTCTCACAAACCGGAGCTTCTCACAACAAGCATGATGGTTTTCGGTAGGGAACGTCCCACCTTTGGGGACGAAACGATATCCATTGACTCTTATTGCTTCCAAGTTTTTTTCTTGTGTCAACATAAAACAACAGGAGTGTTGTGTGAATTTTTGTGATTTTCTGGGGTTCGTTTCGACATTTTTATGCATTAACTGAGTTTTCAATGTATTTATGTGCATAATTCAAACTTGAACTACATGCGCATGCGCCAGTGCATATAAATTCGTTGAAAAATCAAATCTCTGTCCTCGGGTGCATGCTTAGGTCCCACGCAATAATTGAGAATGAATTTCAAACACCATGGCACCGTTGATTGCCGGCAAAACATTGAGATGCCTGGTTTTTAAATTCTAGTAAATCCAAAACTCGTCTGAAATTCATGAAACTTGGCATGCTATTATGTAGCAGCATCAACATGCCGTGGTGCAAATTTTGTCCCATTTGGGGCAGGTTTGGGTATATGCTTCTCACAAACCAGAGCTTCTCAATACAAGCAGGATGGTTTTCGGTAGGGAACATCCCACCTTTCGGGACGAAACGATATCCATTGCCTCTTATTGCTTTCAAGTTTTTTTCTCATGTCAACGAACAACAACAGGAGTGCTGTGAGATTTTTTTTGATTTTTCGGGGTTTGTTCGGACATTTTTATGCATTAACAGAGTTTTCAATGCATTTATGTGCATAATTCAAATTTGAACTACATGCGCATGCTCCAGTGCATATAAACTCATTGAAAAATCAAATCTTTGTCCTTGTGTGCATGCTTAGGTCCCATGCAAGAAATGGGAATGAATTTCAAACACCATGGCACCATTGATTGCCTAAGCAAACATTGAGATGCCTGGTTTTTAAATTCTAGTAAATCCAAAACTCGTCTGAAATTCATGAAACTTGGCATGCTATAATGGAGCGGCATCAACAGGCCGTGGTACAAATTTTGTCCCATTTGGGGCAGGTTTGGGTATATGCTTCTCAAAAACCGGAGCTTCTCAAAACAAGTATGATGGTTTTCGGTAGGGAACGTCCCACCTTTGGGGACGAAACGATATCCATTGCCTCTTATTGCTTTCAAGTTTTTTTCTCGTGTCAACATAGAACAAAAGGACTGTTGTGTGAATTTTTTTGATTTTTGGGGGTTTGTTTGGACATTTTTAGCATTAACTGAGTTTTCAATGCATTTATGTGCATAATTCAAATTTGAACTACATGCGCATGCTCCAGTGCATATAAATTCGTTGAAAAATCAAATCTTTGTCCTTGGGTGCATGATTAGGTCCCATGCAAGAAATGGGAATTAATTTCAAACACCATGGCGCCGTGGATTGCAGGCAAAACATTGAGCTGCCTGGTTTTTAAATTCTAGTAAATCCAAAACTCATCTGAAATTCATGAAACTTGGCATGCTTTTATGGAGCGGCATCAACCTGCCGTGGTACAAATTTTCTCCCATTTGGGGCAGGTTTGGGTATATGCTTCTCACAAACCAGAGCTTTTCACAACAAGCGTGATGGTTTTCGGTAGGGAACGTCCCACCTTTGGGGATGAAATGATATCCGTTGCCTCTTATTGCTTTCAAGTTTTTTTTCGTGTCAACAAAGAACAACAGGAGTGTTGTGTGAATATTTGTGATTTTTCGGGGCCGTTTGGACATTTTTATGCATTAATAGAGTTTTCAATGCATTTATGTGCATAATTCAAATTTGAACTACATGTGCATGCTCCAGTGCATATAAATTCATTGAAAAATCAAATCTTTATCCTCGGGTGCATTCTTAGGTCCCATGCCAGAAATGGGAATGAATTTCAAACACCATGGCACCGTTGATTGCCGGCAAAACATTGAGATGCCTGATTTTAAATTCTAGTAAATCCAAAACTCGTCTGAAATTCATGAAACTTGGCATGCTATAGTGGAGCGGCATCAACATGCCATGGTACATATTTTGTCCCATTTGGGGCAGGTTTGGGTATATGCCTCTCACAAACCGGAGCTTCTCACAACAAGTATGATGGTTTTCGGTAGGGAACGTCCCACCTTTGGCGACGAAACGATATCCATTGCCTCTTATTGCTTTCAAGTTTTTCTCTCGTGTCAACATAGCACAAAAAGAGTGTTGTGTGAATTTTTGAGATTTTTGGGGGTTTGTTTGGACATTTTATGCATTAACTGAGTTTTCAATGCATTTATGTGCATAATTCAAATTTGAACTACATGAGAATTCTCCAGTGCATATAAATTCATTGAAAAATCAAATCTTTGTCCTTGGGTGCATGCTTAGGTCCCATGCAAGAAATGGGAATGAATTTCAAACACCGTGGCACCGTTGATTGCCGCCAAAACATTGAGATGCCTGGTTTTTTAATTTTAGTAAATTGAAAACTCGTCTGAAATTCATGAAACTTGGCATGCTATCAGGGAGCGGCATCAACATGTCGTGGTACAAATTTTGTCCCATTTGGGTCAGGTTTGGGTATATGCTTCTCACAAACCGGAACTTCTCACAACAAGCATGATGGTTTTCGGTAGGGAACGTCCCGCTTTTGGGGACAAAACGATATCCATTGCCTCTTATTGCTTTCAAGTTTTTTTCTTGTGTCAACATAGAACAACGGGAGTGTTGTGTGAATTTTTGTGATTTTTTGGTGGTTTGTTTGGACATTTTTATGCATTAACTAAGTTTTCAATGCATTTATGTGCATAATTCAAATTTGAACTACATGCGCATGATCAAGTGCATATAAATTCGTTGAAAATCAAATCTTTTTCCTCGGGTGCATGCTTAGGTCCCATGCAAGAAATGGGAATGAATTTCAAACACCAGGGCACCGTTGATTGCCGGCAAAACTTTGAGATGCCTGGTTTTTAAATTCTAGTAAATCCAAAACTCGTCTGAAATTCATGAGACTTGGCAAGCTATAATGGAGCGGCATCAACATGTCATGGTACAAATTTTGTCCCATTTGGGGCTGGTTTGGGTATATGCTTCTCACAAACCGAAGCTTCTCACAACAAGTATGATGGTTTTTAGTAGGGGACGTCCCACCTTTGGGGACGAAACGATATCCATTGCCTCTTATTGCTTTCAAGTTTTTTTCTTGTGTCAACATAGAACAAAAGGAGTGTTGTGTGATTTTTTTTATTTTAGGCGGTTTGTTTGGACATTTTATGCATTAACTGAGTTTTCAATGCATTTATGTGCATAATTCAAATTTGAACTACATGTGCATGCTCCAGTGCATATAAATTCGTTCAAAAATCAAATCTTTTTCCTTGGGTGCATACTTAGGTCCCATGCAAGAAATGGGAATGAATTTCAAACACCACGGCACCGTTGATTGCCGGCAAAACATTGAGATGCCTGGTTTTTAAATTCTAGTAAATTGAAAACTCGTCTGAAATTCATGAAACTTGGCATGCTATTATGGAGCGGCATCAACTTGATGTGGTACAAATTTTCTCCCATTTGGGGCAGGTTTGGGTATATGCTTCTCACAAACCAGAGCTTCTCACAACAAGCATGATGGTTTTCGGTAGGGAACGTCCCACCTTTGGGGACGAAACAATATCCATTGCCTCTTATTGCTTTCATGTTTTTTTCTGGTGTCAACATAGAACAAAAGGACTGTTGTGTGAATTTTTGTGTTTTTTGGGGGTTTGTTTGGACATTTTATGGATTAACTGAGTTTTCAATGCATTTATGTGCATAATTCAAATTTGAACTACATGTGCATGCTCCAGTGCATATAAATTCGTTGAAAAATCAAATCTTTGTCCATGGGTGCATGCTTAGGTCCCATGCAAGAAATGGGAATGAATTTCAAACACCATGGCGCCGTTGATTGCAGGCAAAACATTGAGATGCCTGGTTTTTAAATTCTAGTAAATTTAAAACTCGTCTGAAATTCAGGAAACTTGGCATGCTATCAGGGAGCGGCATCAACCTGCTGTGGTACAAATTTTCTCCCATTTGGGGCAGGTTTGGGTATATGCTTCTCACAAAAAGCATGATGGTTTTCGGTAGGGAATGTCCCACCTTTGGGGACGAAACGATATCCATTGCCTCTTATAGCTTTCAAGTTTTTTTCTCGTGTCAACAAAGAACAACAGGAGTGTTGTGTGAATTTCTGTGATTTTTCGGGGTTCGTTTGGATATTTTTATGCATTAACTGAGTTTTCAATGCATTTATCTGCATAATTCAAATTTGAACTACATGCGCATGCTCCAGTGCATATAAATTCATTGAAAAATCAAATCTTTGTCCTTGGATGCATGCTTAGGTCCCATGCAAGAAATGGGAATGAATTTCAAACACCATGGCACCGTTGATTGCCGGCAAGACATTGAGATGCCTGATTTTAAATTCTAGTAAATCCAAAACTCGTCTGAAATTCATGAAACTTGGCATGCTATAGTGGAGCGGCATCAACATGCCGTGGTACAAACTTTGTCCCATTTGGGGCAGGTTTGGGTATATGCTTCTCACAAACCGGAGCTTCTCACAACAAGTATGGTGGTTTTCGGTAGGGAACGTCCCACCTTTGGGGATGAAACAATATCCATTGCCTCTTATTGCTTTCAAGTTTTTTTCTGGTGTCAACATTGAAAAAAAGGACTGTTGTGTGAATTTTTGTGTTTTTTGGGGGTTTGTTTGGAAATTTTATGCATTAAATGGGTTTTCAATGCATTTATGTGCATAATTCAAATTTGAAATACATGCGCATGCTCCAGTGCATATAAATTCGTTGAAAAATCAAATCTTTGTCCATGGGTGCATGCTTAGGTCCCATGCAAGAAATGGGAATGAATTTCAAACACCATGACGCCGTTGATTGCAGGAAAAACATTGAGATGCCTGGTTTTTAAATTCTAGTAAATTGAAAACTCGTCTGAAATTCAGGAAACTTGGCATGCTATCAGGGAGCGGCATCAACCTGTCGTGGTACAAATTTTCTCCCATTTGGGGCACGTTTGGGTATATGCTTCTCACAAACCAGAGCTTCTCACAAAAAGCATGATGGTTTTCGGTAGGGAACGTCCCACCTTTGGGGACGAAATGATATCCATTGCCTCTTATAACTTTCAAGTTTTTTTCTCGTGTCAACAAAGAAAAACAGAAGTGTTGTGTCAATTTCTGTGATTTTTAGGGTTTCGTTTGGATATTTTTATGCATTAACTGAGTTTTCAATGCATTTATGTGCATAATTCAAATTTGAACTACATGTGCATGCTCGAGTTCATATAAATTCTTTGAAAAATCAAATCTTTGTCCTTGGATGCATGCTTAGGTCCCATGCAAGAAATGGGAATGAATTTCAAACACCATGGCACCGTTGATTGCCGGCAAAACATTGAGATGCCGGATTTTGAATTCTAATAAATCCAAAACTCGTCTGAAATTCATGAAACTTGGCATGCTATAATGGAGCGGCATCAACATGCCGTGGTACAAATTTTGTCCCATTTGGGGCAGGTTTGGGTATATGCTTCTCACAAACCGGAGCTTCTCACAACAAGTATGATGGTTTTCGGTAGGTAACGTCCCACCTTTGGGGATGAAACGATACCCATTGCCTCTTATTGCTTTCAAGTTTTTTTCTCGTGTCAACATAGAAGAGCAGGAGTGTTGTGTGAATTTTTGTGATTTTTCGGGGTTTGTTTGGACATTTTTATGCATTAACTGAGTTTTCAATGCATTTATGTGCATAATTCAAATTTGAACTACATGCGCATGCTCCAAAGGCATATAAATTCGTTGAAAAATCAAATCTTTGTCCTTGGGTGCATGCTTAGGTCCCATGCAAGAAATGGGAATGAATTTCAAACACCATGGCACCGTTGATTGCCGGCAAAACATTGAGATGCCTGATTTTAAATTCTAGTAAATCCAAAACTCGTCTGAAATTCATGAAACTTGGCATCCTATAATGGAGCGGCATCAACATGCCGTGGTACAAATTTTGTCCCATTTGGGGCAGGTTTGGGTATATGCTTCTCACAAACCGGAGCTTCTCACAACAAGTATGATGGTTTTCGGTAGGGAACGTCCCACCATTGGGGACGAAACGATATCCATTGCCTCTTATTGCTTTCAAGTTTTTTTCTCGTGTCAACATAGAAGAGCAGGAGTGTTGTGTGAATTTTTTTGATTTTTCGGGGTTTGTTTGGACATTTTTATGCATTAACTGAGTTTTCAATGCATTTATGTGCATAATTCAAATTTGAACTACATGCGCATGCTCCAGTGCATATAAATTCGTTGAAAAATCAAATCTTTGTCTTTGGGTGCATGCTTAGGTCCCATGCAAGAAATGGGAATGAATTTCAAACACCATGGAACCGTTGATTGCCAGCAAAACATTGAGATGCCTGGTTTTAAAATTCTAGTAAATCCAAAACTCGTCTGAAATTAATGAAACTTGGCACGCTATCAGGGAGCGGCATCAACCTGCCGTGGTACAAATTTTCTTCCATTTGGGGCAGGTTTGGGTATATGCTTCTCACAAACCAGAGCTTCTCACAACAAGCATGATGGTTTTCGGTAGGGAACGTCCCATGTTTGGGGACGAAACAATATCCATTGCCTCTTATTGCTTTCAAGTTTTTTTCTCGTTCAACATAGAACAAAAGGACTGTTGTGTGAATTTTTGTGTTTTTTGGGGTTTGTTTGGACATTTTATGCATTAACTGAGTTTTCAATGCATTTATGTGCATAATTCAAATTTGAACTACATGCGCATGCTCCAGTGCATATAAATCCGTTGAAAAATCAAATCTTTGTCCTTGGGTGCATGCTTAGGTCCCATGCAAGAAATGGGAATGAATTTCAAACACCATGGCACCGTTGATTGCCGGCAAAACATTGAGATGCCTGATTTTAAATTCTAGTAAATCCAAAACTCGTCTGAAAGTCATGAAACTTGGCACGCTATAATGGAGCGGCATCAACATGTCGTGGTACAAGTTTTATCCCATTTGGGGCAGGTTTGGGTATATGTTTCTCACAAACCGGAGCTTCTCACAACAAGTATGATGGTTTTCGGTAGGGAACGTCCCACCTTTGGGGACGAAACGATATCCATTGCCTCTTATTGCTTTCGAGTTTTTTTCTCGTGTCAACATAGAACAAAAGGAGTGTTGTGTGAATTTTTGTGATTTTTGGGGGTTTGTTTGGATATTTTATTCATTAACTGAGTTTTCAATGCATTTATGTGCATAATTCAAATTGGAACTACATGCGCATGCTCCAGTGCATATAAATTCGTTGAAGATCAAATCTTTATCCTTGGGTGCATGCTTAGGTCCCATGCAAGAAATGGGAATGAATTTCAAACACCATGGTACCGTTGATTGCCGGCAAAACATTGAGATGCCTGGTTTTTAAATTCTAGTAAATTGAAAACTCTTCTGAAATTCATGAAACTTGGCATGCTATCAAGGAGCGGCATCAACATGTCGTGGTACAAATTTTGTCCCATTTGGGGCAGGTTTGGGTATATGCTTCTCACAAACTGGAGCTTCTCACAACAAGCATGACGGTTTTCGGTAGTGAATGTCCCACCTTTGGGGACAAAACGATATCCATTGCCTCTTATTGTTTTCAAGTTTTTTTCTAGTGTCAACATAGAACAACAGGAGTGTTGTGTGAATTTTTGTGATTTTTCGCGGTTCGTCTGGACATTTTTATGCATTAACTGAGTTTTCAATGCATTTATGTGCATAATTCAAATTTGAAGTACATGCGCATGCTCTAGTGCATATAAATTCGTTGCAAAATAAAATCTTTGTCCTCGGGTGCATGCTTATGTCCCATGCAAGAAATGGGAATGAATTTCAAACACCATGGCACCGTTGATTGCTAGACAAACATTGAGATGCCTGGTTTTTAAATTCTAGTAAATCCAAAACTCGTCTGAAATTCATGAGACTTGGCATGCTATAATGGAGCGGCATCAACATGCCGTGGTACAAATTTTGTGCCATTTGGGGCAGGTTTGGTTATATGCTTCTCACAAACCGAAGCTTCTCACAACAAGTATGATGGTTTTCGGTAGGGAACGTCCCACCTTTGGGGACGAAACGGTATCCATTGCCTCTTATTGCTTTCAAGTTTTTTTTCTAGTGTCAACATAGAACAAAAGGAGTGTTGTGTGAATTTTTTGATTTTTGGGGGTTTGTTTGGACATTTTATGCATTAACTGAGTGTTCAATGCATTTATGTGCACAATTCAAATTTGAACTACATGCGCATGCTCCAGTGCATATAAATTCGTTGAAAAATCAAATCTTTGTCCTTGGGTGCATTCTTAGGTCCCATGTAAGAAATGGGAATGAATTTCAAACACCATGACACCGTTGATTGCCGGCAAAACATTGAGATGCCTGGTTTTTAAATTCTAGTAAATTGAAAACTTGTCAGAAATTCATGAAACTTGGCATGCTATTATTGAGCGGCATGAACCTGCCGTGGTACAAATTTTCACCCATTTGGGGCAGGTTTGGGTATATGCTTCTCACAAACCAGAGCTTCTCACAACAAGCATGATGATTTTCGGTAGGGAACGTCCCACCTTTGGGGACGAAACGATATCCATTGCCTCTTATTGCGTTCAAGTTTTTTTCTTGTGTCAACATAGAACAACAGGAGTGTTGTGTGAATTTTTGTGATTTTTCGGGGTTCGTTTGGACATTTTTATGCATTAACTGAGTTTTCAATGCATTTATGTGCATAATTCAAACTTGAACTACATGCGCATGCTCCAGTGCATATAAATTCGTTGAAAAATCAAATCTTTGTCCTCGGGTGCATGCTTAGTTCCCACGCAATAAATGGGAATGAATTTCAAACACCATGGCACCGTTGATTGCCGGCAAAACATTGAGATGCCTGGTTTTTAAATTCTAGTAGATCCAAAACTCGTCTGAAATTCATGAGACTTGGCATGCTATAATGGAGCGGCATCAACATGTCGTGGTACAAATTTTGTCCCATTTGGGGCAGGTTTGGGTATATGCTTCTCACACACCAGAGATTCTCACAACAAGCATGATGGTTTTCGGTAGGGAACGTCCCACCTTTCGGGACGAAACGATATTCATTGCCTCTTATTGCTTTCAAGTTTTTTTCTCATGTCAACAAACAACAACAAGAGTGTTGTGTGAATTTTTGTGATTTTTCGGGGTTCGTTTGGACATTTTTATGCAAGAATCGAAGTTTTCAATGCATTTATGTGCATAATTCAAACTTGAACTACATGCGCATGCTCCAGTGCATATAAATTCGTCGAAAAATCAAATCTTTGTCCTCGGGTGCATGCTTAGGTCCCACGCAATAAATGGGAATGAATTTCAAACACCATGGCACCGTTGATTGCCGGCAAAACATTGAGATGCCTGGTTTTTAAATTCTAGTAAATCCAAAACTCGTCTGAAATTCATGAAACTTGGCATGCTATTATGGAGCGGCATCAACATGTCGTGGTACAAATTTTGTCCCATTTGGGGCAGGTTTGGGTATATGCTTCTCACAAACTGTAGCTTCTCACAACAAGCATGATGGTTTTCGGTGAGGGAACGCCCCACCTTTGGGGACCTAAACGATATCCATTGCCTCTTATTGCTTTCAAGTTTTTTTCTCATGTCAACAAAGAACAACAGGAGTGTTGTCTGAATTTTTGTGATTTTTCGGGGGTCATTTGGACATTTTTATGCATTAACAGAGTTTTCAATGCATTTATGTGTATAATTCAATTTTGAACTACATGCGCATGCTCCAGTGCATATAAATTCATTGAAAAATCAAATCTTTATCCTTGGGTGCATGCTTAGGTCCCATGCAAGAAATGGGAATGAATTTCAAACACCATGGCACCTTTGATTGTCGGCAAAATGTTGAGATGCCATGCAAGAAATGGGAATGAATTTCAAACACCATGGCACCTTTGATTGTCGGCAAAATGTTGAGATGCCTGGTTTTTAAATTCTAGTAAATCCAAAACTCGTATGAAATTCATGAAACTTGGCATGCTATAATGGAGCAGCATCAACATGCCGTGGTACAAATATTGTCCCATTTGGGGCATGTTTGGGTATATGCTTCTCACAAACCGGAGCTTCTCACAACAAGTATGATGGTTTTCGGTAGGGAACGTCCCACCTTTGGGGACGAAACGATATTCATTGCGTCTTATTGCTTTCAAGTTTTTTTCTCGTGTCAACATAGAACAAAAGGAGTGTTGTGTGAATTTTTGTGATTTTTGGGGTTTGTTTGGACATTTTATACATTAACTGAGTTTACAATACATTTATGTGCACAATTCAAATTTGAACTACATGCGCATGCTCCAGTGCATATAAATTCGTTGAAAAATCAAATCTTTGCCCTTGGGTGCATGCTTAGGTCCCATGCAAGAAATGGGAATGAATTTCAAACACCATGGCGCCGTTGATTGCCGGCAAAACATTGAGATGCCTGGTTTTTAAATTCTAGTAAATTGAGAACTCGTCTGAAATTCACGAAACTTGGCATGCTATCAGGGAGCGGCATCAACATGTCGTGGTACAAATTTAGTCCCATTTGGGGCAGGTTTGGGTATATGCTTCTCACAAACCGAAGCTTCTCACAACAAGTATGATGGTTTTCGGTAGGGAACGTCCCACCTTTGGGGACGAAACGATACCCATTGCCTCTTATTGCTTTCAAGTTTTTTTCTCATGTCAACATAGAAGAGCAGGAGTGTTGTGTCAATTTTTTTTATTTTTCGGGGTTTGTTTGGACATTTTTATGCATTAACTGAGTTTTCAATGCATTTATGTGCATAATTCAAATTTGAACTACATGCGCATGCTCCAAAGGCATATAAATTGGTTGAAAAATCAAATCTTTGTCCTTGGGTGCATGCTTAGGTCCCATGAAAGAAATGGGAATGAATTTCAAACACCAGGGCACCGTTGATTGCCGGCAAAACTTTGAGATGCCTGGTTTTTAAATTCTAGTAAATCCAAAACTCGTCTGACATTCATGAAACTTGGCATGCTATTATGGAGCGGCATCAGCATGCCGTGGTACAAATTTTCTCCCATTTGCGCAGGTTTGGGTATATGCTTCTCACAAACTAGAGCTTCTCACAACAAGCATGATGGTTTTCGGTAGGGAACATCCCACCTTTTGGGACGAAACGATATCCATTGCCTCTTACTGCTTTCAAGTTTTTTTCTCGTGTCGACATAGAACAACAGGAGTGTGAATTTTTGTGATATTTTACGGTTCATTTGGACATTTTTATGCATTAACTGAGTTTTCAATGCATTTATGTGCATAATTCAAACTTGAACTACATGCGCATGCTCCAGTGCATATAAATTCGTTGAAAATCAAATCTTTGTGCTCGGGTGCATGCTTAGGTCTCATGCAACAAATGGGAATGAATTTCAAACACGATGGCACCGTTAATTGCCGGCAAAACATTGAGATGCCTGGTTTTTATATTCTAGTAAATCCAAAACTCGTCGGAAATTCATGAAACTTGGCATGCTATCATGGAGCGGCATCAACATGCCGTGGTACAAATTTTGTCCCATTTGTGCAGGTTTAGGTATATGCTTCTCATAAACTGGAGCTTCTCGCAACAAGTATGATGGTTTTCGGTAGGGAACGTCCCACCTTTGGGGACGAAACGATATCCATTTCCTCTTATTGCTTTCAAGTTTTTTCTTGTGTCGACATAAAAGAACATGATTATTGTGTGAATTTTTGTGTTTTTCAGTGTTTGTTTGGACATTTTTATGCATTAACTGAGTTTTCAATGCATTTATGTGCATAATTAAAATTTGAACTAGATGTGCATGCTCCAGTGCATATAAATTCGTTGACAAATCAAATATTTGTCCTTGGGTGCATGCTTAGGTCCCGCACAAGAAATGGGAATGAATTTCAAACACCATGGCACCGTTGATTGGGGGCAAAACATTGAGATGCCTGGTTTTAAAATTCTAGTAATTCCAAAACTCGTCTAAAATTCATGAAACCTGGCATGCTATCATGGAGTGGCATCAACATGCAGTGGTCCAAATTTTGTCCCATTTGGTGCAGGTTTTTTTATATGCTTCTCACAAACCGGAGCTTCTCACAACAAGCATGATGGTTT
The DNA here is from genome assembly GCA_021605145.1 of Aegilops bicornis. Classification (NCBI taxonomy): domain Eukaryota; kingdom Viridiplantae; phylum Streptophyta; class Magnoliopsida; order Poales; family Poaceae; genus Aegilops; species Aegilops bicornis. The sequence goes on from CM038670.1 coordinate 763,833,406, forward strand.
TCGGTAGGGAACGTCCCACCTCAGGGGACGAAACGATATCCATTGCCTCTTATTGCTTCATGTTTTTTCTCGTGTCAACATAGAACAACATGAGTGTTGTGTGAATTTTTGTTATTTTTCGGGGTTCGTTTGGACATTTTTATGCATTAACTGAGTTTTCAATGCATTTATGTGTATAATTCAAATTTGAACTACATGTGCATGCTGCAGTGCATATAAATTGGTTGAAAAATCAAATATGTGTCCTCGGGTGCATGCTTAGGTCCCATGAAAGAAATGTGAATAAATTGCAAACACCATGACACCGTTGATTGCCGGCAGAACATTGAGATGCCTGGTTTTTAAATTCTACTAAATCCAAAACTCGTCCGAAATTCATGAAACTTGGCATGCTATTATGGAGCGGCATCAACCTGCCGTGGTACAAATTTTCTCCCATTTGGGGCAGGTTTGGTTATATGCTTCTCACAAACCAGAGCCTATCACAACAAGCATGATGGTTTTCGGTAGGGAACGTCCCACCTTCGGGGACGAAACGATATCCATTGCCTCTTATTGCTTTCAAGTTTTTTTCTCGTGTCAACATACAACAGAAGTGTTGTGTGAATTTTTGTGATTTTTCGCGGTTCATTTGGACATTTTTATGCATAACCGAGTTTTCAATGCATTTATGTGCATAATTCAAATTTGAACTACATGCGCATGCTCCAGTGCATACAAATTCATTGAAAAATCAAATCTTTGTCCTTGGGTGCATGCTTAGGTCTCATGCAAGAAATGGGAATGAATTTCAAACACCATGGCACCGTTGATTGCGGGCAAAACATTGAGCTGCCTGGTTTTAAAATTCTAGTAGATCCAAAACTCGTCTGAAATTCATGAAACTTGGCATGCTATCATGGAGCGGCATCAACATGCCGTGGTACAAATTTTGTCCCATTTGGGGCAGGTTTCGGTATATGCTTCTCACAAACCGGAGCTTCTCACAACAAGTATGATGGTTTTCGGAAGGGAACATCCCACCTTTGGAGACGAAACGATATCCATTGCCTCTTATTGCTTTCAAGTTTTTTTCTTGTGTCAACATAGAACAAAAGGAGTGTTGTGTGAATTTTTGTGATTTTTGGGGTTTGTTTGGACATTTATACATTAACTGAGTTTTCAATACATTTATGTGCACAATTCAAATTTGAACTACATGCGCATGCTCCAGTGCATATAAATTCGTTTAAATATCAAATCTTTGCCCTTGGGTGCATGCTTAGGTCCCATGCAAGAAATGGGAATGAATTTCAGACACCATGGCGCAGTTGATTGCCGGCAAAACATTGAGATGTCTGGTTTTTAAATTCTAGTAAATTGAAAACTCGTCTGAAATTCACGAAACTTGGCATGCTATCAGGGAGCGGCATCAACATGTCGTGGTACAAATTTTGTCCCATTTGGGGCAGGTTTGGGTATATGCTTCTCACAAACCGGAGCTTCTCACAACAAGTATGATGGTTTTCGGTAGGGAACGTCCCACCTTTGGGGACGAAACGATATACATTGCCTCTTATTGCTTTCAAGTTTTTTTCTCAGGTCAACATAGAAGAGCAGGAGTGTTGTGTCATTTTTTTTTTATTTTTCGGGGTTTCTTTGGACATTTTTATGCATTAACTGAGTTTTCAATGCATTTATGTGCATAATTCAAATTTGAACTACATGCGCATGCTCCAGTGCATATAAATTGGTTGAAAAATCAAATCTTTGTCCTTGGGTGCATGCTTAGGTCCCATGAAAGAAATGGGAATGAATTTCAAACACCAGGGCACCGTTGATTGCCGGCAAAACTTTGAGATGCCTGGTTTTTAAATTCTAGTAAATCCAAAACTCGTCTGACATTCATGAAACTTGGCATGCTATTATGGAGCGGCATCAGCATGCCGTGGTACAAATTTTCTCCCATTTGCGGCAGGTTTGGGTATATGCTTCTCACAAACTAGAGTTTCTCACAACAAGCATGATGGTTTTCGGTAAGGAACATCCCACCTTTTGGGACGAAACGATATCCATTGCCTCTTATTGCTTTCAAGTTTTTTTCTCGTGTCGACATAGAACAACAGGAGTGTTGTGTGAATTTTTGTGATATTTTACGGTTCATTTGGACGTTTTTATGCATTAACTGAGTTTTCAATGCATTTATGTGCATAATTCAAATTTGAACTACATGCGCATGCTCCAGTGCATACAAATTCGTTGAAAATCAAATCTTTGTGCTTGGGTGCATGCTTAGGTCTCATGCAACAAATGGGAATGAATTTCAAACACGATGGCACCGTTAATTGCCGGCAAAACATTGAGATGCCTGGTTTTTATATTCTAGTAAATCCAAAACTCGTCGGAAATTCATGAAACTTGGCATGCTATCATGGAGCGGCATCAACATGCCGTGGTACAAATTTTGTCCCATTTGTGCAGGTTTGGGTATATGCTTCTCATAAATCGGAGCTTCTCACAACAAGTATGATGGTTTTCGGTAGGGAACGTCCCACCTTTGGGGATGAAACGATATCCATTTCCTCTTATTGCTTTCAAGTTTTTTCTCGTGTCAACATAAAACAACATGATTATTCTGTGAATTTTTGTGTTTTTCAGTGTTTGTTTGGACATTTTTATGCATTAACTGAGTTTTCAATGCATTTACGTGCATAATTCAAATTTGAACTAGATGTGCATGCTCCAGTGCATATAAATTCGTTGAAAAATCAAATCTTTGTCCTTGGGTGCATGCTTAGGTCCCACACAAGAAATGGGAATGAATTTCAAACACCATGGCACCGTTGATTGCGGGCAAAACATTGAGATGCCTGGTTTTAAAATTCTAGTAAATCCAAAACTCATCTGAAATTCATGAAACTTGGCATGCTATCATGGAGTGGCATCAACATGCAGTGGTCCAAATTTTGTCCCATTTGGTGCAGGTTTTGGTATATGCTTCTCACAAACCGGAGCTTCTCACAACAAGCATGATGGTTTTCGGTAGGGAACGTCCCACCTCAGGGGACGAAACGATATCCATTGCCTCTTATTGCTTTCAAGTTTTTTCTCGTGTCAACATAGAACAACATAAGTGTTGTGTGAATTTTTGTTATTTTTTGGGGTTCGTTTGGACATTTTTATGCATTAACTGAGTTTTCAATGCATTTATGTGTATAATTCAAATTTGAACTACATGTGCATGCTCCAGTGCATATAAATTGGTTGAAAAATCAAATATGTGTCCTCGGGTGCATGCTTAGGTCCCATGAAAGAAATGTGAATAAATTGCAAACACCATGACACCGTTGATTGCCGGCAGAACATTGAGATGCCTGGTTTTTAAATTCTACTAAATCCAAAACTCGTCTGAAATTCATGAAACTTGGCATGCTATCATGGATCGGCATCAACATGCCGTGGTACAAATTTTGTCCCATTTGGGGCAGGTTTCGGTATATGCTTCTCACAAACCGGAGCTTCTCACAACAAGTATGATGGTTTTCGGTAGGGAACATCCCACCTTTGGAGACGAAACGATATCCATTGCCTCTTATTGCTTTCAAGTTTTTTTCTCATGTCAACATAGAGCAGGAGTGTTGTGTGATATTTTGTTATTTTTCGGGGTTTGTTTTGACATTTTTATGCATTAACTGAGTTTTCAATGCATTTATGTGCATAATTTAAATTTGAAATACATGCGCATGCTCCAGTGCATATAAATTCATTGAAAAATCAAATATTTGTCCTTGGGTGCATGCTTAGGTCTCATGCAAGAAATGGGAATGAATTTCAAACACCATGGCACCGTTGATTGCTGGCAAAACATTGAGATGCCTGGTTTTTAAATTCTAGTAAATCCAAAACTCGTCTGAAATTCATGAAACTTTGCATGCTATCATGGAGCGGCATCAACATGTCGTGGTACAAATTTTGTCCCATTTGGGGCAGGTTTGGGTATATGCTTCTCACAAACCGGAGCTTCTCACAACAAGTATGATGGTTTTCGGTAGGGAACGTCCCACCTTTGGGGACGAAACGATATCCATTGCCTCTGATTGCTTTCAAGTTTTTTCTCGTGTCAACATAGAAGAGCAGGAGTGTTGTGTCAATTTTTGTGATTTTTCGGGGTTTGTTTGGACATTTTTATGCATTAACTGAGTTTTCAATGCATTTATGTGCATAATTCAAATTTGAACTACATGCACATGCTCCAGTGCATATAAATTCATTGAAAAATCAAATCTTTGTCCTTGGGTGCATGCTTAGGTCCCATGCAAGAAATGGGAATGAATTTCAAACTCCATGGCACCGTTGATTGCCGACAAAACATTGAGATGCCTAGTTTTTAAATTCTAGTAAATCTAAAACTCGTCTGAAATTCATGAAACTTGGCATGCTATCATGGAGCGGCATCAACATGTCATGGTACAAATTTTGTCCCATTTATGGCAGGTTTGGGTATATGCTTCTCACAAACCGGAGCTTCTCACAACAAGCATGATGGTTTTCGGTAGGGAACGTCCCACCTTTGAGGACGAAACGATATCCATTGCCTCTTATTGCTTTCAAGTTTTTTTTCTCGTGTCAACATAGAACAACATGAGTGTTGTGTGAATTTTCCTGATTTTTCGGGGTTCGTTTGGACATTCTTATTCATTAACTGAGTTTTCAATGCATTTATGTGCATAATTTAAATTTGAACTACATGTGCATGCTCGAGTGCATATAAATTGGTTGAAAAATCAAATCTGTGTCCTTGGGTGCATGCTTAGGTCCGATGAAAGAAATGGGAATGAATTTCAAACACCATGGCGCCGTTGATTGCCGGAAAAACATTGAGATGCATGGTTTTTAAATTCTAGTAAATCGAAAACTCGTGTGAAATTGATGAAACTTGGCATGCTATTATGGAGTGGTGATACGTCTCCAACGTATCTATAATTTTTTATTGCTCCATGTTATGTTATATTCTGTTTTGGACATTATTGGGCTTTATTGTGCACTTTTATACTATTTTTGGGACTAACCTATTAACCAGAGGCCCAGCCCAGAATTGTTGTTTTCTGCCTATTTGAGAGTTTCGCAGAAAAAGAATAACAAACGGAGTCCAAACGGAATGAAACCTTCGGGAACGTGATTTTCGGAACGAACGTGATCCAGAGGACTTGGACCCGACGTCAAGCCATCAACCAGGAGGGAACGAGGTAGGGGCGCGCCACCCCTCGGGCGTGCCCTCCACCCTCGTGGGCCCCATGTTGCTCCACCGACGCATTTCTTCCTCCTATATATACCTCGCACTTCAAACTACCAGATACGGAGCCAAAAACCTAATTCCATCGCCGCAACCTTCTGTAGCCGTGAGATCCCATCTTGGGGCCTTTTTCGGAGCTCCGCCGGAGGGGGCATCGATCATGCAGGGCTTCTACATCAACACCATAGCCTCTCCGATGATGTGTGATTAGTTTACCTCGGACCTTCGGGTTCATAGTTATTATCTAGATGGCTTCTTCTCTCTTTTTGCATCTCAATACAATGTTCTCCCCCTCTCTTGTGGAGATCTATTCGATGTAATCTTCTTTTGCGGTGTGTTTGTTGAGACCGATGAATTGTGGGTTTATGATCAAGTTTATCTATGAACAATATTTGAATCTTCTCTGAATTCTTTTATGTATGATTGGTTATCTTTGCAAGTCTCTCCGAATTATCAGTTTGGTTTGGCCTACTAGATTGATCTTTCTTGCAATGGGAGAAGTGCTTAGCTTTGGGTTCAATCTTGCGGTGTCCTTTTCCAATGACAGTAGGGGCAGCAAGGCACGTATTGTATTGTTGCCATCGAGAAAAACAAGATGGGGTTTATATCATATTGCATGAGTTTATCTCTCTACATCATGTCATCTTACTTAAAGCGTTACTCTGTTCTTATGAACTTAATACGCTAGATGCATGCTGGATAGCGGTCGATGTGTGGAGTAATAGTAGTAGATGCAAAAGGTGAGTCGGTCTACTTGTCTCGAACGTGATGCCTATATACATGATCATACCTAGATATTCTCATAACTATGCTCAATTCTGTCAATTGCTCAACAGTAATTTGTTCACCCACCGTAATACTTATGCTCTTGAGAGAAGCCACTAGTGAAACCTATGGCCCCGGGTCTATTTTCCATCATATTAATCTTCCAACACTTAGCTATTTTTATTGCCTTTTATTTTACTTTGCATCTTTATCATAAAAAATACTAAAAATATTATCTTATCATATCTATCAGATCTCACTCTCGTAAGTGACCGTGAAGGGATTGAAAACCCTTTTATTGCGTTGGTTGCGAGGATTTATTTGTTTGTGTAGGTGCGAGGGACTCGTGCGTGACCTCCTACTGGATTGATACCTTGGTTCTCAAAAACTGAGGGAAATACTTACGCTACTTTGCTGCACCACCCTTTCCTCTTCAAGGGAAAACCAATGCAGTGCTCAAGAGGTAGCAAGAAGGATTTTTCGCGCCGTTGCCGGGGAGTCTACGCAAAAGTCAACACACCAAGTACCCATCACAAACCCTTATCTCTCGCATTACATTATTTGCCATTTGCCTCTCGTTTTCCTCTCCCCCACTTCACCCTTGCCGTTTTATTCGCCCTCTCTCTTTTCCTTTTGCCTCCCTCTTTCTTTTTGCTCCTCGCACTTTCTGTCGTTATGTTTGAAATTGGGGAAACTATTGTCGATATGGACAATAGTTATAACATGGAAAATTCTGATGCTCCTGCTAAAGAACCCTACTTTGCATACAAAAAAAATCTGAATTGGTAGTGGTAATATTATTGGGAAAGGAGTAATCCAAGAGTTCTTTACTTGTGCTGGTGCTTCGCCTTCTATGGGTAGTTCTATTCTTCATAGAACTAGTAGTCTTGCGGACGCTATCGCCATGCTTGTAGTTGAACTAGAAAGAAAATTTATGCACATGCATCCTTGCATACAAAGGATTTTCCTAGAATTTTCTAATATCGAGCATTCTTCTGCTAAGCGTGTCGCTACTATCTTTTTGGCTCATGAGTTCAGATTTATAATAAAAGAGGCCAAATAAATCTTTGCGCATTATAGGGTGGACGCTGGCCGCCCTCCCCTAGAAACTATTTTAATTAATCAAGAGGAAATAATGCGTTTTCAATCTCTAGATTATGTTGCTTTTAATGAAAACCTTAGAAAAAAGGTTCCTACCAATATTCTAGTTGATAGAATCACTGAACTTAATAATGATTTTGCTATTCAAAATAATGACCTAGGATATTCTCTGGAATATAGGTTCACAAAGTTCTGTCAAAAGAATGCTTATAATGATGAATTGGTTGTGCAATACGAAGGGCCAAAGGAGGAACCTATACCTCCTAAAGTTGATCTTGGGGATTTTTGTCCCATTAAATTTAGCCCTTTTGATTACTTTTGCTTGCCTCAAAGAAAACTTGTTGCTGAACGTATAGAATATGAAACGAGTTTTAATGATCTATCTTATTATTATGGCAATACCTAGATCTATCCTTGCTTTTATGCCTAGCTAGGGGCGTTAAACGATAGCGCTTCTTGGGAGGCAACCCAATTTTATTTTTAGTTTTTTGCTTTTTGCTTCTGTTTAGGCACAAATATTTGATCTAGCCTCTGTTTATATGTGTTTTTATGTTTTAATTAGTGTTTGTGCCAAGTTTAACCTACAGGATCTTCTTGGATGATAGTTATTTGATCTTGCTGAAAATTCCAGAAACTTTCTATTCACGAAAATAATTGTTAAACATCACCAGAACGTGATAAAATATTGATTCCAATTGCTTCTTATCAATAAAAAAATTGTCTAGGTCGCCATATTTTGGCTGAATTTTTGGAGTTCCAGAAGTTTGCGTTAGTTACAGATTACTACAGACTGTTCTGTTTTTAACAGATTCTGTTTTTCGTGTGTTGTTTGCTTATTTTGATGAATCTATGGCTAGTAAAATAGTTTATAAACCATAGAGAAGTTGTAATACAGTAGGTTTAACACCAATATAAATAAATAATGAGTTCATTACAGTACCTTGAAGTGGTGTTTTGTTTTCTTTCGCTAACGGAGCTCACGAGATTTTCTGCTGAGTTTTGTGTTGTGAAGTTTTCAAGTTTTGGGTAAAAGATTTGATGGATTATGGAACAAGGAGTGGAAAGATCCTAATCTTGGGGATTCCCATGGCACCCCAAGATAATATAAGGACACCAAAAAGCCAAAGCTTGGGGATGCCCTGAAGGCATCCTCTTTCGTCTACTTCCATCGGTAACTTTACTTGGAGCTATATTTTTATTCACCACATGATATGTGTTTTGCTTGGAGCGTCTTGTATGATTTGAGTCTTTATTTGTTCCACATTCATCCTTGCTGTACACACCTTTTGAGAGAGACACATATGATCCGGAAATTGTTAGAATACTCTATGTGCTTCACTTATATCTTTTGAGTTATGTAGTTTTTCCTCTAGTGCTTCACTTATATCTTTTAAAGCACGGTGGTGGATTTGTTTTATAGAAACTATTGTTCTCTCATGCTTCACTTAGATTATTTTGAGAGTCCTACAAAACAGCATGGTAGTTTGCTTTAACTATGATAGGCATTCAAGATTAGTAAAAAAGAAAAAAATTATGAGTGTGTTGAATATTATGAGAAGTTTGATGCTTGATAATTGTTTTGAGATATGAAGATGGTGATATTAGAGTCATGCTAGTTGAGTAGTTTTGAATTTGAGAAATGCGTGTGTTAAAGTTTGTGATTCCCGTAGCATGCACGTATGGTGAACCGTTATGTGATGAAGTCGGAGCATGATTTATTTATTGATTGTCTTCCTTATGAGTGGCAGCCAGGACGAGCGATGGATTTTTCCTACCAATCTATCCCCCTAGGAGCATGCGCGTAATACTTTGCTTTGATAACTTGTAGATTTTTGCAATAAGTATATGATTTCTTTATGACTAATGTTGAGTCCATGGATTATACGCACTTTTCTTCCTTCCACCATTGCTAGCCTCTCTAATACGGCGCACTTTTTGCCGGTATCATACACCCACCATATATACCTTCCTCAAAACAGCCACCATACCTACCTATCATGGCATTTTCATAGCCATTCCGAGATATATTGCCATGCAACTTACCACCGTTTCATTTACTATGACACGCTCCATCATTGTCATATTGATTTGCATGATCATGTAGTTGACATTGTATTTGTGGCAAAGCCACCGTTCATAATTCTTTCATACATGTCACTCTTGATTCATTGCATATCCCGGTACACCGCCAGAGGCATTCACATAGAGTCATATTTTGTTCTAAGTATTGAGTTGTAATTGTTGAGTTGTAAGTAAATAAAAGTGTGATGATCATCATTATTAGAGCATTGTCCCAAGTGAGGAAAGGATGATGGAGACTATGATTCCCCCACAAGTCGGGATGAGACTCCGAACTAAATAAAAAAAAGAGGCCAAAAAAAGGAGAAAAGGCCCAAATAAAAAAATATGAGAGGAAAAGAGAGAAGGGACAATGTTACTATCCTTTTACCACACGTGTGCTTCAAAGTATCACCATGATCTTCATGATAGAGAGTCTCCTATGATATCACTTTCATATACTAGTGGGAAATTTTTCATTATAGAACTTGGCTTGTATATTCCAATGATGGGCTTCCTCAAAATGCCCTAGGTCTTCGTGGAGCAAGTTTAGTTGGATGCACACCCACTTAGTTCCTTTTGTTGAGCTTTCATATACTTATAGCTCTTGTGCATCCGTTGCATGGCAATCCCTACTCACTCACGTTGATATCTATTAATGGGCACCTCCATAGCCCGTTGATACGCCTAGTTGATGTGAGACTATCTTCTCCTTTTTTGTCTTCTCCACAACCACCATTCTATTCCACATATAGTGCTATGTCCATGGCTCACGCTCATGTATTGCGTGAAGATTGAAAAAGTTTGAGAACATCAAAAGTATGAAACAATTGCTTGGCTTGTCATCGTGGTTGCGCATGATTTAAATACTTTGTGTGGTGAAGATAGAGCATGGCCGGACTATATGATTTTGTAGGGATAACTTTCTTTGGCCATGTTATTTTGAGAAGACATAATTGCTTAGTTAGTATGCTTGAAGTATTATTATTTTTATGTCAATATTAAACTTTTGTCTTGAATCTTTTGGATCTGAATATTCATACCACAATTAAGAGAATTACATTGAAATTATGCCAAGTAGCATTCCACATCAAAAATTCTGTTTTTACCATTTACCTACTCGAGGAAGAGCAGGAATTGAGCTTGGGGATGCTTGATAAGTCTCCAACGTATCTATAATTTTTGATTGCTCCATGCTATATTATAATTTGTTTTGGACAATATTGGGCTTTATCATGCACTTATATTATTTTTGGGACTAACCTATTAACCGGAGGCCCAAATTTTAATTGCGCTTTTTGCCTATTTCAGAGTTTCGCAGAAAAAGAATATCAAACGGAGTCCAAACGAAATGAAACCTTCGGGAATGTGATTTTCGGAACGAACGTGATCCAGAGGACTTGGACCCTACATCAAGACATCAACCAGGAGGGCACGAGGTAGGGGCGCGCCCTCCACCCTCGTGGGCCCCACGTTGGTCCACCGACGTACTTCTTCCTCCTATATATACCTACGCACTTCCAAACTACCGTGACACGGAGCCAAAACCTAATTCCACCGCCGCAACCTTCTCATTCGTGAGATCCCATCTTGGGGCCTTTTCCGGAGCTCCGACAGAGGGGGCATTGATCATGGAGGGCTTCTACATCAACGCCATAGCCTCTCTGATGATGTGTGAGTAGTTTACCTCAGACCTTCGGGTCCATAGTTATTAGCTAGATGGCTTCTTCTCTCTTTTTGGATCTCAACACAATGTTCTCCCCCTCTCTTGTGGAGATCTATTCAATGTAATCTTCTTTTGCGGTGTGTTTGTTGAGACCGATGTGATCAAGTTTATCTATGAACAATATTTGAATCTTCTCTGAATTCTTTTATGTATGATTGGTTATCTTTGCAAGTCTCTTCGAATTATCAGTTTGGTTTGGCCAACTAGATAGATCTTTCTTGCAATGGGAGAAGTGCTTAGCATTGGGTTCAATCTTGCGGTGTCCTTTCCCAGTGAAAGTAGGGGCAGCAAGGCACGTATTGTATTGTTGCCATCAAGGATAACAAGATGGGGTTTATATCATATTGCATGAGTTTATCCCTCTACATCATGTCATCTTACTTAAAGCGTTACTCTGTTCTTATGAACTTAATACTCTAGATGTATGCTGGATAGCGGTCGATATGTGGAGTAATAGTAGTAGATGCAGGCAGGAGTCGGTCTATTTGTCTCGGACGTGATGCCTATATACATGATCATACCTAGATATTCTCATCATTATGCTCAATTCTGTCAATTGGTCAACAATAATTTGTTCACCCGCAGTAATACTTATGCTCTTGAGAGTAGCCACTAGTGAAACCTATGGCCCCGGGTCTATTTTCCATCGTATTAATCTTCCAACACTTAGCTATTTTCATTGACTTTTATTTTACTTTGCATCTTTATCATAAAAATACCAAAAATATTATCTTATCATATCTATCAGATCTCACTCTCGTAAGTGACCGTGAAGGTATTGACAACCCCTTTATTGTGTTGGTTGCGAGGATTTATTTGTTTGTGTAGGTGCGAAGGACACGTGCGTGGCCTCCTACTGGATTGATACCTTGGTTCTCAAAAACTGAGGGAAATACTTACGCTACTTTGCAGCATCACCCTTTCCTCTTCATGGGAAAACCAACGCAGTGCTCAAGAGGTAGCAAGCGGCATCAATCTGCCGTGGTTCAAATTTTCTCCCATTTGGGGCAGGTTTGGGTATATGCTTCTCACAAACCAGAGCTTCTCACAACAAGCATGATGGTTTTCGGTAGGAAACGTCCCACTTTTGGGGATGAAACGATATCCATTGCCTCTTATTGCTTTCAAGTTTTTTTCTCGTGTCAACATAGAAGAACAGAGTGTTGTGTGAATTTTTGTGATTTTTCGTGGTTCATTTGGACATTTTTATACATTAACTGAGTTTTCAATGCATTTATGTGCATAATTCAAATTTGAACTACATGTGCATGCTCCAGTGCATATAAATTCATTGAAAAATCAAATCTTTGTCCTTGGGTGCATGCTTAGGTCTCATGCAAAAAATGGGAATGAATTTCAAACACCATGGCACCGTTGATTGCTGGTAAAACATTGAGATGCCTGGTTTTTAAATTCTAGTAAATCCAAAACTAGTCTGAAATTCATGAAACTTGGCATGCTATCATGGAGCGGCATCAACATGTCGTGGTAAAATTTTTATCCCATTTGGGGCAGGTTTGGGTATATGCTTCTCACAGACCGAAGCTTCTCACAACAAGTATGATGGTTTTCGGTAGGAAACGTCCCACCTTTGGGGACGAAACGATATCCATTGCCTTTTATTGCTTTCAAGTTTTTTTCTCGTGTCAACATAGAACAACAGGAGTGTTGTGTGAATTTTTGTGATTTTTCGGGGTTTGTTTGGACATTTTTATGCATTAACTGAGTTTTCAATGCATTTATGTGCATAATTCAAATTTGAACTACATGCGCATGATCCAGTGCATATAAATTCGTTGAAAAATCAAATCTTTGTACTTGGGCGCATGCTTAGGTCCCATGCAAGAAGTGGGAATGAATTTCAAACACCATGGCACCGTTGATTGCCGGCAAAACATTGAGATGCCTAGTTTTTAAATTCTAGTAAATCCAAAGCTCGTCTGAAATTCATGAAACTTGGCATGCCATCATGGAGCAGCATCAACATGTCGTGGTACAAATTTTGTCCCATTTGGGGCAGGTTTGGGTTTATGCTTCTCACAAACCTGAGCTTCTCATAAACCTGAGCTTCTCACAACAAGCATGATGGTTTTCGGTAGGGAACATCCCACTTTGGGGACGAAACGATATACATTGCCTCTTATTGCTTTCAAGTTTTTTTCTCGTGTCAACATAGAACAACATGAGTGTTGTGTGAATTTTTGTGATTTTTTGGGGTTCGTTTGGACATTTTTATGCATTAACTGAGTTTTCAATGCATTTATGTGCATAATTCAAATTTGAACTACATAAGCATTCTCTAGTGCATATAAATTGGTTGAAAAATCAAATATGTGTCCTTGGGTGCACGCTTAGGTCCCATGAAATAAATGGGAATGAATTTCAAACACCAGGGCACCGTTGATTGCCAGCAAAACATTGAGATGCCTGGTTTTTAAATTCTAGTAAATCCAAAACTCGTCTGAAATTCATGAAACTTGGCATGCTATCATGGAGCGGCATCAACACGCCATGTTACAAATTCTGTCCCATTTGGGGCAGGTTTGGGTATATGCTTCTCACAAACCGGAGCTTCTCACAACAAGCATGATGGTTTTCGGTAGGGAACGTCCCACCTTTGGGGACGAAACGATATACATTGCCTCTTATTGCTTCCAAGTTTCTTTCACGTGTCAACATAAAACAATAGGAGTGTTGTGTGAATTTTTGTGATTTTTTGCGGTTCGTTTGGACATTTTTATGCATTAACTGAGTTTTCAATGCATTTATGTGCATAATTCAAATTTGAACTAAATGCGCATGCTCCAGTGCATATAAATTCGTTGAAAATCAAATCTTTGTCCTTGGATGCATGCTTAGGTCCCATGCAAGAAATGGGAATGAATTTCAAACACCATGGCACCGTTCATTGCCAGCAAAACATTGAGATGCCTGGTTTTTAAATTCTAGTAAATCCAAAACTCGTGAGAAATTCAAACTTGGAATGCTATCATGGAGCGGTATCAACATGCCATGGTACAAATTTTGTCCCATTTGGGGCAGGTTTGGGTATATGCTTCTCACAAACCGGAGCTTCTCACAAGAAGCATGATGGTTTTCGGTAGGGAACGTCCCACCTTTGGGGACGAAACGATATCCATTGCCTCTTATTGCTTTCAAGTTTCTTTCACGTGTCAACATAGAACAATAGGAGTGTTGTGTGAATTTTTGTGATTTTTCGCGGTTCGTTTGGACATTTTTATGCATCAACTGAGTTTTCAATGCATTTATGTGCATAATTCAAATTTGAACTAAATGCGCATGCTCAAGTGCATATAAATTCGTTGAAAAATCAAATCTTTGTCCTCGGGTGCATGCTTAGGTCCCATGCAAGAATTGGGAATGAATTTCAAACACCATGGCACCGTTGATTGCCGGCAAAACATTGAGATGCCTGGTTTTTAAATTCTAGTAAATCCAAAACTCGTCTCAAATTCATGAAACTGGGCATGCTATCGTGGAGCGGCATCAACACGCCATGGTACAAATTTTGTCCCATTTGGGGCAGGTTTGGGTATAGGCTTCTCACAAACCGGAGCTTCTCACAACAAGCATGATGGTTTTCGGTAGGGAACGTCCCACCTTTGGGGACGAAACGATATCCATTGCCTCTTATTGCTTTCAAGTTTTTTTCTCGTGTCAACATAGAACAAAGTGTTGTGTGAATTATTGTGATTTTTCGCGGTTCGTTTGGACATTTTTATGCATTAACTGAGTTTTCAATGCATTTATGTGCATAATTCAAATTTGAACTACATGCGCATGCTCCAGTGCATATAAATTCGTTGAAAAATCTAATCTTTGTCCTTGGGTGCATTCTTAGGTCCCATGCAAGAAATAGGAATGAATTTCAAACACCATGGCACCGTTGATTGGCGACAAAACATTGAGATGCCTGGTTTTTAAATTCTAGTGAATGCAAAACTCGTCTGAAATTCATGAAACTTGGCATGCTATCATGGAGCGGCATCAACATGCCGTGGTACAAATTTTGTCCCATTTGGGGCAGGTTTGGGTATATGCTTCTCACAAACCTGAGCTTCTCACAACAAGCATGATGGTTTTCGGTAGGGAACGTCCCACCTTTGGGGACGGAACGATATCCATTGCCTATTATTGCTTTCAAGTTTTTTTTCTCATGTCAACATAGAACAACAGGAGTGTTGTGTGAATTTTTGTTATTTTTCGGGGTTCGTTTGGATACTTTTATGAATTAACTGAGTTTTCAATTCATTTATGTGCATAATTCAAATTTGAACTACATGTGCATGCTCCACTGCATATAAATTGGTTGAAAAATCAAATTTGTGTCCTTGGGTGCATGCTTAGGTCCCATGCAAGAAATGAGAATGAATTTCAAACACCAGGGCACCGTTGATTACCGGCAAAACATTGAGATGCCTGGTTTTTAAATTCTAGTAAATCCAAAACTCGTCTGAATTCATGAAACTTGGCATGCAATCATGGAGCGGCATCAACATGCCATGGTACAAACTATGTCCCATTTGGGGCAGGTTTGGATATATGCTTCTCACAAACCGGAGCTTCGCACAACAAGCATGATGGTTTTCGGTAGGGAACGTCCCACCTTTGGGGACGAAACGATATCCATTGCCTCTTATTGCTTTCATGTTTTTTTCTCGTGTCAACATAGAACAATAGGAGTGTTGTTTAAATTTTTGTGATTTATCGGGGTTCGTTTGGACATTTTTATGCATTAACTGAGTTTTCAATGCATTTATGTGCATAATTAAAATTTGAACTACATGCGCATGCTACAGTGCATATAAATTGGTTGAAAAATCAAATCTGTGTCCTTGGGTGCATGCTTAGGTCCCATGCAAGAAATGGGAATGGATTTCAAACACCAGGGCACCATTGATTGCCGGCAAAACATTGAGATGCCTGGTTTCTAAATTCTAGTAAAATCCAAAACTCGTCTAAAATTTATGAAACTTGGCATGCTATCATGGAAGGGCACCCGACATGCTTTGGTATTTTTTGTGTCCATTTTGGGAGAAGGCGCACTCGAATAATGACAGCCAATAAAGGCATTTTGAAAAAAAAATAGCTGCCACTTTAATATCTCAAACGTTTGTATAATTCAAATCGTGTGTGTTCGGTTAACCATTCACGTGACGTCACATGTCTTGGTTTTAATGGCTATAGGAGGTGTCGTGTGGACAGCTGCTTGACTGAACGGGAGGCGTGCGAGCGCAGTCCGGTGCGCATGGCTCACCGGGAAGCGTACAAGCTGTTCAACGCAGGATCTGTGCATCTCTTCAACGCAAACGGTTCAGATTACGGTATGCAAATTAAAGCCAGACTTTGGCGCTAAGCCAAGAGACACTGCGATTTGTCAAAATATGCAGCTAAAAATCAATATCACCATCTTGTTTTTGCAACTAAAATTCAGTAATTAAGCATAGATTTCATTCATACTAGAGATTAAGCAGTCGTTCTCACCGGGAAGCGAGACAGCCTTGGACCGCCGCCCGCCTCGCTCCCACTGGTCTATATTAATGGCACCGCCGAGCGGCCGCACCCCCCCCCCCCATCCTCGCCACACACACAATTCCTCTCTCTCCGCCCGCATCCTCAACGCTGCTTTGAGTCCTAAAAGCCGTCAGTGTACGAGGATGCCACTGAAGCACCCCATCGGAGGGAGTGACGACGCCGGGGCTGCTGAAGCACCGGAGCACGGCGTGAATATGGAGACAGAGGTTCCCATCCCCGCCGACGAGGTGGAGAACGAGGCTGCCAACAAGCGGAGGCAGGTCGAGAAAGAACCGCACGCGACTCCAGCAGGCCTAGACTTCATCAACAACCTCCCTGATGATATGTTGATAGTCATCATATCCCTCCTCCCTATCCGAAATCGGGCGAGGACAGCCGCCGTTTCCCGGTGGTGGCGCACCCTATGGCTTCGCACCCCTGTCGACCTCCTCCACGCCCACAAGCTCTGCCATGGCTATCGCCAAAGCTTGGATGCGTTCTCCCAGATCCTCGGCAGTCACCATGGCCCAATCAAAGGCCCTATCGCGGGCAAGTTCTGTTCCAATGGCAAGGAGCGAGCCAAGCTTGACGAGTGGTTCCGATCCCGCACCATAGATCAGCTCGAGAAGCTAAGTTATAATGATGGGCATATGAGCTTGCTGCCAACGTCCGCGCTCCGCTTCGCGCCCACGCTGCGCCTCGCCAAGTTCATGAACTGCCATCCCCCCTTAATGACGCGCCCGCTCTTTTTCTACCACGACTGAAGCACCTCGAGCTCGTCGCCGTCCGCATCCCAAAGGATGACATGGAGCGCCTGCTCCGCGGCTGTACTGCACTCGAGTTCCTTCGTCTTCAGGCGATGAATTGGTCGAGTACCTTGCACATCACCTCCAGGACTCTCCGCACTATTTATGTGTGTTGCTGGTGCTGCAACGAGAGATCACAAAAGGTGGACCACAATATGGTCATCCAGGAAACACCTTCACTTGAGAGATTACTTGTAGTTGATCAACAAGGTCCAACAAGAATCAATGCCATTTCTACGCCAAAATTGAAAGTGGTGGGCTACTCGTCTGTCAAATACTACAACTTTCAGGTACAACAGTCGCCTTATATACCTCTCCTTCTTGATATCAACGTTATTTCTAGTTTTGAAGATGTATGTTCGTCTGTCATCCGGCCAGGAAGCTTCACCCAGACTCTGGGCACAGTGAAGGTCTTGGCACTAGAATCTGTCGTCCCCAACCTGGACCAAGTTTTCAGTTGCCTGAAGAGGCTGTATATCGAGGTGATGTTCCTTTCCTGTTAAATGTTAACCATAAGGGAGTTCAATTTTTTGCACCTTTTCCCAAGTTTACAATGACTATGTACTATGATTTCTGAAGGAATTTTGGAGGATTTTAGGACATACACCCCCACCCCATATTGGTTGCTTCATTCATATGGTTACAATCGTCCATAAGCATTTCTCCTTTGGATTAATCTGTACTAGTTTTCTTAGGGAATTTTTCATCCAATCCAACCTCTTGTGAAGAAGGCTACATGTTTCTAGATTGTAATCAAATTAATGCCCATGTTAATCATGGCAGATCGAAGATGGCACGTTGGTGTATTTTACAAATCCTGCAAACCAAATGGGCGTGTAGCAGTGTTCAAAATGGCATGTAGGCACTAACACGTTCTCTTCTTTTGCAGTGCATATTAGGCCCGGTGGAAGATGTTGATAACGACAATCACATTGAATGCATGGGTCTGTATCTCTCAAATATTACTTTGAACTCCTACCGAGGGACCCCACCGGAGATTACACTCGCCATGTTCTTTCTTGCGAGAGCAAATGTGCTGAGGGTACTGAGGTTGAATACTCATTTAATTAGAAAAGATCAATGGTATGATTTTCAGAGGCGGATGGTACTGCAGAATGGAAGTGCCTCCAAAAATGCCAAACTTCGTATTGGAAGAGCATAAGGCACAACAATTGGAAGTTATTGTGTCAAACCCATACATGACTTTTCAGCAGCTGATCCCTTTCCAGAAATGACGCAGCTTGCAATGTGTGAATTTGGGCATTGTAATCTTTGAACTTGAACCTTGAAATATTTATGGTATTTGTTATATTGAACCATTTTTGTTCTCTTGTCTCAACGCAAACAGTTCATCCGGGTGAACCGCATGTCATACATCGCACACACCTTGATCCGGCTGACCGTTTCTTTTGTGTTGCCTAATCACAAACAGTTCATCCGAGTGAACTGTATGCTGTACATCGCAAACACCTTGATCTGGTTGACCGTTTCTTTTGTGTTGCCTAATCACAAACAGTTCATCCGAGTGAACCGTATGTTGTACATTGCACATGCCTTCATCAGGATGCCCGTTTCTTTTGTTCCGCCTCATCGCAAACGGTTCATTGGACTGAACCGTATGCCCTGGATCACACACGCAACTAAAATCTGAACCGTGTTTGATGCATCCTCCATTGCAAATGTTTTGCACCTTTTTTGACGGGTTTTTACACCTCGTTTGTGATTAATGCATCACGCACAGTTTCGTGAAAGGGTCTCTGAGCGTAGTGTCGCGTTAGCAGCATCCTGCAGTAGTGTAGGTAGGGTGACCACACCTTGCATCGGTATTGCCGTTAGTGTTCTCCCGGCCACCTCCACACGAAGAAGATTCTTCGACCACAACATCAGCCAATTCTTGCATTGGCCAAGATGCATCGGTCTCGTCATCCTCCCCCCAGGTCGTAGCGGAGGATCCAAACCCTCGTAGCCCGCTTTCACACTTGTGGGCAGCTCGGTGTTGACCCTGATTCTAGATAGTGGGGGCACTGTGCCATTGCCAAGTCTGTAGGTGTTGAATGGCGGCTTCGGTTTTCCGGATGTATGTTTTTGTCATGCCTTTATTAATAATTTAATAAATATGGATGTGTGCATCTTTGGATGCAGAGGCCAGGGGTTCGACCTCCTTTAAAAAAACTTTTCTTGTATTCGGATCTTTACGGGTTATGTGCATTTTCGGTGTGGAGAAGTAGGGCATGAACTATTTATGGTTGTGTCGCCTTATCACCTTTCGATTCAATAAAATTTCTTGTATAAAAATAAAATATAATAAAATCTAGTATTGTAGAATAATAATAGTTATTGAAACCTATTTTAAAATATAAAAATTAATAGAATATAATCAGCCTCGAAGAGTTGCACATTTTCTGAAATACAGATGTAGTATGCATGTACGAATTAGACTTAAATATAACGAATATCCAATAAGTTTTGTTGTTGTTGAACACACATCACACATCGAATAGATTAAAAAGTGATTTATAATTTATAAGTTGTAATACATGGTAACAAGATTCAGAAGGAACGTAGATATTACACATTGTAACAAGGTATAGAAGGAACATAAGTATCTTCAGCAGGTTTAACCGATTATAATACGTGTTTTCCTCACCTTGCATAATAGGAACTTCTAGGGTTTATGGGTTGGTTCTCACTCTCGCCCATAGGATAACCACTTAATTCTATTTCATACCCACCAGTAGTATCTCCTCCAAGAAGGTTTTCTACTTCTGTCTCGACGCCGAGCCGTACCCAGGGATGCAGTGAAAGTTTCCTCAATCTGTTGAGTTCATCGGCGACCTCTTTCATGGAGGGTCTGTTGTCGCCACACATGTCTAGGCATTTCTTAGCCAGGTCTGCAAGTCCTCTCAACAACTCCATGCTCTCTTGGCCTTTCACGTGGTTCACCAACACAGCTTCTAGATTATTCTCCTTCATTGCAGACAAGAAAATCAATGACAAACTTCTTTGCTTCTCAGACCCCTCGAGCTTCAGTGGCAGCTGGCCTGTGAGAATCTCTAGAAGAATAACTCCAAAGTTGTACACATCGCTTTTGTCTGTTAACTGGCATGTTTGCATATATTCGGGATCAAGGTAACTGCAAGTACCTTGAACCATTGTCACAAATTGCTCTTTGTCAGATGGCGCTAGTATGGAGGCTCCGAAGTCTGACACTTTGGCCATGTAGTTATCATCAAGTAGGATGTTGGAACTTTTCACATCACCATGAATTATTGGGGGAGATGCATACAAATGCAAGAAGCTGAGTCCTTCAGCTGCTTCATGAGCAATCCTTAAGAGAGTGTTGAAAGATATTTGCAATGCTTGGTTCTTGCCATGGATAAGCTCAAATAGTGTACCATTTAGGACAAACTCATATACTAGAATTGGAACTTCCACCTCAAGGCAACAACCCAAGAGTTTGACAACGTTCTTGTGATTGATTTGGGACAAAATGAGCATCTCCTGGCCAAATTCCTTCTTCTGTCTCTCGTCAACTACTGCACATCTTTTAATTGCAACTGGCATGTTCTTTATTATACCTTTATAGACCGTCCCATGGCCTCCTTTTCCAATTATTCTGCTACTGTCGAAGTTGTCGGTGGCATGTATGAGTTCTGCTTCTGAAAATACATTGAAAGCCAGACCTTTCTCCGATTTCATCTTATCAAACAAAAGCACGCCTCCATGCTTGCGGAAATACTCCTGCTTAACTTTATTCAGTTTTCTCTTTTGAATTATCATTTGTCCCCAGAAGATAGTGATCATGACAATAACCATCAAACCAAATAATCCCATTATAACTCCTGATTATGTCGTTAGATGAGACAATTATGTTTTAGATTGAGGTGATGAATAGTTTAAAACATAGTTACAGTACATTAACGAAGATTAGATGCATGGCTTTCATGGCATTGCAAAAAGTGTGACGAAGTTAATGGTCTAGCTAGGTGACCACACTTGTTTGGATGTTACCTATTATGAAGCCGATATTAGGGTTGCATGTATTGCTTTCAGTGACATATTTTTTGCCAAGTCGACAAGAACACCGGTATTTTCCAGCAATATTGCGACAAAAGCCATCTGAAGGGCATGGATTGCGGTTGCATTCATTCACATCTGTAGCAAAATTTGCAAAACAAAGTTTTAAATAAGGTAAACGGCCCCTACATCGAAGGTGCAGTTTTATGGGCATTAGTGCATATACATTGAGAGTCGAAGTTAATATGTACCTTTGCATCCGTCTTGAAGATAAGGGTTGCCTTCATAACCATTAGTGCAATTGCAGGTGTACCCTTGGTCATTGGTGGAATCCACACACTTGCTGTTGGCGCTGAGGCATGCGTAAGTACCGGTTGTATTCTGTTTTGCAGCACCACATGACTTCACATCTCTTATAGCCCAGTCAAGAATCATAGGCACCCGTCCATTATATGTGTCATTGAATTTGTTTGTGTTCACATACATAGTGCTGAACTCAAATGCTGCTGCCTCCATTAGTACTGCATAGCTGCAGCGGTTGAACTCCCAGATTTGACTTGTGTTAACCGATGCCGAGAAAGTTGTGTCGTAGTAGTACATCCTCTTTGGTATTGTGGTCTGGGAGCAGCCCATACCTGAGCAGGATCCGTCCACCAAGTCAGACAAATTGCGGCATGTTGCGACGCCCAAGCCCTGGTAGCCCGTGCCATCGTAGTCGGATATCAAGGCGAGGGCGCTGCACCCGATGACCGTGAACCTGTTCTGGGTGTCGGAGAGCCGGTAGGGAGAAGAAGGATCTCCTTCGTTGAACCCCCCGTACCGGCCAAAATACTCCATGCTCCCGGTGGACGTGTTATAGCAGTAGCCCAAGATGTAATTCAGCACCCGGGCTGTGCCTTTGGCCAAAGAAATGTCGATCACCTCAAAGGCGCCCCTGAATGGCTTTGGGATGCCATCTTGGACCTCACAGCTGAGGTCGAAGCCTTGTGTGAGCGAGCAGCCTGGATCGATACCAAATGGGTATGGTATCTCAACATTTCCACACTGTCGTCGGCACTGTGAGCTAGGAGCCGCAATTCCCGGTGCATACTCTGCTGCAAGCAATACGAAACCAAGGCCGAGCTGGAAGAGCATTTGCATATTGTTGGGCTGCAGAACAAGTAAACAGGAGACTGTCAACTAAATCGACACTTCGTTTCAGAAAATAAAACAATCGGTTGCACGAAAAATGGAGGCCATGTGGCCAGTTAAATTTGGGGATTACTCTAAATATACAGGCACGAGTCTGACCTAGTATCCTGAGAAAACAGAAATGATTTTTTTTTTTTGCTATGGAAGTCTTAACAAATTAGGATCTGCTGTTCGAAGCAAGAACAGATTCAGTCAAGCAAGTCCTAACGAACGCTGTGGTTTCTATGTTAATGAATGAAGCAGGGAGCGAGCCTCTGTTTGTCTAAAGATCATCTAAGTCCTAGTTAAAATCTTGTTGCGTGAACTGCTTGACTCTGCTTTAAGAAAGTCTACTCACAGTCACAGGTCGTAACACAAGGGTGAGGAAGTTAATTTTAGATAGCTATTTAGTGTTTGCTATTAGCTGGCGGCGGCAATTCAGAGTCTTAGGATCAAATATGTATTCGACTCGTGTTTCTATGTAACATCCCAAATTTTCAATTTGGAATGTTATACATTAGGTCATCATGCATATCATATTTTTCTCGCATTTTTCCGATCCTAGAAAATTTCACGCAACTCAAGGACCCTCGGAGAGAGTTGGAAGTTTCATTACTTTCATATTTGGGATTTCTCAAATTGAAAATAGGATCATTGATTTATTTAATTATCTTCATAAAGTTTTTCCTATAAAAATCTCAAGAGAGGGAATAATATGACTTTCCCAATATTTAGGAAAAATGAAGATATTATAAGTAAATCAAATTTGGTTTTTGAAAATTTATTTTGCTTAGGCAAAAATGAGCATTTTAAAAATATTACGCATGTTTGCCGCTTTTAAAGTTCATTTTGTTCGACTCATTTTTAGGAGTCGGGAAAATTTGTTTTATTTAAATCGGAGTTCGCTTTGATATTTTTTTAATTCGCTTTGTTTTAAAAAAACGCCGCTTCTGCCAAGGCCCAGCCAAACCAGCCCGCCCGCCTCTCCTCCTCATGGCGCCTCGAAGGGAGCTCTCCCAGACGCCGCCCGCCGCCGAGTCCGACCTCGCCCTGCTCCTGTTCTTCCCTGCCGAGCACCCCTTATTTAACCTCACGACCTCTCTCCTCACCTCGCCTCACTACTCAAGCCGAGTCCGCCGCCCAGGACGCCGCCGCTTCCTGTCAGCCGACGCGGACCTCGCCCTCGCCTCCGAACCCCGCCGAGTCTCACCCACGGAGTCTCGCCGACTACGGCTGAAGCCTCACGGAGGAAGCCTCACGAGGTAGCCACCGCCTCGCCATTCGATCCGGTTTTCCCTAAAATCCGATCCGGTTTATTTAAAAAAAAAAGGTGTTCGGTGTTTTTTTAAGAAAAAATCTAGATTGGTTGTATTTTTTTCGGTTTTCTTATTTAGTGAATGTTCACCGAATTCGCTCGCTTCAATGAACGCGTTCGTTGGATTAGTTCTGTTAATCTAACGTCCGTTATTTAATCCGTTCGTCGTTTTCTTTTAAATCGGATTTAATCCGTTATTTTTCAGATTCGATTTCTGATCCGATTTTCAAATCTGTTTTATTTCTTGCTCGTTTATCGGAATCAGGTGATTCAAGCGCCTAGTGTTTCGTAACGAAACCGCCGTTCCGACTACCCTACTTACACAGAGTTTTGCTACTATGAAATCTTGACCTAATTTCAGATTGCTAAACCGAGTCGTTCTCTCTCGAGTTCCGACTTTCGATGCTTTATTTGATTCGATTTTTTTGCAACCAGGGTTCTTAAGTTGAACTATCTGGTTAGATCTTTTATTCGAGATTTCCCTGTGCATTAGATGAGTACTTATTGTATGCTTGTTGTTTGTCTGCGTTAGATCACCCTTGAGTGCGCCGCTTGTTACTTGAATCTCTAGGACTCATGGATCATCAAGAAGGCAAGTAACACTTTGATCATACCTTTTCTACTACCCAGTTTTATGCATTAGATCAAACCCTCAAACACTTGCATGTTTAGGATCTAATTAAATTGTGGGATGGGAAGTAGATTGAGGTAGTACCTATTACCTGTTTTACTTATGAAACCTTGGGAGTTACTTCTACGTTTGCTTGATTATGCCATGCTATGCTAGTAGACGTGGATTGGGTGAGTGAATATCCATGACAGATGTGAGATTGTTAAGTAATGGTTTATCCAAGGTGGCAACCTAAACACACATCTGGGTGGATTGAGGCACCTGGTTTCTATCAGGACTTGCCTGTATTTCTTCGGACCGCCACCTGTGCTCTAAGGGATCATAAGATTATTCAAACCGAGACTTCCGTGTGCAGCCACAAGCCAATTATGGGCTCTGGCGTAGTTGACTAAGTTGTGCGAACTCTTACGGGTAGGCTAGCTGATGTAGGGGATATAGGTTGGTACGGTCTACCCACATGTAAGGTGCTAGCGCTTCTGAAAGACTATGTCTCGGTCATCCATTTCTCAAACACCATGTAGTGCGAGAACCAAGCGGAGGCGATCGAGTCTTGTGGGGAAAAGTGCCAAACCTCTGCAGAGTGTATAAACTAATCATGATTAGCCGTGTCCCCGGTTATGGACAAATCTTGAGTATCTAGTACTTGAATATCATGTGAATCTCAACATGTTACTCTAATAATAAAGTTATTGGGTTTTAATGAGTACTTTTTAATTGGGATTGAGGATGCTGTCAACCATTCTCAATGTTTAACAACCACCATGATAGTTAAATAAAATTATTCCTTTGATGTAGGGAAAAATCAGCTTTATGCAAAAATGTAAATCAGAGAGCCTTACCACCAGCCATATATGCATGTAGTATAGGCTTATTGCTTCATTACTCTCTATGTGTTACATTGCCAGATATTCCATGTGTCAATTGACCCGTTTTGGCTGCAACTTTTCACGCTATGCACTTTTCGCATTTACGAGTAACGTGTTAGGTCGTGGTTCTATACTCAGTGATGCCGTTGGAGTTGATGGACTCATTCGCTTTCCAAGCCTTCCGCTGTTATTATTAGATGGCCTTAAGCCATATTATTGTATTAATTTCCTTGTGGACAACGATGTAATAAGTGTGTGATTGCTACTCGCTATAAATCCTTCAAGTATTGTGTGGTGTCAAGATTACTTGATCCAGGATGACACCGAGCACGTAGCGCTAGATCCATTCGGTCTGGTCGCTACAGAAGAATGGTATCGAGCACACGCCGATCAGAGGACACCGACCACTAAGTTAAAGCCATAGATCACTATTCTCTTCCCATTTTCTAACTCCTCATCTTTTCTACTCTCTTTAGGATGACGGACACGAAGATCAAGTACACCCAACCGGATGAAGGCACACCTTTTGGATTTCACTTGAAGGAAGTTACCAAATACCTAAACATTGGATTACCAAGCTTCACCGGGACTTTCAACGCCACTCTGCCTGAAGAGGAGCTACCGGAAGATTCACGCCACGCATCAGAAGGACATTCGCCCCAATCACCAAGCCTATAGATAGTGTTTTCAAGGCACCAACTTGAGTCCGGGAAAGAGCATGGCAGCTCACATCACCATGGGACGCATTGGAGAAGTTTATCAAGAAGACCTCAAGGACACAATCTACCAGATTTGCGGACGCCGAGATGACAAATGGGACGTCGTCAGCACCAAGAAGGATAGATCCATTGCAGCGTTCATCCGAGGAGTTAAACCAGACATTCGACGCCAGGAGAACCAGATGTGCAATGATATGTTGGAGTTGCGTAATGCAAAGGGAAGGATCATCGAGCTTGAAGAAGAACTAAAGACAACTCGCAAGGACTATACGGACGAGATCGTAGCTCTAGCAAGACACAATAACGATCTTAAGTACGAGATTGAAGAATCAAGAAGAAGTTGGCACTCGTGAATGAAGACCAAGATGTCGATTGCCCAAGCGACTACATCAACATCGACGACACCGATTCGGATCCAAGTGAACCCGACTTTGAAGACGGCAGAGCGGACATTATGGAGTCTTCCACCGGTTCAAATTAGTAGAAGTCCCCACATATTAGTAGTATTCCCTCCATGTAAACATTATAGTACACGCACTTTTGCGATAGTTAGATCGTTGTAAGCCTTTGTTTGATTGAATGAAGTGATTTTGTGTGTATTTGCTCATGTGCATTTGGGTAGTGATTCCCTTAGACCTCATTCTATTCTAAATTCTCATCTTTTCTAAACCCATCGATGCCTCCGAGACGCCGACCCGGATTCGCTTTTCCCGCCAGAGATCACCCAACCGATCCAAGCGGTAATACCCTGATTCAAACATTGGTGCGTAACCAGGCAACAACAACAACAACAACAACCCACCGCCACCACCACCTGCGGATCATCCGACTGCTTTCCTTAGACTAAACCCGCCAGTGTATTCCAAAGAACACCGAGCCAATTGTAGCAGATGACCGGCTCCGCAAGATAGGAAGGAGCTGACCACCGCAGGATGCACGGATGGAGAAAGAGTGAAGTTTGCAAGACATCAGCTTGAAGGACCCGCAGAAGATGGTGGGAGAATTTCACAGCCACTTACCCTGTAGACACCGCCACATGGGATCAATTTCAGCAAGCTTTTCAAGACCGCCCATGTTTCAAAGCAGGAGCTATGGCCATGAAGAAGCGTGAGTTTTGCAACTTACGCCAAGGAGGAAGGACTGTTGGCACAAGACGTGGATGACTTTAGTAAACTAGCACATTATGCCCCGGATGACGTTACTCTTGATGCAGCTAAGGTGAGAAGTTTCTAGAAGGACTGAATGATGAGTTCAAGATGCCGTTGATGGTAGCCAGCTTCAATAACTACCAGGAGTTAGTAGACCGAGCCCTCATGATTGAAGGAAAGCAAGAAGAAATTGAGAACCGTGGCGGAAGTATGGACAAGGGAAGAATAACTCTGGAGCTCAGCAGAAACCTCGTTATACCCCTAAGTCAGAATTCAGTTTCAAAGATACCCATGGAGGAGGTAATTCGCATAACCATAATGGCACCAAGAATGGGAACGGGAATGGAGGAAGCAATGGATGTAATCGCACCAACCCGTCAACACCATCCAAAGTAGACCTGAGTCATATTACTTGCTTTAAGTGCCGCAAGATCGGGCATTATGCCAATGACCGCCCGTATAGGCCGTAATGGAAATGGCAATGGAAGCTCGAAAGAAGCCCAACCCTTTCAATAGGGGACAGGTGAACCACATTGAAGTGGAGGAGGTTGAAGATCAGCCCGATGCAAAGAATCGGTAAGTTTTTGGTTAAGTCATTTACTGCGGTTGTTCTTTTCGATCTTGGTGCATCGCATTCATACATATCAAGGGATTTGTGGATAAGTACAAGTTACCAACCCAAGCCCTTAGGTCACCCATGCTAGTAACCTCACCCGGAGGCAGTACATGGCTAGTAAATGGTGCGATTGAC
This sequence comes from Aegilops bicornis, assembly GCA_021605145.1. Taxonomy (NCBI): domain Eukaryota; kingdom Viridiplantae; phylum Streptophyta; class Magnoliopsida; order Poales; family Poaceae; genus Aegilops; species Aegilops bicornis. The sequence continues at coordinate 763,861,286 of CM038670.1, forward strand.
TGCCATTAAGGATTGGACACTATGTTTTTCCCTCGGACCTAATAGTTCTGGAATCCCAAGGATTGGATGTGATATTAGGTATGGATTGGTTATCAAAGTATGGAGGAAACATTGATTGCTCCACAAAGACAATTTTGCTCACCACACCAGAAGGAAGAAGGATTAAGTATGTATCACGGCACGAGCCGAGAAGAGCGCAAGTTAATTGCTTATCAGGAGTGATGCAGGAAGAAGTACCAGTGGTGAATGATTTCCCTGATGTATTTCCGGAAGAATTGCCAGGAATGCCACCGGATAGAGACATTGAGTTTTTGATCGAGCTGTTGCCAGGAACAGGCCCGATATCGAAGCGACCATATAGGATGCCGACAGGATTTGGCGGAGATCAAGAAGCAGATTAAGGAACTATTGGATAAAGGTTTTATACGCCCAAGCTCTTTCACCTTGGGGATCACCCGCTTTGCTAGTGGAGAAGAAGGATGGATCGTTAAGAATGGTTGTTGATTATCGTGGATTGAATGAAGTAACAATCAAGAACAAGTACCCACTACCTATGATAAATGATCTGCTTGATCGCTTGCAAGGAGCCAAGGTGTTTTCCAAGATCGACTTGCGATCGTGGTACCATCGATTGAAGATTCGGGAGCAGGACATACCCAAGACAGCATTTACCACGAGATATGGACTATACGAGTATACCGTTATGTCATTTGGACTGACTAACGCACCAGCCTATTTCATGAACCTGATAAACAAAGTGTTTATGGAGTTTTTGGATAAGTTTGTCGTGGTGTTCATTGATGACATTTTGATTTTCTCAAGAATGAAGAGGAACACAAGGAACATTTATGCGATTGGTTTTGGAGAAACCGAGGAACACCAGCTTGTATGCCAAGTTCAAAGAAATGTGAGTTTTGGCTAAAGGAAGTTGGATTTCTCGGACATGTTATATCCGGAGAAAGAATAGCAGTTGACCCCACAAAAGTCGAGACCGTAACCAAATGGGAAGCACCAACGACAGTTGGAGAGATTCGGAGTTTCCTTGGACTCGCAGGATACTACCGAAGGTTCATTGAGAATTTCTCAAGGATTGCAAAGCCTATGACAGAATTGTTGAAGAAGGAAAACAAATTCATATGGACCGAGGACTGTGAGGCAAGTTTTCGGGAGTTGAAGAAAAGATTGGTTACCTCACCAGTTTTGATATGGCCGTATCGCACTAAGGATTATGAGGTGTATTACACGCTTCACGCCGAGGACTTGGAGCAAGTGCTTATGCAGGAAGGAAGAGTTGTTTCATATGCTTCACGACAACTTAAGCCCCATGAGTTGAATTATGCCACTCATGATTTGGAGTTAGCAGCCGTTGTGCATGCCACGAAGACGTGGAGACATTTTCTCATTGGAAATCATTGTGAAGTATATACGGATCACAAGAGTTTGAAGTACATCTTCACACGTATGAATTGAATCTCGCATAAAGGAGATGGTTAGAGCTTATCAAGGATTATGACATGAGATTGCATTATCACCCCGGAAGGCTAATGTCGTAGCAGACGCATTGAGCCGTAAGAGCCACGCCAATACCCTAATGATGGGAGGAATACCCAATGAGTTGGCCGAGGACCTTCGAGAGCTATGTTTGGAAATAGTTCCGAGAGGCTATGTAGCAGCATTGGAAATTCAGTCAACACTGATGGACAAAATCAGAGAAGCCCAAAGGGCATATAAGGAAGTTGCCTCTATAAAGGAGAAAATGAGCAAAGGAAAAGCTAAAGGATTTCGTGAGGATGAGCACGATACCCTATGGTTTGAGGACCGTGTTTATGTGCCCAATGACCCAGAGATCAGGAAGTTGATTTTACAAGAAGCCCATGATTCACCCTATTCGATTCACCCAGGAAATACCAAGATGTACTTGGATTTGAAGAATACTTTCCGTGGACCGGAATGAAGAAGGATATTGCGGAGTATGTAGCAGTTGCGATGTATGTCGTAAAGTAAAGGCAGAACATCATAAGCCAGCAGGATTGTTACAACCATTGCCGATACCCGAATGGAAGTGGGATAAACTAGGCATGGATTTTATCACGGGATTGCCAAAGACTCGTTCAGGATATGACTCGATTTGGGTTATAGTCGACCGTTTAACAAAGGTAGCTCATTTCATTCCAAATCAAGACTACCTATAGCAGTGCTAAGTTGGCAAAGATATACATGACCAGAATTGTGTGCTTACACGGAGTTCCGAGGAGCATTGTATCAGACAGAGGAACCCAATTTACCTCGAAATTTTGGAACCAGTTGCACGAAACATTGGGAACCCGATTGGAATTCAAAGATGCCTTTTCCACCCACAGACCGATGGATGTAATCGAGAGAGTCAATCAGATTTTGGAGGGCATGCTAAGAGCTTGTGCCCTAGATTATGGATCTAGCTGGGATGATAATTTGCCGTATGCAGAATTTTCCTACAACAACAGTTACCAAACCAGCTTGAAGATGGCACCTTTCGAGGCTTTGTATGGAAGAAGGTGCAGGACACCGTTGTTATGGGACTAAACCGAGATCGCCGCTTGTTTGGACCAGATTTGATTAAGGAGTCTCAACAGAAAGTTAAGTTGATTCGAGATGTGCTCAAGGTAGCCCAGTCCGCATAAAAGAGCTATGCCGATTCAAAGCGCCAGCGATTGAGTATGAAGTTGGAGATGAGTATATCTCGAGTATCCCCGCTTGAGGAGTTAAGCGCTTTGGAGTTAAAGGAAAGTTAGCACCACGCTTCGTTGGACCGTATAAGATTTTGCAACGCATGGGAGAAGTTGCTTATAAGTTGGAATTGCCGGAAGGACTGTCGAGGAGTTCATGATGTATTCCATGTTTCTCGATTGAAGAAATGTCACCCCGAGATAGCGAGAGGTACCGTTAAGAGACACAGTGCCACCGAAGCAATTCAGTTGAAGGATGATTTGACATATGAGGAAAAACCGTTAAGATTCTCGATTATGCCAGAGTTAACCGTAGCAAGGTTATAAAGTTTTGCAAAGTTCAAGGAGCCACCACACCGAGGATGAAGCCACACGGGAAAGAGAGGAAGTTTTGCTCAAGGACCACCTCACCTATTTTCTAGCCAACCCGAATCTCGAGGGCGAGATTCATCTTAAGGGGGTAGGTTTGTAACATCCCAAATTTTCAATTTGGAATGTTATACATTAGGTCATCATGCATATCATATTTTTCTCGCATTTTTCCGATCCTAGGAAATTTCACGCAACTCAAGGACCCTCGGAGAGAGTTGGAAGTTTCATTACTTTCATATTTGGGATTTCTCAAATTGAAAATAGGATCATTGGATTTATTTAATTATCTTCATAAAGTTTTTCCTATAAAAATCTCAAGAGAGGGAATAATATGACTTTCCCAATATTTAGGAAAAATGAAGATATTATAAGTAAATCAAATTTGGTTTTTGAAAAATTTATTTTGCTTAGGCAAAAATGAGCATTTTAAAAATATTACGCATGTTTGCCGTTTTTAAAGTTCATTTTGTTCGACTCATTTTTAGGAGTCGGGGAAAATTTGTTTTATTTAAATCGGAGTTCGTTTGATATTTTTTTTAATTCGTTTTGTTTTTTTTTTTTAAATGCGCCGCCCCCCCCCCCCCTGGGCCAAGGCCCAGCCGGCCCAGCCAGCCAGGCCCGGCCCAGCGCCCCGCCTCTCCTCCCTCGCCTTGCCCGAAGGAGCTCTCCCACACGCCGCCCGCCCGCCGCCCGAGTCCGACCTCGCCCGGCTCCGTTGCCCCTTCCCAAGCCGAGCACCCCTTATTTAACCCCGCGGACCCCCTCTCTCCTCACCTCGCCCTCGCCCGCCCGCCCGAGTCCGCCGCCGCCCAAGGGCCGCCGCCCGCCGCGCCGTTTCCGTCGCCAGCCGGACCCCGCCGCCCTCGCCTCCCGAACCCCCGGAGCCCGCCGCCCGAGGGACCTCGCCGTGCCTCACGGAGGAAGCCCCGCCGGAGGTAGCCACCGCCCCGCGCCGTTCCGATCCGGTTTTCCCCTAAAAACCCGATCCGGTTTATTTTAAAAAAAGATGTTCGGTTTTTTTTTTTAAAACCTAGATTGGTTTTATTTTTTTTCGGTTTTCTTATTAGTGAACGTTCACCGACCCGTTCGTTTCAATGAACGCGTTCGTTGGATTAGTTCTGTTAACGAATGTCCGTTATTTAATCCGTTAAATGCGTTTTCTTTTAAATCGGATTTAATCCGTTATTTTTCGATTCGATTTACGATCCGATTTTCAAATCTGTTTTATTTCTTGCTCGTTTATCGAATCGTGATTCAAGCTACCGTGTTTCAGAACGAAACCGCCGTTCGACTACCCTGCTTACACAGAGTTTTGCTACTATGAAATTTTGACCTAATTTCAGATTGCTAAACCGAGTCGTTCTCTCTCGTGTTCCGACTTTCGATGCTTTATTTGATTCGATTCTTTTGCAACCAGTGTTCTTAAGTTGAACTATCTGGTTAGATCTTTTATTCGATTTTTCGCTATGCATTAGATGAGTACTTATTGTCTGCTTGTTGTTTGTCTGCGTTAGATCACCCGGAGTGCGCCGCTTGTTACTTGAATCTCTAGAACTCATGGATCATCAAGAAGGCAAGTAACACTTTGATCATACTTTTTCTACTACCCAGATTTTATGCATTAGATCAAACCTCAAACACTTGCATGTTTAGGATCTAATTAAATTGTGGGATGGGAAGTAGATTGAGGTAGTACCTATTACCTGTTTTACTTATGAAACCTTGGGAGTTACTTCTCGTTTGCTTGATTATGCCATGCTATGCTAGTAGACGTGGATTGGGTGAGTGAATATCCATGACAGATGTGAGATTGTTAAGTAATGGTTTATCTAAGGTGGCAGCCTAAACACACATCCGGGTGGATTGAGGCACCTGGTTTCTATCAGGACTTGCTCAGATTTCTTGGACCGCCACCCGTGCTCTAAGGGATCATAAGATTATTCAAACTGGAAACTTCCGTGTGCAGCCACAAGCCAATTATGGGCTCTGGCGTAGTTGACTAAGTTGTGCGAACTCTTACGGGTAGGCTAGCTGATGTAGGGGATATAGGTTGGTACGGTCTACCCACATGTAAGGTGCTAGCGCTTCTGAAAGACTATGTCTCGGTCATCCGCTTTCTCAAACACCATGTAGTGCGAGAACCAAGCGGAGGCGATCGAGTCTTGTGGGGAAAAGTGCGCAAACCTCTGCAGAGTGTATAAACTAATCATGATTAGCCGTGTCCCCGGTTATGGACAAATCTTGAGTATCTAGTACTTGAATATCATGTGAATCTCAACATGTTACTCTAATAATAAAGTTATTGGGTTTTAATGAGTACTTTTTAATTGGGATTGAGGATGCTGTCAACCATTCTCAATGTTTAACAACCACCATGATAGTTAAATAAAATTATTCCTTTGATGTAGGGAAAAATCAGCTTTATGCAAAAATGTAACCTTAGAGCCTTACCACCAGCCATATATGCATGTAGTATAGGCTTATTGCTTCATTACTCTCTATGTGTTACATTGCCAGCATATTCCATGTGTCGACCCGTTTTGGGCTGCAACTTTTCACGCTATGCACTTTTCAGACGACGAGTAAGGTGTTAGGTCGTGGTTCTATACTCAGTGATGCCGTTGGAGTTGATGGACTCACTCGTTTTCCAAGCCTACCGCTGTTATTATTAGATGGCCTTAAGCCATATTATTGTATTAATTTCCCTTGTGGACAACGATGTAATAAGTGTGTGATTGCTACTCGCTATAAATCCTTCAAGCATCGTGGTGTCAGCATTACTGATCCAGGGATGACACTGAGCACAGAGCGCTAGATCCATTCGGGTCCGGTCGCTACATTCTAGCATTCAACCTTCACGGAAATTGAAAAACAAACTGGAAGCTTGTAAAAGACGATTTGCAGAAAACATACTGATGTAAAGTTCACCTGAAACAGAAAGGGATTCAGTGCTCGTCGGATAGAAGAAGTGTCTCGAGGGATTTACTTCTGCTTCAGGATCTGCCTTTCCTAGGACACCGAGAGGCGAGAGTACCATGCCAGTTTCGAGCTTTTGCTTTCTGTAGTTGTGTGATGAAGAACTGCCAACGACGGCTCGAGTTTTCTATGTATGCACACGGAGAATTCTTGACGTCAATGGTCCGTCGGGAACTAGTCAAGGGCAGCAACATGGCCCAATGGCAGACTCGCGTCGGTCAAGTCTTTGCCGTATAGTAGTAGTACTATTCCCCAATACAGAACTATATATGAATCTTCTTAGCTAAAAGATTCCCCACGGGAAGTCGGGAATTCATGATTCAACACCCACATACCGTAATTTCAGTTACCTCCATTTTTGTATACAAGGTCACAAACCCATATTATAGGTACTAAGATAGAAACGAATGTTGGAAACCAGTCTTTTCTCCTCGCTTGACGTGTTAATTAATATGTATTTTTTTCTCCAACACACAACAAGACAACTCTCTCACTCTTTGTTGGTTGATTAATGCGGTGCATTAAAACCAATCTTCTTACCCTCACATGCATGCATGGGGTATTAATGTTCTCGATTGCTAGTACGAGGTAAACCTCATAAATTTTATCTTGATTGGTGTTAGTGGCCTTGTACAGCTGCAAATTGTAATTTTGATAGTGGCCTTGTATACAAGAATGGAGGGAGTACATTGAGCAGCCGAGCAGGGCGCACCTACAATTTCATTCATGCTTACGTCGCGCTAAATCCTCCAATATGGCTGGTTGTATTCGATGGATTAGCTGCTGGAAACTTGTTCTGGATTCCCGAATATTCGATGTTTCCCCGTTCCATAGGCTCCACACAAAGTTGATTACAGCCGAAACACATCAAGAAAAACGATCCATGCACTTATTAATGGAGACGTCGTATCTGGCATAGGTGCTCAGCTCCTGACGAAAGCCATGCTCGACTTCGATCTGGGCTGGTGGCGAATGATGCCTTCGGGTGTGATTTTTCCTTGTTGGAGGCGCCATCGAGGGGATCCGACACCTCTCCCTGCTTCAAGTTCTTTTCTCCGGGTGAAAACCGTGTGTAATGGTGGCGTCATTGATGTCATTACTTTGTTGGAAGCATTGCCTTGGAGTCAAGTTTGATGTCAGAAGCACTTGGTTAGTGGTGGTGCGGTGGATTTGAAGCGGGCAACATTTTGGTGAGCTTAGAGCCATTGGTGGTGCATTCGTCTGGGGCCGGTCATTGGTCGAGGGAGTGCAGCAGGAGCACCCCTCGGCGGCATGTCTGTCGGGGGCGATGGTGGTGGGCATTTGGAGCACACGCGACATGCTTGCAGTGCCAGGCGAGTCAGGTTGGGTGCCTTCTCGTGATCAGAGAGGTACATGTTCACTCCTCTTTCGTCGGACATGTCGTCTCTCTCCGGTGACGCTGATGTCGTCAAACATGCTTGTGGCGGTCTTGTCCAAGACGACTGAGTGGTGCTCTTTGGCGAGGTTGAAGCGAAATCGAAGTCGTCAGGCCGTGTACGCTGCTGCTGCTTCTGTCTTTTGGTTCATGTTGTGTCGGCCTTTGGTGTTCCTGTATGTCCTCTTGTGCTCGAGCCCTAGCTTCGCTAGGTGTGGTGTGCTCCTTGTAAAGGTTTTAGCTCGGTTTTCCTCAATTAACCGAGCATCGGTTTCTTTACCACTTTCTCTTAATAAATAGTAGCAGCTCTCCTGCTATTTTTTTTAAAAATGTAGACAACAAACTAATGTAAAATTATAGTTTTAAGAAAAATACTGATGTAAAATTACCTGAAACAGGAGGGACTCAGTGTTCCTTGAATAGAAGAAGTGTCTCGAGGGGTTTACTTGTGCTTCAGGATCTGTCTTTCCTAAGACACCGACAGGCGAGAGTACCATAGACGGAAAAGTCTAAGGGCCGAATAGAAGATGTTTCGAGCTTGCTTCTGTATAAACCCGGGCAAATGTCGGGCCGGGCTTGTAAAAGCCCGACCTTTATTTCTCAAGCCTGAGCCCGACCCGAAACCCAAAATACTCCCTGTTTTCAAACCCAAGCCCGGCCCGAAATCAAGCCCGAAGCCCGGGAACCCGGCCAAAACGCTGGTTTTTAAGTGTATATGATGGATTATGGATGGACTTAGGCCCATATAAGACAATAATCCCTAGTTAATCTCTAAGGCCCATGCATGTGTACGCAAAGTGGTGGGAAGTGTGGGAAGTTTAGTCTCATACTGCTACAGTAAGAAGAGTGAGACCTCTTTATAAGGGCTGCTCTACCACTTGCTATTGGGAGCTTGGGAATAGGAGTTGTACACGCTCCTCCTCCTCCGCCTTGCCCGCCATGCCTCGCCTCATCACGACACAGCGTGTCTTGCTGCATGCCCATGGTTGCGGGAATGAGCCGAGCCGAAGCTTATTTTTGCCTCTCGGGAATGGTTAATTAATTGCTACGGACTCAGTCGTGGGCCTGGCCCAGGCCCATTTCCTGACGGCCTATATAAGAAGGCGCTGTCCAGTGGAGTGAACCCTAACTCGGTTCACTCACTCCCTCTCGTACAACCCTAGCCTTCATCTACTGTTCCTCTCACTGTGTTGCCTCCGGCGATCCCATCCCGATGACCGCGTGCACGGTTGGTCGGGAGAGCAGGTGCCTCCGGAACCCTGTCGTTTGAGATCCTGCCCGGGAGAACGACAATAAGGTTTTTGGGGAGCGTCTCGACGCGACTGCTCCTGATCCGTCCCCGTCTTCATCCGCCTCTGCTTCCACTACTTCCCCTGCATCGACACAATGGCCGACGACGCCACCGCCAAGAAGAAGGCCACAAACGACGCCGAGGCTGCTGCTGCCGCCGCCGCGTTGGCCTGGCCAACCGGAGGGTATGATTTGTTCATCCCTCGTTTACTCGTACTTGTGCTAGCCGTATATGTGCTGCTCATAGATGGTTCGCTTCTATGTTATGTACGTGCTAGTATGCTTAGGTATCGCTATGAGATGCATGCTGTTTATGCCATGCTTACTGTTTACTCGTGGATTAGTCTAATCGGGAAAGTGCTAATATTTCCAACAATCCAAAAACCTTATTTTAGGCACTTTTCGACTCTTGGCTTTGCCGCTACTCTGAAACCGGAAAAGTTTACTGGAACGAATTTTAAGTGTTGACAGACGAGGACCACCTTGTGGCTCACAGCAATGAACGTGTTCTGGGTTAGTGGTGTGTCTCCCATGGTAACGATTGCTCCTGAACAGGAGAATGCGTTTAGGGAGGCAACCACCATCTTTTTGGGAGCCGTTCTTATTGCGATCGGATACAAGCTTGTGGACGCATATCTCCATATGCGTGTTGCCAAGAATTTGTGGGATGCGCTCGAAGCTAAATTGGCGCCGATCTTTGAAGCGAAGTTGTATGCTATGGAGCAGTTCCATGATTACAAAATGGTTGATAACCGTTCTGTATTGGACCAGGCCCATGAGATACAATGCATCGCTAAGGAGCTGGAGCTCCTGAAGTGTGAGTTACCGGACAAGTTTGTCGCGGGTTGCATTATTGCAAAACTCCCTCCTGGATGGAGGAACTTTGCTACTTCTCTCAAGCACTTGAGACGTGAATTCTCTGTTGAGGATGTCATCGGTCATCTAAGTGTTGAGCAGAACTCGAGAGAAAAGGACACACGTGAAAGGGGCAGAGGGTTCTTCTAGCGCCAATATGGTGCAGAAGAACTCCCACAAGTTCAAGGGAAAGAACTCTGTCCAGCAAAATACTACCTTTAAGAAGAAGGTAAGAAGAAAGACAAAAAGAGAGATGGATGCTTTACTTGTGGTTCAGATGAACATTGGGCAAACAAGTGCCCAAACAAGTACAAGAAGCCAAAGACAGACTCCAAGTCTGTGAATGTCACTCTGAGCAACAATAATGCGGCATCTGGGTATGGTAATCTGTTTACCATACTTTCAGTTTCATCGATCCACCGATTGGTGGGTTGACACAGGGGCCAATATTCATGTGTGTGCTGATGTGTCTTTGTTTTCTTCTTACCAGGTCGCACCAGATTGTCCCGTCCTGATGGGGAATGGCTCGCATGCTTCTATTCATGGTGTTGGCACGGTAGATCTGAAGTTTACTTCGGGAAAGATCGTGCAACTGAAGAACGTGCAGCATGTCCCCGCCATAAAGAAGAATCTCGTTAGTGGATCCCTTCTATGTAAAGAAGGGTTTAAGTTAGTATTTAAGTCTAACAAAGTAGTCGTATCTCGTTATGGACTATTTGTTGGAAAATTATATGATTGTGGTGGTTTGTTCCGCCTTTCCCTGCAGGATTTCTGTAATAAAGTCGTGAACCAAATACATTCCAATGTGAACGAATGTGAGGTTTGGCATTCACGTCTTTGTCACATAACTTTCGGTTGTATGACGCGGCTAGCTAAGATGAATCTAATCCCGAGCTTCACTTTAGCCAAAGGCTCTAAGTGCCATGTGTGTGTGCAAGCAAAGCAACCTCGTAAGCCTCACAAGCCTGCGAAGGAGAGACACCTGGCACCACTAGAGCTCATACATTCAGATCTCTGTGAGATGAATGGTGTGTTGACTAAAGGTGGAAAGAAATACTTCATGACTTTGATTGATGATTCCACTAGATTACATTATGTGTATTTGTTAAATACAAAGGATGAGGCTCTACACTACTTTAAAATCTATAAGGCTGAAGTTGAGAACCAACTTGAGAAGAAAATAAAACGAGTCTGGTCTGATCATGGTGGAGATGTTGGAGATATGCCCTAGAGGCAATCATGTATGATGATATTTCCTATGTGTTTATGAATAAAGATAATCCTTGGCACTATCAATGATGTGTATCAGCAAGTATGTGACTTGTTTGTGGGACTATGCATTGTATGATGACTGTCCTAAAAGGTCCCTAGTCGAAAGGGCTGTGTGGACGCGCGGCCGACTAGACTGGCATATGACACGGTCGATGGCTTGGTCTCACTAGCCATGGAGCATTGGATGCTAACCGGATAATATGGACTTGGAAAGGTCTGTTCGGATTTGACGTAGTCGGATCCGAGTCGAGATAAGGTCCGAGTCGGACAGACCCAGCTATGAGACGCAGAGATATGTCATCTGTGAGTCTCTAGTACAACATACGTTCTATGTCCTAACACCTGAGCTGATGCATGTACTCGGGATGGTGACAGACTTGCTTTGGGCCGACCAAACGCTACTCCGTGACTGGGTAGTTACAAAGGTAGGTTTCAGGTTTGTCCAGTCCCATGCTGCGAGACATGGTCGAGCAAGATGCGATTTGCCCCTCCGATCAGGAGAGATATACTCTGGGCCCCTCGTGCGATCCAACCAGGAACAACATGGCCATGTGACAAGGATTATGAGATAATCCGAATTGTGGTCGGTATCACTGGAACGAGAAAGAGGTCGGGCTAGCACAACGATGATAGTCTCGCCTTGAGCCCGACAACATATATCGTGTGGCAAAGGGAACAGAAGTGTGACACGTTATGCTGTGTTCGCCTAACCAGCTTCATAGTCTGCTTGGTGGTCGGCACGCCTTGCTAGAGGCCGCTACCAACCGTGCAGGTCGGAGGAGATCCGAACTATGACCAAGCCGACTTGAACCTAAGGGGTCGTGCGCTTAAGGGAAGGAACCTACGAGGTCGGTTCGTAGGACACTGGTCGGATGTGATCCGAACTAGACTAGGAACGTGACCGAGTAGACTTTGGGCTTTAGGGTCCGTGCGAGGCCCAAGTGTTGAGCCTGCGACAAACGCCTATATAAAGTGGAGGTGCGGCACACTCATGCGGTTGATCACTTCGGCTGCGACTAGGGTTTGCATGTGTTGCGAATAGACACCTCCACTCGTTGCCGATTGTGAGATCGGATCTAGCAGTCCGCCGCACGGTGTTCCTCCTGCACGCGCGGATACCGTTAGAGGCGGTGCACTTGTGCCGCTCCGGCGAACTCGTACGTGGGATCGGATGACCGGCTGTTCGAGGGAGATCGGACGAGGAGGAGACGATTCACGCGGACGCGCTGCCCCAACTCTTCTTCCGCTGCACGGCACTGCGCGTCTAGTGGTAACGAACTGTGATCCATCTCCCGTAGCATGTCCTGGATGTTCTGCGCGTAGGAAAATTTAAATTTGCAGTCGACGCACCCTACCGTAGAACCCAACAGGAGAGTACTTTTCTAGTGAGTTTGATTTATTCTGTGCGGAACATGGTATTATTCATGAGAGGACGCCTCCCTATTCACCCCAGTCAAACGGGGTTGCCGAACGGAAAAACCGTACTCTAACCGATTTGGCTAACGCCATGTTAGACACATCGGGTTTATCCAAGGCATGGTGGGGGAGGCTATATTGACATCATATCATGTCCTGAATAAAGTTCCCGCAAAGGATAATGAGACTACTCCCTATGAGCAATGGGAAAAGAAAAGAACTACACTCTCTTACTTGCGCACTTGGGGCTGTTTGGCGAAAGTCAATGTGCCGATCCCCAAAAAGCGTAAGATTGGTCCGAAGACCATGGATAATGGGACCGCCGTGTGCGTAGCGCCGTGTATTTCGTACCCGACACACAAACCGGTAGAATGCGATTCTATGCATAACTTTGTTTTGCAGGTTTGATGTGAATAGTATGGCTCATGTGTATGTGATGCATGTGTGTAATTTATACATGGCCTGCGTGTCATGTTTGTCAGCCGTCGGGAGCCAAAGTGCTGTCATTATATTGTATAACGACCTGCGTGTCGACTTGTGACTCTATGTAAAATTCATTACTAGTTCTAGTAGTTGGATAATAGAGATCAGGTTGGTGGCTTGGCGTCTCGGCGTGACAAACAAGATGGAGTTCGTATATGGTCATCAGAGTCGGAGCCGACCTAGAAGAACGTCCATGAAGGAGCCATACTATTTCACAATATGTGTTATATTTGTGATTGTTATGCTTCTTTGTTTCTATGCATGTTAGAATGATAGAATGATCCCTCATGAATATCAAGCGAATTGCCATCCCCGATGTTGCACCTTCGCACGTCAAAGTACGTCTAGTAGTGGGCTCATAAAATTGGGGTGCTGCTTTGGGTGTCCTTGAACTGAAGGGTTCGTGTCGGACACGGACATGCACCTTTACATCGAGTTAACTTGACAAGGCTATCAAAACGGTTTTGGGCCTTGTGGCAAAAGAAGGTTGGGAGCCGGGTATGAGATACCTTCCGACCGGCGAAGTCGTATAGAGATACGATTAGCAAGGAGTTGCTTACGGATAGGTATGTTGGCTAGCGTGATGCTAAAGCTCACTAGTCGCATGCGCTAGTCGGATCCTGAATCACTGAAAGTTTGCGGAGGGATGCTGACTTTAGTGTGTGTATTTCTGTTTAGGCTAGAATTACTCTACATAAACACATTGCTTAGTGATTGCATATTTTTTGTTGTAGTTCAATGGCACCACCTGCTCAACCCAACTTTGCATTGAAATCAATTCTGGAAAAGGATAAACTGAATGGAACAAACTTTACCACCTGGTATAGAAATCTGAGAATTGTTCTCACTCATGATAAAAAGGAACATGTTCTAGAGGATCCACTTCTAGAGGAACCTGCTGATAATGCTAGTGCCACAGCTAAGAATGCCTACCAGAAACTCGTTGATGAATCAACGGAGATCAATTTGTCTGATCTTTGGCTTGTATGGAGCCCGATTTGCAACAGCATTTTGAAAATATTGAGGCTTACGATATGATCGAGAGTCTCAAGAGCATGTTTCAGACACAGGCTAGGACCGAAAGGTTCAACGTCTGGCGATCCTTGATGGATTGCAATCTGAAGGAAGGTGATCCACTGAGCCCACATGTGATCAAGATGATCGGATATGTGCAAGCTTTGGATAGGTTGGGCTTCCCGCTCTTGGATGAGCTGGCTACTGATGCAGTTCTGGGTTCTCTTCCGCCCAGCTATGGGACGTTCATCTCGAACTATCATATGCATGGCATGGATAAGAAGCTCACTGAATTGCATGGGATGCTCAAGGTGGCAGAGTAGGATATTAAGAAAGGCACGCATCAAGTGTTGATGGTGCAGAAATCAGCTAAGTTCAAGAAGAGTTGGTCCAAGAAAAAGGCTAAGGCAAAGGGCAAGGAGACGGTAACCTCAGCCGTTGCGCCAAAGTCTGGACCGGCCTCAAAGACCGTTTGCTATCACTGCAAGGAGACCGGTCACTGGAAGAGGAACTGTAGCGAGTGGCTTGCAGAGCATGGAAAGAAGGCCGGGAATGCTGCTTCAGGCAAAGGTACAATTGTTGCATATGTTATAGACATTTACCTTGCTGACATACCTAGTAGCTCTTCGGTATTTGATACCGGATCGGTTGTTCATATTTGCAACTCGATGCAGGGGCTGGTAAGAACTACGCGTGTGGCACAAGGGGAGATTGACATCAGGGTCGGCAACAAAGAAAGAGTTGCTGAGTTGGAGGTCGGCACGATGCAGCTCCAGCTTCCTTCCGGATTCATAATGGAATTGAATAATTGTTATTACATTCCTGCACTTAGTCGGAACATTATTTCTGCATCATGTTTGATGAGTCAAGGTTACGAATTCAATTTAAAGGACAATGGTTGTTCGATATTTTTGAATGGTATGTTCCACGGCTATGCACCCATTGTTGATGGGCTATTTATATTGAATCTAGAACAGGAACCGGTCTATAACGTGAATGTCAAGAGGCATAAGCCTAATGAAATAAATCCGACATACTTCTGGCATTGCCGGCTTGGACACATTAGTCTGAAACGCATGAAGAAGCTCCATGATTATGGGCTCCTAACTTCGTCCGACTTTGGGTCGTTCGAGACATGTGAATCATGCTTGCTCGGCAAGATGACTAAGTCTCCTTTGGCAAAGAGTTGCGAGAGGGCGTCCGAGCTGTTGGAGCTTAAACACAGTGATGTGTGTGGTCCAATGAGCACAACTGCCAGAGGTGGCTATCAGTACTCCGTAACTTTTACTGACGACTTGAGTAGATATGGATATATCTATTTGATGAGGCACAAGTCGAAGACTTTTGAAAAGTTCAAAGAGTTTCAGAACGAGGTTGAGAATCAGCTCGGCAAGACTATAAAGCTTCTGCGATCTGATCGTGGAGGTGAGTACATGAGCCAGGAGTTTGATGATCATCTGAAAAGTCGAGGTATAGTACCTTAGCTCACACCTCCGGGTACGCCACAGAGAAACGGCATGTCGGAACGGAGGAATAGGACCTTGTTGGACATGGTCCGGTCTATGATGAGCAAATCGGATTTACCCTTGTCATTTTGGGGATACACTCTAGAAACTGCAGCTTTCACACTTAATAGGGTACCATCAAAATCCGTAGACAAGACACCACATGAGATGTGGACCAGGAAGAGTCCCAGTTTGTCTTTTCTAAAGATTTGGGGTTGTGAAGCATTTGTCAAGTGACTTATGTCAGACAAGCTTACACCTAAGTCGGATAAATGCATATTCGTGGGATATCCGAGGGAAACCTTGGGATATAGCTTCTACAACCGGGAAGAGAACAAAGTGTTTGTTGCTCGGAACGGAGTTTTCCTTGAGAAAGAGTTTCTCAGTCGGGAGGCCAATGGGAGGACGGTTCGACTTGAAGAAATTTGAGGACCACTCGGGGACGGCTCGGCTGGTGATAAGATCATACCGGAGTCAGTCAGGGAACCTATAGTGGAAGGGGCACCGGAACCACGGAGGTCGGAAAGATTGCGCAGAGTGCGTGATGTATTGTTGCTAGAAAGCGACGAGCCGTCCACGTATGCGGAAGCGATGGTGAGCCCAGATTCTGAGGCATGGCTGGAGTCCATGAGATCCGAGTTAAAGTCCATGGATGAGAATCAAGTCTAGGACTTGGTTGATCCGCCACCTGTAACTGCCATTGGTTGCAAATGGGTCTTTAAGAAGAAAACCGATGTGGATGGAAATGTTCAGATCCACAAAGCTCGGCTTGTCGCTAAAGGTTATGGACAAGTTCAAGGAATTGACTACGACGAGACTTACTCGCCGGTAGCGATGCTGAAGTCGGTGAGGATCATACTAGCTATAGCTGCATATTTCGATTATGAGATATGGCAGATGGATGTCAAAACGGCTTTCCTTCATGGAAATTTAACCGAGTACGTGTATATGATATAGCCCGAGGGTTTTGTCGATCCAACTAGCACTAGTAAGGTATGCAAGCTCAAGAGATCCATTTATGGGTTGAAGCAAGCATCTCGGAGTTGGAGCATTCGTTTTGATGAGGTCATCACTGTTCTCGGTTTCATCAAAAGCGAAGAGGACTCTTTTTTATACAAGAAGTTAAGTGGGAGCTCGATAGTGTTTTTGATCTTGTATGTGGACGACATACTACTGATCGGAAATGATGTTTCGATGCTAAACTCGGTCAAGGAGTCATTGAATGGAAAGTTTTCATGAAAGACCTTGGCGAGGAAGTATATATTTTAGGCATTAAGATCTATAGAGTTAGATCGAGGAGGCTGCTCGGCTTAAGCCAGAGCACGTACATAGATAAAGTGTTGAAGCGGTTCAACATGAGTGAGGCGAAGAAAGGGTTCTTGCCACTCTCACATGGTATAAGGCTAAGCGAGACTCAGAGTCCTTCGACATCTGATGAGCGAAGCAGGATGAGTAGGACTCCGTATGCCTCGGCAATCGGATCCATCATGTATGCCATGATATGTAAAAGGCATGATGTTGCTTTTGCAATAAGCCTAACAAGTAGATACCAGGCCAACCCAGGTGAGAGTCACTAGGCAGCGGTAAAGACTATTTTGAAGTGCCTGAAAAGGAGTAAAGAGATGTTCCTAGTTTATGGAGGTGAGGAAGAGCTCGTCGTAAGGGGTTACGTTGATGCTAGTTTCCAAACCGACAGAGATGATTGTCGATCACAGTCCGGATTCGTATACGTTTGAATGGAGGAGCAGTGCACTGGATGAGTTCCAAGCAGGATACGGTGGCCGATTCTACCACAGAAGCCGAATACATTGCGGCTTGTGAAGCTGCAAAGGAAGGTGCTTGGATCCGGCATTTTCTGGATGATCTTGGTATTTTCCCAGCCTCGGTGAAACCGTTGGACCTTTATTGTGATAATTCTGGTGCCATCGCACAAGCCAAGAGCCGAGGAATCACCACAAGGTCAGACACATAGATCGGAAATATCACCTGATACGAAAGATCGTAAAGAATGATGATGTAGAGTTATGCAAGATTCACACGGATGCAAAGGTTGCAGATCCATTGACTAAGCCGCTTCCACAACCCAAGCATGGGGGGCACGTTAGAGCTATGGGCATTCGATGTCTATTTGATTGACTCTAGTGCAAGTGGGAGACTGCTGGAGATATGCCCTAGAGGCAATCATGTATGATGATATTTCCTCTGTGTTTATGAATAAAGATAGTCCTTCGCATTATCAATGATGTGTATCAGCAAGTATGTGACTTGTTTGTGGGACTATGCATTGTATGATGACTGTCCTAAAAGGTCCCTAGTCGAAAGGGCTGTGTGGGCCTTGGCCGACTAGACTGGCATATGACACGGTCGATGGCTTGGTCTCACTAGCCATGGAGCATTGGATGGTAACCGGATAATATGGAATTGGAAAGGTCTGGTCGGATTCGACGTAGTCGGATTCGAGTCGAGATAAGGTCTGAGTCGGACAGACCCAACTATGAGACGCAGCGACATGTCATCTGTGAGTCTCTAGTACAACATACGTTCTATATCCTAAGACCTGAGCTGACGCATGTACTCAGGATGGTGACAGACTTGCTTTGGGCCGACCAAACGCTACTCCGTGACCGGGTAGTTACAAAGGTATGTTTCGGGTTTGTCCAGTCCCATGTTGCGAGACATGGTCGAGCAAGATGGGATTTGCCCCTCCGATCAGGAGAGATATACTCTGGGCCCCTCGTGTGATCCGACCAGGAACAACATGGCCATGCGACAAGGATTATGAGATAATCCGAATTGTGGTCAGTATCCTTTGGAGCGAGAAAGAGGTCGGGCTAGCACAAGGATGACAGTCTCGCCTTGAGCCCGACAACATATATCGTGTGGCAAAGGAGCAGAAGTGTGACACGTTGTACAGGTTCGCCTAACCAGCTTCATAGTCTGCTTGGTGGTCGGCACGCCTTGCTAGAGGCCGCTACCATCCGTGCAGGTCGGAGGTGATACGAACTGTGACCAAGCCGACTTGAACCTAAGGGGTCACGCACTTAAGGGAAGGAACCTACGAGGTCGGTTCGTAGGACACTGGTCGGATGTGATCCGAACTGGACTAGGAACGTGACCGAGTAGACTTTGGGCTTTAGGGTCCGTCACGAGGCCCAAGTGTTGAGCCTGCGACGGACGCCTATATAAAGTGGAGGTGTGGCACACTCATGCGGTTGATCGCTTCGGCTGCGACTAGGGTTTGCATGTGTTGCGAATAGCCACCTCCACTCGCTGCCGACTGTGTGATCGGACCTAGCAATCCGTCGCACGGTGTTCCTCCTGCACGCGCGGATACCGTTAGAGGTGGTGCACTTGCGCCGCTCCGGCGAACTCGTACGTGGGATCGGACGACCGACTGTTCGAGGGAGATCGGACGAGGAGGAGACGATTCACGCGGACGCGCTGCCCCAACTCTTCTTCCGCTGCATGGCAATCGCTGCGTCTAGTGGTAACGAACTGTGATCCATCTCCCGTAGCATGTCCTGGATGTTCTGTGCGTAGGAAAATTTAAATTTGCAGTCAACGCACCCTACCGTAGAACCCAATAGGAGAGTACTTTTCTAGTGAGTTTGATTTATTCTGTGCGGAACATGGTATTATTCATGAGAGGACGCCTCCCTATTCACCCCAGTCAAACGGGGTTGCCGAATGGAAAAACCGTACTCTAACTGATTTGGCTAACGCCATGTTAGATACATCGGGTTTATCCAAGGCACGGTGGGGGAGGCTATATTGACATCATGTCATGTCCTGAATAAAGTTCCCGCAAAGGATAATGAGACTACTCCCTATGAGCAATGGGAAAAGAAAAGAACTACACTCTCTTACTTGTGCACTTGGGGTTGGCGAAAGTCAATGTGTCGATCCCCAAAAAGCGTAAGCTTGGTCCGAAGACCATTGACTGTGTTAATTTGGGCTACGCTAAGAATAGCGTTGGCTATAGATTTCTAGTAGTGAAATCTGAGGTACCTGACCAGAAGGTCAGTACAATTATAGAGTCTAGGGATGCTACATTCTTTGAGGATATTTTCCCCATGAGAGATATGCAAAGCAATTCTAGACTGGGATCTGATGAGACTCCTGAACCTGCCATTCCGATGGAATATTATGAACACAAAAGTGATGAAAGTTCATCAGAGGATGACGAGGAAGCTCCTGTTAGGAGCAAGAGACAAAGGACTGCAAAGTCTTTTGGTGATGATTTCCTCGTGTACCTCGTGGATTACGACACTCCTAGTTCCATTTTAGGAGCTTATGCATCTCTGGATGTTGAACACTGGAAGGATGCGGTCCGTAGCGAGATGGATTCCATCATGGCTAACGGGACATGGGAGATCACTGATCTTGCTTATGGTTGCCAGCCGTTGGGATGTAGATGAGTGTTCAAGAGGGAGCTTAGGCCCGATGGTACTGTTGAGAAGTACAAGGCTAGGCTTGTGGCCAAGGGTTATACCCAGAAAGAAGAAGAGGATTTCTTCGATACTTACTCACCTGTGGCTAGACTGACAACCATTCGGGTGCTACTCGCTTTGGCTGCCTCGCATGGTCTTCTCGTTCATCAGATGTTCGTTAAGATGGCTTTCCTTAACGGAGAGCTAGACGAGGAAATTTACATGCAACAGTCGGATGGCTTTGTAGTAAATGGTCAGGAAAGAAAGGTGTGTAAGCTAGTGAAATCTTTGTACGGCCTTAAAAAAGCACCTAAGAAATGGCATGAGAAGTTTAATACAACTTTCACATCTACTGGCTTTGTTGTAAACGAAGCTGACAAATGTGTATACTACCGCTATGGTGGGGGCGAAGGAGTTATACTGTGTCTGTATGTTAATTACATACTAATATTTGGGACCCACCTCGAAGTAATTGAGGAGGTCAAGGCTTTTCTATCTCATAACTTTGAGATGAAAGACCTGGGCGTGGCTGATGTTATCTTGAACATCAAGCTACTGAGAAATACTGAGGGTGGAATTACACTTTTGCAATCCCACTATGTTGAGAAGATTTTGAGCCATTTTGGATATTCGGACTGCAAACCTTCTGCTACACCATGTGATCATAGCGCGCAGATTCGAAAGTTCGAAGGCACGACTGTAGATCAATTGAGATA
This sequence comes from Aegilops bicornis, assembly GCA_021605145.1. Lineage (NCBI taxonomy): Eukaryota > Viridiplantae > Streptophyta > Magnoliopsida > Poales > Poaceae > Aegilops > Aegilops bicornis. Next base: position 763,881,716 of record CM038670.1, read on the forward strand.
TTCTCAAGTGGTTGGTTCACTCATGTACCTAGCTTGTGCTACTCGCCCTGACATCTCATTTGATGTGTGCAAACTGAGCCAGTTTGTTTCCAATCCAGGAGATGTGCATTGGCATGCTGTTGAGCGAGTGATGCGCTATTTGCAAGGTACTGTGAACTAGGGGATTCACTATTCTGGGTACCCGACGGTACTTGAGGGGTATAGTGATTCTAACTGGATATCTGATGCTGATGAGATGAAAGCCACAAGTGGATATGTCTTCACACTTGGTGGTGGTGCTGTTTCCTGGAAGTCTTGCAAGCAGACGATCTTAACCAGATTGACTATGGAAGCAGAACTCACAGCATTAGACACATCATGCGTCGAAGCAGAATGGCTTCGAGAGCTTTTGATGGATTTGCCAGTGGTTGATAAACCAGTCCTGATGAACTGTGACAATCAAACACTGATTGCCAAGGCTAAGAGTTCAAAGGACAACTTGAAATCCACAAAGCACATAAGAAGAAGATTAAAATCTGTCAGAAAATCAAGAAACGCCGGAGTAATAGCATTGGATTGTATCCAGACGGCTAAGAAAAATGCAGACCCTTTTACCAAAGGGCTATCACGGAATGTGATAGAAAATGCATCGAGTGAGATGGGTATGAGACCCACGTAAGTTGCCATGGGGTAACCCAACCTATGTGATCGGAGATCCCGTGAATTAGGACCTGGGAAAACAATCCAGCGGTCAACTAAGGAGAGTATCCTTAATAAACCCACTCCGTTGGGGATGCAATAATACTCTCAATTATGTAAGGCAGGCTGACTTTTGTCTTAATGTGTTCCAAAGCTTATGTAAGCAAGATGCTAACCTACAGAGCATTCTTTGGAGGAACACACCTATGTGAGGCCGGCCTCTGGTCACAGTCTATGACATTGGGTGATCTCTAGGAAGCTCATGAGAAGGTACGGAGTATCACTAATAAGATCCACCCATGAGGTTTAGCCTTCGGCAACCACCACTACTGCAGGATGCTGGCTAACGCGACACTACAATCAGAGACTCTTTGAGAAACTGTGTGCGATGCAATAATCACAAACGGTGGTGTATGAAAACCGTCAAAAAAGGTGAAAACGTTTGCGATGGAGGATGCATCAAACATGGTTCAGATTTTAGTTGCGTGTGCGATGAAGGGCATACGGTTTAGTTCAATTAACTGTTTGCGGTGAGGAGGAACAAAAGAAACGGGCAGCCAGATGAAGGTGTGTGTGATACACAGCATACAGTTCACTCGGATGAACTGTTTGTGATTAGGCAACACAAAAGAAACGGGCAGCCAGATGAAGGTGTGTGTGATATACAGCATACTGTTCACTCAGATGAACTGTTTGTGATTAGGCAACACAAAAGGAACGGTCAGCCAGATCAAGGTGTGTGCGATATACGGCATGCGGTTCACTCGGATGAACTGTTTGCGTTGACACAAGAGAACAGAAACGGTTCAACTTAACAAGACGTGCGTGTTGTGCGATGGGATTGCATGCGGTTCGCTCGGCCCTTGTCGTTAGTGTGTGACCTCTGTGGCAACCGTTAAGCTCCCAGCGCCTCTTCGTGTACCGTGGCAACCGTCCACTGACTCTTCGCCTTTCCCTCTCGATTTGGAACTGCTGTCGCACGCTAGCTCTTCCTCCCTCCTCCATTTGCCTTCACCCTTCCTTCTGCCATTGATTGATCATCTTCTCCATGGAGGGAACAAGACGGAAACGACCCCGATATTCTTGCCCCGATCTGAATGAGGATGCAGTGGAGGAACTCATTGATCGATGCGACATCATCACCTCGGCTAGCATGGCAGGTTCGTTCAACACCATTCTCGACTCAACTAATAACATCATTACAAGGAACCCAAGGGTCCAGGAGCGGTTTGATCTCCCCTATCTTCTTCGTCGTGACCCTGCTGGCTGGCACGGGGACGAGGGAAGCCTCGCCTTGTGTAAGTTGATGCTGCTTGATAATGATACATATGATGTTAAGATGCCATCGCTTGAGGACAAAGCTTGGGCAGGCGCAAATGGAGATTGGGTTGTTTATATTGGGTACAACTGCGAGTGGGAACTTGTGAATGTGTACACTCGTCACCGAGTTCCATTTCGAAAAATCTCAGACGACTGCCCAGAGGTTGAGTACACCGGTATTCTACGTGAGTTCAAATACGATCATGCTGACTGTCGTCTACGAAAGATAGCAATTTGTCGAGTTCCCAACCGCTCTTGGGGTTATAGGAATGCTTATGTTGTCGCTATCTTCACAAGCTTGTTGCTGTCCTTCATGGTTCGACTCGATGGATATTGCCCAAAAATCAGTTTCTATACACGGATGGGTACTATGATGCAATTCAATATGAGGGTCTTGTGTTTGCTGCCACCACTCGTGGCACAGTTTTTGCATGGAATCCTTATGATTTCCGTAGGTTTGTCTTCTACCGTAATTATAATTGTTTCATCCACATGCATGCGGGTTAGCTAGTTTCCCTTTACTAATTAACCTTCTTGTGTTTCCAAGGTCCTGTGAACATTCCACCACCTATAGTTGAAATTTTTATTCACGAGCATGAGGATGAGCAGGACCCATATACTCAGTGGCGCCTGGCAACTTATTCCGATGGATCACCTCTTCTTGTCTGTATACGGGGCACTCCTGATGTTACTAAGGAAGCAGGTGTTGTCTCGTATCGTCGCACTCTCCAGACCTATTCCAACATCCGTTGCATGGTATTCGGGATGGATACTAGTGTACTAGCGCCAACACCTTCTCCCTGGTTCAGTATTGAAAGTCTTGGAGGAAACTCGCTCTTCCTTGGACAAAACTATCCAATGATGGTGGAAGGTGATCCAGCTACTGTTGACACAACATTGCAACTATTTATGAGAAGCAAATGTATCTATACCTCGGACATTACTATGCTTCCCTACCGTCCCAATATGGGTCCTGACATAGGCCGCTTCAGCCTCGATGATCAGTCCTGCGTTGGTCTCGAGATTGACAGTAGCTGGACCTTCCCAGGGAATCACTTCTGGTTCAAAGAAAGCGTTCCCAACGCCGATGAGTGGTTGAGCTGAAGTTCATTTCATCGCTTTGTTATTTGTTTTGTGAGAAAAACTTTACTAGAATGTTTTGTTGGAAATGATCTATAATCCAACGTGTATCCTCGTTGTCGTTATGGGTTGATGACTTGTTGTACGAAATCAATGGTACATTTGCATATGCGTCCATGAACTCACGCCTGCTAGTGGTGTCCATATGAACAGTGCTAGTGATTTTAGTTGCAAAAATTAGATAGTGCTAGTGATTTGTAGCTGCATATTTTGACAAATCACAGTGTTACAAGGTTGACAAATGGCAATGTTACTAGATAAACAAATGTCAATCTTTCCAGTTTGAGAAATGGCAACATACCCAAAATGACAGATATGCAAATCTTACACAATTGTTTCTACGTGGTTGCGCACGGGTCATGCAAAACAACCGTTTGTGTTGAAGGGATGCAGAAATCCTGCTCGGCACATTTTCCCTTGGCTTCCTCGGGAAGCTGTCGGTTTGCATACGGGTGTTCTAACTAAAAAGTTTGCGATGAGTGTTTTATATTTAAAAACCGTTGATGTTTTTTAAAAGAAAATCGTTTGATAAGTTGTACATTAAGAGAGAAAAACGCAAGTTCGTTCAAACCATATCTTTCATTCAGTCACACTGCGAATTTATATTCATATGATCGAGAATTCGAGATACAGTATTAAACCCCAATAAAACTATTTCCAGCGGAGACGGCGCGCCGCGCCATCGTTGTCATTGTCGTCCTCCGGGATGCCCTTGTTGAAGTCTTCAAGGCAGCACAAAATGTTCTTCACTTGTAAATCAAACATCATGTCGTCGCGCGATTGACGGGCGGGGCGCGGGAGGACGGCAACTGGCGCCGTTGAGAGGTAGCGGTTGACGGCAGTGTCCCATGCTGCTGGGGGGGGCGTGCACGGGCACGTGCACGGGCGCGGCGGGTGCAGCCAAACGCACGGGGACGGGCGCCGCGGTGGGTGTAGGGGCGTGCACGGGCGCGGCGGGCGCAGCCAAACACACGGGGGGCGGCGCCACGATGGGTGGAGGGGCGCGCACGGGCACGGGCGCTGGCGCTGGCATGTACACGAGCTCGCGCGGGTCCGTGGAGACCTCGCTGACGCCCGCGGCTTCCAGCTCTGTGATAGTCTTTGGGCGACCAGGCCGTCAATGCTACGGGATGGTTGCTAAGCGGGCGCGGGATGGGAGCTGGGGCGGGGCGGGGCAAGAACCGCCATGGTCGCCTGCTCGGGCCATGTCCATGAGGCTCCATTCCTCCTTATTTTCTATCTCCTCCGGCTTGGAGTCGACTTCACCAAACTTGAAGACTAGTGGCAGATGATCATTCTGCGCTATGGTGGTGGAGGTCTGCCGGGGGGGAGGGTAATGGGAGGCGTACAGTAAGGCCACCCGTATTAAACAGCAGCTCGGGCACCATTAATGGAGAGGAAGGAGGGCGGCCATGAAAGTCAAAGGGCTCGCTTCCCAGTGAGCCTGCGCAGCGTACATCTCACATGCTTCCCGGTGAGCCTGCGCATTGGAGGACAGCTTGCACGCCTCTCGGTCAGCCTGCACACCGGACTGCGCTTGCACGCCTCCCGTTCAGTCAAGGTAGAGCAGCTATTCGCACGGCACCTCCTACAGCCATTAAAACCAAGACATGTGGCGTCACGTGAATGTTTAACAGAACGCACACATTTTGAATTATACAAAGGTTTGAGATATTAAAGTGGCAGTTATTTTTTCAAAATTCCTTTGTTGGTTGTCATTATTCAAGTGCGCCTTCTCTCAAAATGGACACGAAAAATACCACATCATGTCGGGTGCCATTCCATGATAGCATGCCAAGTTTCATGAGTTTCAGACGAGTTTTGGATTTACTAGAATTTAAAAACCAGACATCTCAATGTTTTGTCGGCAATCAACGGTGCCCTGGTGTTTGAAATTCATTCCCATTTCTTGCATGGGACCTAAGCATGCACCCAAGGACACAAATTTGATTTTTCAACCAATTTATATGCACTGGAGCATGTGCATGTAGTTCAAATTTGAATTATGCACATAAATGCATTGAAAACTCAGTAAATGCATAAAATGTCCAAAAGAACCCCAAAAAATGACAAAAATTGACACAACACTCTTGTTGTTCTATGTTGACACGAGAAAATTTTTGGAAGCAATAAGAGGCAGTGGATACCGTTTTGTCTGCAAAGGTGGGACGTTCCCTACCGAAACCATGATGCTTGTTGTGAGAAGCTCTGGTTTGTGAGAAGCATATACACAAACCTGCCCCAAACGGGACAAAAATTTTACCACGGCATGTTGATGCATGTCGGTGTCAAAACCGGGGATCTCGGGTAGGGGGTCCCGAACTGTGCGTCTAAGGCGGATGGTAACAGGAGGCAGGGGACACGATGTTTACCCAGGTTCGGGCCCTCTCGATGGAGGTAATACCCTACTTCCTGCTTGATTGATCTTGATGATATGAGTGATACAAGAGTTGATCTACCACGAGATCGTAGAGGCTAAACCCTAGAGGCTAGCCTATGGTATGATTGTTGTTGGTCCTATGGACTAAACCCTCCGGTTTATATAGACACCGGAGGGGGCTAGGGTTACACAGAGTCGGTTACAATGGGAGGAGATCTACATATCCGTATCGCCAAGCTTGCCTTCCACACCAAGGAGAGTCCCATCTGGACACGAGACAAAGTCTTCAATCTTGTATCTTCATAGTCCAACAGTCCGGCCAAAAGATATAATCCGGCTGTCCGGATACCCCCTAATCCAGGACTCCCTCAGTATCCCTTGAACCAGGCTTCAATGATGATGAGTCCGGCGCGCAGATTGTCTTCGGCATTGTGATAACCCACAAGTATAGGGGATCGCAACAGTTTTCGAGGGTAGAGTATTCAACCCAAATTTATTGATTCGACACAAGGGGAGCCAAAGAATATTCTCAAGTATTAGCAGCTGAGTTGTCAATTCAACCACACCTGGAAACTTAGTATCTGCAGCAAAGTGTTTAGTAGCAAAGTAATATGATAGTGGTGGTAACGGTAACAAAAGTAAAGATAGCAAAAATAATGTTTTTGGTATTTTTGTAGTGATGATAACAGTAGCAACGGGAAAGTAAATAAGCGAGAACCAGTATATGGAAAACTCGTAGGCACCGGATCAGTGATGGATAATTATGCCGGATGTGGTTCGTCATGTAACAGTTACAACATAGGGTGACACAGAACTAGCTCCAGTTCAACAATGTAATGTAGGCATGTATTCCATAAATAGTCATACGTGCTTATGGAAAAGAACTTGCATGGCATCTTTTGTCCTACCCTCCCGTGGCAGCGGGGTCCTATTGGAAACTAAGGGATATTAAGACCTCCTTTTAATAGAGAACCGGAACAAAGCATTGGCACATAGTGAATACATGAACTCCTCAAACTATGGTCATCACCGGGAGTGGTCCCGATTATTGTCACTTCAGGGTAGCCGGATCATAACACATAGTAGGTGACTATAGACTTGCAAAATAGGATCAAGAACACACATATATTCATGAAAACATAATAGGTTCAGATCTGAAATCATGGCACTCGGGCCCTAGTGACAAGCATTAAGCATAGCAAAGTCATAGCAACATCAATCTTAGAACATAGTGGATACTAGGGATCAAACCCTAACAAAACTAACTTGATCACATGATAAATCTCATCCAACCCATCACTGTCTAGCAAGCCTACGATGCAATTACTCACGCACGGCGGTGAGCATCATGAAATTGGTGATGGAGGATGGTTGATGATGACGACGGCGACAAATCCCCCTCTCCAGAGCCCCGAACGGACTCCAGATCAGCCCTCCCAAGAGAGATTAGGGCTTGGCGGCGGCTCTATATCGTAAAACGCGATGAAACTTTCTCTCCGATTTATTTCTCCCCGAAAGCCAATATATGGAGTTGGAGTTGGCGTCGGAAGGCCACCAAGGGGCCCACGAGGTAGGGCGGCGCGCCCAGGGGGAGGGGCGCGCCCCCACCCTCGTGGACAGGGTGTGGGCCCCCTGGTCTTCATCTTTGGCGAGGATTTTTTATTATTTATTCTAAGATATTCCGTGGAGTTTCAGGTCATTCCGAGTACTTTTGTTTTACGCACATAAAACAACACCATGGCAATTCTATTTGAAAACAAATGTCGATCTGGTTAGTTCCATTCAAATTATACAAGTTAGAGTCCAAAACAAGGGCAAAAGTGTTTGGAAAAGTAGATCTGACGGAGACGTATCAACTCCCCCAAGCTTAAACCCTTGCTTGTCCTCAAGCAATTCAGTTGATAAACTGAAAGAGAAAAAGAAAAACTTTTACAAACTTTGTTTGCTCTTGTTGTTGTAAACATGAAAAGCCAGCATTCAAGTCTCAGCAAATATTATGAACTAACCATACTCACAATAACACGTAGGTCTCACAATTACTCATATCAATAGCATAATCAGCTAGCGAGCCATAATAATAAAACTCGGATGACAACACTTTCTCAAAATAATCATAACATGATATAACAAAATGGTATCTCGCTAGCCCTTTACGAGATCAAGAAACATAAATGCAGAGCACCTTTAAAGATCAAGGACTGACTAAACATTGTAATTCATGGTAAAGAGATCCAAATAAGTCATACCCAATATAAACCAATTATAATGAATGCAAGCGACGCAGTGCTCTCCAAATGGGTACTTTTTAATAAGAAGGGTGATGACTCAACATAAAAGTAAATAGATAGGCCCTTCGCAGAGGGAAGCGAGGATTTGTAGAGGTGCCAGAGCTCGATTTTGAAATAGAGATAAATTATATTTTGAGCGGCATACTTTCACCGTCAACGCAACAACTATGAGATGGCTGTATCTTCCATACTACATGCATTATAGGCAGTTCCCAAACATAATGGTAAATGTTTATACTCCCCCTCCTCCACAAGCATCAATACATGGCTTTCTCGAAACAACGAGTGCCTCCAACATTCAATGGGTCCCAAGGGGAGTTTTGTTTAATTATTTTGATTTGCTTTGATCTTTTTGGATCAATGGACTGGGCATCCCGGTTACCGGCCCATTCTCGTGAATGAGGAGCGGAGTCCACTCCTATTGAGAATAACCCACCTAGCATGGAAGATATAGGCAGCCCTAGTTGCACATGAGCTGCTCGAGCATACAAAACAGAATTTCATTTGAAGGTTTGGAGTTTGGCACATACAAATTTACTTGGAACGGCGGTAGATACCGCATATAGGAAGGTATGGTGGACTCATATGGAACAACTTTGGGGTTTAAGGAGTTTGGATGCACAAGCAGTATTCCCGCTTAAATGCAATTGAAGGCTAGCAAAAGACTGGGAAGCGACCAACTGAGAGAGCAACAACAGTCGTAAACATGCATTAAAATTAATTTACACCGAATATAAGCATGAGTAGGATATAATCCACCATGAACATAAATATCATGAAGGCTATGTTGATTTGATTCAACTACATGCGTGAACATGTGCCAAGTTGAGTCACTCAATTCGTTCAAAGGAGGATACCATCCCATCATACCATATCATAATCATTCTAATAGCATGTTGGCACGCAAGGTAAACCATTATAACTCATAGCTAATCAAGCATGGCACAAGCAACTATAATCTCTAAATGGCATTGCAAATATGTTTACTTCATAATAGCTGAATCAGGAATGATGGATCATCATATTTACAAAAACAAGAGAGGTCAAGTTCATACCAGCTTTTCTCATCCCAATAAGTCCATCATATATTATCATTATTGCCTTTCACTTGCACGACCGAACGGTGTGTATAATAATAAGAGTGCACGTGCATTGGACTAAGCTGGAATCTGCCAACATTCAACTCAAGAGAGAAGACAAGTAATATGGCTCTAAGTTAAATAAACGATCACGCATATAAGAGCCACTAAGCATTTTCAATATGGTCTTCTCGACCCCCAAAGAAAGGAAAAGAAATAAAAACTATTTACACGGGAAAGCTCCCAACAAGCAAAAGAAGTACGGGAAATATTTTTGGGTTTTCTTTTTAATTATTACTACTACAGCAGGAAAAATAAACTACTACTATTTTTTTGGTTTTTCTATGGTTTATTAAACACACAATAAGAAAGCTAGAAAAAGGAAAATAAACTAGCATGGATGTTACATTGAAAGAGTATGAGCACCGACATCTAGCAATGAGTGTGTGTGAACATGAATGTAATGTCGGTGGGAAATACGTACTCCCCCAAGCTTAGGCTTTTGGCCTAAGTTGGTCTATTGCCAGGGATAGCCTGGCGGATACCCATAGGTGTAGCTGGGGTCATCTTGTGGCCTTAGAATAGTTGGGATCATAATGTGATGAAGAGGACTCGATTGCCACTAGGCGGCAACCGCCTCGAGATCCCAAGAATAAACAGACATTCGTGGAGGCTCATCTTGTGGCTCCGGTTTGAGGCTAGTGCAGGATTCCGATGAGGCTTGAACAGCCGCCCATGGAACAATGTAAGGACACAGTAGACAAGTTAAACAAAGAGGGAGCAGGCAAAGTAATAGTCTCGTGGTGATGTTTATCAAAGTACAATTTATATTTAAGCTCCCCTTCGCGACTCTTAACAAGAAAATCATGCGCTAGCATACTCTTATAATCTAAATAAGCACGGGGAAGCGATGTTTCTTCTTTCTCCTCATGCCTAATAGGTATTTCAAAATATTCAGCTAGGCGCGAAGCATAAATGCCTACAAAGATGGGGCCCTTAGTACGGTTCAGACTTAACCGTCTAGCAACAATTCCACCCATACTAACAGAGTTATTGCGGTATAAACCATGGAACAAAATAATAATATCAGGAATACTAAGGTTCCCACAGTTCCCGCGTCCAATCAAACAACGAATAGCAAATAAGGCAAAGTAGCGCAAAACAGGAAAATGTATGCTAGTAATTCTTGCATCAGAAACCTTCCTGGTTTCTCCCACAGTGATAGTGTTAATAAAAGCTTCCACTTCATTACGGTGTGGTTCATCTAAGGTGCCCTCAAAAGTTATTTTGCAAACCTCGCAAAATTCAGCAAATGTCATCTCCTTAACAACGTCATATAAATGGAACTCTACTATTGGAGGTGATTTCTTAGGGAAAAAATAGAAGTTCTGCACAAAAGTATTTGTGAGTAAGAGATACTGATGACGTTGGTCGCGAAGGAAGTTGGTGAGGCCGGCGTTCTCAATCAATAGATAGAAATCCTCATAAATCCCGGCTCTCCTCAAGAAGTCATCGGAAGGCCATTCACACGGCCGAACCTCCGCGATCTGAGGCAAATTAAATTTGGGCTTCTGTTCTTCTTCCTTTTGTTTCTCCTTAGAGCTTCGCTCGTGAGCCCCTCAAAAGTCTCTTCATTATTTCTGAAACAATCTGAAATTTTTAGTAACTTCAAGTAAAAGTGAACCAACTTCAATAAAATTGATAGCAACAACTCCCACAAGTGCCTAGGGCCTATATCAAGCATTAGAACTACTTCGAACCATATAAATATGACATGCAAGCTCAAGAACATGGTCACCTAAGCAGCACAAATTTGCAAAGAATAAAGCACTAGAACAAAAACTAATTGGACCAATGGAGGAGTCACATACCAAGGAACAATCTCCCCAAGCAGTTTTATGAGGTGCTTTGAGCAAGGAGATCGAAAATCACAGCAAAAGTGGCTGGAACACGAGCTTGAGTTGGTTTTTCGTGTTTGTGTGAGACAGAGGAAGAAGATGGGTGCAGGGATAAGTGGAGGAGGGCCACCGCGGGCCCACGAGGCAGGAGGGCGCGCCCAGGGGGGTAGGGCGCGCCCTCCACCCTCGTGGCCAGGTGGCAGCTCCCCATGATAATTTTTGCACAAGAATCCTCAAATATTCCCGAAAAAATCATATTAAATTGGCATGGCATTACGAGGACTTTTATTTTCGGATATTTTTATATTGCACGGATAAGTCGGAGAGCAGACGGAAAAATACTATTTTACTTTATTTCTACTAAATAATAGAGAATATAAAGAGGGTACAGAAGGTTGTGCTTCTAGTTTCATCCATCTCATGCTCATCAAAAGGAATCCACTAACAAGGTTGATCAAGTCTTGTTAACAAACTCATTCCGATTAACATGAAACCGGAGAAATTTCGAATAACACTATGTTACCTCAACGGGATATGGACATCCCCAATAATAAGTATATCATATTTCTTCTTGACAGTAGGGAGAGGAAATTCAAAACCTCCAAATATAATCGATGGAATTTTTCCAATAGAGTTGATACTATAAACTTGAGGTTGTTTCCTCGGAAAGTGTACCGTATGCTCATTACCATTAACATGAAAAGTGACATTGCCTTTGTTGCAATCAATAACAGCCCATGCAGTATTAAGTAAAGGTCTTCCAAGAATAATAGACATACTATCATCATCGGGAATATCAAGAATAACAAAGTCCGTTAAAATAGTAATGTTCACACCCACAAGAGGCACATCCTCACAAATACCGACAGGTATAGCAGTCGGTTTATCAGCCATTTGCAAAGATATTTTAGTGGGTGTCAACTTATTCAAGTCAAGTCTACGATATAAAGAGAGAGGCATAACACTAACACCGGCTCCAAGATCACATAAAGGAGTTTTAACATAATTTCTCTTAATGGAGCATGGTATAGTAGGTACTCCTGGATCTCCAAGTTTCTTTGGTATTCCACCCTTAAAAGTGTAATTAGCAAGCATGGTGGAAATTTCAGCTTCAGGTATCTTTCTTTTATTAGTAATGATATCCTTCGTATACTTAGCATAAGGATTTGTTTTGAGCATATCAGTCAATCGCATACGCAAAAAGATGGGTCTAATCATTTCAGCAAAGCGCTCAAAATCCTCATCATCCTTTTTCTTGGATGGTTTGGGAGGAAAAGGCATGGGTTTCTGAACCCATGGTTCTCTTTCTTTACCATGTTTCCTAGCAACGAAGTCTCTTTTATCATAACGTTGATTCTTTGATTGTGGGTTATCAAGATCAACAACAGGTTCAACTTCTACATCATTATTATTACTAGGTTGAGCATCATCATGAACATTATCATTAACATTTCCACTAGGTTCATGTTCATTACCAGATTGTGTTTCAAAGATCGGACATAGAGATATCATTTGGATTCTCGTGTGGTTCAGCAATAGGTTCACTAGAAGTTTGCACAGTTCTATCATTTTCTTTTTCTTCCTTTTAGAAGAACTAGGCATATCTATATTATTTCTCTGAGAATCTTGCTCGATTCTCTTAGGGTGGCCTTCAGGATACAAAGGTTTTTGAGTCATTCTACCAGTTCTAGTAGCCACTCTAACAACATAATCATTTTTCTTACTATTCATTTCATCAAGCACTTCTTTCTGAGCTTTAAGTACTTGTTCTACTTGAGTGGTAACCATAGAAGCATGTTTGCTAACAAGTTTAAGTTCACCTCTAATATTAGCCATATAATCACTCAAGCGTTTAATCATAAAGGTATTCTGTTTTAATTGTCTACCAAAATAAGCATTAAAGTCATCTTGCTTAAACATAAAGTTATCAAACTCATCCAAGCAATCGACTAGCAATTTTAGTAGGAGGGACTTCAGCTTTATCATATCTATAGAGACAATTTACCTTTACTACATGTGTCGGGATATCGGGAGGTTCTTCAGTAAATAAGTAATTGAGATCATATACTTCTTCAACAGGCGGTATATTAAGACCATGTATTTCTTCAATAGGAGGTAAATTCTTAACATCTTCAGCTTTAATACCTTTTTCTTTCATAGATTTCTTTGCCTCTTGCATATCTTCGGATCGAGAAATAGAACACCTCTCTTCTTCGGAGTTGGTTTAGGAATAGGCTCAGTAATTAGCTCTGGAGCTGGCTCGGGAGTTGGCTCAGGAGGTGCCCAATTATTTTCATTTGTCAACATATTATTCAATAAAATTTCAGCTTCATCCAGTGTCCTTTCCCTGAAAAGAGAACCAGCACAACTATCCAGGTAATCTCTGGAAGCATCAGTTAGTCCATTATAAAAGATATCAAATATTTCAGGTTTCTTAAGAGGATGATCAGGCAAAGCATTAAGTAACTTGAGAAGCCTCCCCCAAGCTTGTGGGAGACTCTCTTCTTCAATTTGCACAAAATTATATATATCCCTCAAAGCAGCTTGTTTCTTATGAGCAGGGAAATATTTAGCAGATAAATAATAAATCATATCCTGGGGACTTTGCACACAACCAGGATCAAGAGAATTAAACCATATCTTAGCATCACCCTTTAATGAGAACGGAAATATTTTGAGTAAATAAAGGTAGCGCGATCTCTCATTATTAGTACAGGGCAGCTATATCATCTAACTTACGAAGATGTGCCACAACAGTTTCAGATTCAGTAGCCATAAAAAGGATCGATTCAACCAACGTAATTATATCCGGATCAACAGAAAAATCATACTAATCCTGATCGGGAACACAGATAGGTGAAGTAGCAAAAGCAGGGTCGGGTCTCATCCTATCTCTAAAAGATTCTTTACTCCACTTAACTAGCAACCTCTTACGTTCAAGACTATCCTGGCAAGAAAGAATAGCTTCAGTAGATTCAGCATTAAAAAGATAACCCTCAGGAATAGCAAGCATATTATCATCAATACTAATATCATCGTGTTCAGTTTCAATAATTTCTCTTTCTCTAGACCTAGAAATTTGTTCATCTAGAAATTCACCAAGGGCACGATGGTATCAAGCATAGAAGTAGTTTCATCATAAGTATCATGCAAAGCGAAGTGGCATCATCAATAACATGCGACATATCGGAACGAATAGCGAAGCAGGTTTAGGTGTCGCTAGCTTACTTATAATGTAAGGTGAATCAAGTGCAGAGCTAGATGGCGGTTCCTTACCTCCCTCGTAGTTGAGGGATAAATTGTTGTCTTAGCGTCTTTCAAGTTCTTCATAGTGTCCAGCAGATATAATTCCCAAGTGACTCAAAGAATAGAGCTATGCTCCCCGGCAACGGCGCCAGAAAAAGGTCTTGATAACCCACAAGTATAGGGGATCGCAACAGTTTTCGAGGGTAGAGTATTCGACCCAAATTTATTGATTCGACACAAGGGGAGCCAAAGAATATTCTCAAGTATTAGCAGCTGAGTTGTCAATTCAACGACACCTGGAAACTTTGTATCTGCAGCAAAGTGTTTAGTAGCAAAGTAATATGATAGTGGTGGTAACGGTAACAAAAGTAAAGACAGCAAAAATAATGTTTTTGGTATTTTTGTAGTGATGATAACAGTAGCAACATAAAAGTAAATAAGCGAGAACCAGTATATGGAAAACTCGTAGGCACCGGATCAGTGATGGATAATTATGCCGGATGTGGTTCGTCATGTAACAGTTACAACATAGGGTGACACAGAACTAGCTCCAGTTCATCAATGTAATGTAGGCATGTATTCCGTAAATAGTCATACGTGCTTATGGAAAAGAACTTGCATGACATCTTTTGTCCTACCCTCCCGTGGCAAAGGGGTCCTATTGGAAACTAAGGGATATTAAGGCCTCCTTTTAATAGAGAACCGGAACAAAGCATTAGCACATAGTGAATACATGAACTCCTCAAACTATGGTCATCACCGGGAGTGGTCCCGATTATTGTCATCTTGAGGTTGCCGGATCATAACACATAGTAGGTGACTATAGACTTGCAAGATAGGATCAAGAACACACATATATTCATGAAAACATAATAGGTTCAGATCTGAAATCATGGCACTCGGGCCCTAGTGACAAGCATTAAGCATAGCAAAGTCATAGCAACATCAATCTCGTAACATAGTGGATACTAGGGATCAAACCCTAACAAAACTAACTCGATTACATGATAAATCTCATCCAACCCATCACCGTCCAGCAAGCCTACGATGCAATTACTCACGCACGGTGGTGAGCATCATGAAATTCGTGATGGAGGATGGTTGATGATGACGACGGCGACGAATCCCCCTCTCCGGAGCCCCGAATGGACTCCAGATCAGCCCTCCTGAGAGAGATTAGGGCTTGGCGGCGGCTCCGTATCGTAAAATGCGATGAAACTTTCTCTCCGATTTTTTTCTCCCCGAAAGCCAATATATGGAGTTGGAGTTGGCGTCGGAGGGCCACCAGGGGGCCCATGAGGTAGGGTGGCGCGCCCAGGGGGGAGGGGCGCGCCCCCCACCCTCGTGGACAGGGTGTGGGCCCCCTGGTCTTCATTTTTGGCGAGGATTTTTTATTATTTATTTTAAGATATTCCGTGGAGTTTCAGGTCATTCCGAGAACTTTTGTTTTCTGCACATAAAACAATACCATGGCAATTCTGCTGAAAACAGCGTCAGTCCCGGTTAGTTCCATTCAAATTATACAAGTTAGAGTCCAAAACAAGGGCAAAAGTGTTTGGAAAAGTAGATACGACGGAGACGTATCACATTGCAAGGCGGGTTCCTTCCTCCGAATACTCTGTTGAAGATTTTGACCACAAGGATAGTGTCCGGCTCTGCAAAACAAGTCCCACATACCACCATAGAGAGAATAATATTTCCAAAAATCTAATCTGCTTACGCACTTGATATCATGACATCATACCATGGCCCAGTCATTATCTAACCGTTTTTCTCAACCAGCCTTGGCGCATATTGCGAGGCGGTTTCCTTGGCACATCTTGTCGAAGCAGAGATCGTGTCCCCTTATCGCGGGATTCTCATCAATACGGGCGTGGGTAACCCAACCGCGCCATCAATCACGGCGCTTGGGGAGTAAGCGAGTTTACCAGGCTAGTGGGGACGTATAGTTTCGTCCGCCTTTATAAAGGGATAAGGGTTCACCTTTTTTCACCCACGCCTTCTTCCTCCTCGCTCATCCATTCTTGCGCACTTGAGCTCCAACACCCAAGTTCGCATGTTTCTTCTCACACCGCTCCAATCATGTCCGGAGCGGGAGGCAAGTGGATGAAATCCTCCTTCACGGAGGAGGACATCAAGAAGCTGCGGGGAGCCGGATACTTGGCCGCGGATATCGCGCACCGGGTGCCCGACGAGGGGCAGATCGTCCTTACCCCGGAGCGTTACGAGAGGGTAGTCTTTCTCACCCACTTCGTCCGCGGACTGGGGTTCCCCCTTCACCCGTTCATCTGCGGCCTCATGTTCTTCTACGGGTTGGACTTCCATGATCTAGCCCCGAACTTTATTCTCAACATCTCGGCGTTTATCGTCGTGTGCGAGGCCTTTCTCCGCGTCCATCCCCACTTCGGCCTGTGGCTGAAGACCTTTAATGTCAAGCCGAAGGTTGTAGGCGGCCAGCAAGCGGAATACGGAGGCGCCATGGTGGGCAAAATGCCCAACGTCACATGGATCGAGGGCTCCTATGTGGAGACCATAAAGGTGGCGATCGGGGTGGTTCTACATCACCGAGCCGCGACACCAACTGGGTGGCGGCCCCAATTCCGATCCGTAATCCCCATGTGGCTTACCTCCCGGAAAGAGAAGGGCTTGTCACAGGGTTCATCGGTGGAGCTGGCGGACTCGTAGTGTATCCGGAACATGATAAGCAAGAAACTCAAGCTTGTCAACGTGGTCCAGGTCATGCTCTTCCGCCGGATCCTCCCGTGTCAACAACGGGCGTTTAATTTATGGGAGTTCGACCCGACCAAGCACCAGACTCTGCGTGAGCTCTTTGACACGACGCACAAGGATGTCTGGAGGGTGCTGTTCAAGGGCGCCGAGGTCCCCCCCTTCCCTTACCGAGGACCGCGGACTTAGCGTGAAGCGCCCTGCGAATCCGATAAGTTCTCTACACCTTATAGGGTATTTACTTTCCCCAGTTTAATCATGTGCGGGATCTGAGCTCCCATGCCTTTAACAGGACTGGGTGGAAACATCAGAGCAGATCGACTGCCCGGCCCCCCTGCCCGAAGATCCGGCCAACGCTCTCCTGACGGAGATGCTGACTCCGGCACCTTATGAGGTGCCGGAGAAGAAGACCAGGAAGAAGGCCACGGGGACCCGAAAGAGTTCCCGCCGTCAGGTGGTATCGGACTCATCATCTGATAACTCCGAGACGCACTCCTCTCATGAAAACGAGGAGGAGGAAGATGAAGGTTTTCCCCTCCAGCCGGGGGAGACAAGAAAAGGAAGGCCGCCCCAACCGGGGAGGCCGAAGGGTCCAAGAAGGGAAAGACTCTCCTTACGGACTGTTCTACGACCGCCGTGCATAGCGAAGATGAGTGGTTGCCCAGGGACAAGCCCCTGGCGAAGTCGTAAGTATTCGGATACCAGAGTAATTCATGGTATGCTTTTATTGCACTGCTTCTCCTTACGCCGAATATGATTATGCAGTCCGTCCCGAGCCCGCATCGACGTATCTTCGTCGGATGGTTCTTTGGACTCGTCAGATATGAATAGTGATTCATTTTCGACCGCCTCCTCCCCTCGCCCTATGGACAATGTCAAAGCGTTGTCTCAAAGGGTACCAAGCCGAGGGGAGGTTGTCCTGGAGGCGCCTCAAGGCGACCTTCCGGACCCTGGGCACAAAGGGAGCAAGACTCCCACGGGCTCCAAGTTTGGCCCTAAGCCGAACACCGCACCGGAACCACCAATGGTCCCAGACTCCGGCAGGCGGCCCCCTATTAAGAGGGGCAAGCCGCCCGTGCCGGTGACCTCTGTCCACCCAGAGGCACCGGACAACTTGCTGGAAGTGCTTCGTAGCGCTTCCATCGACGAAGAGCATCGCACTATCATGAGTGCGGTGATCAAAAAGGTTCAGTCCGCCAAGAGCGGACTGACTGAAGCCTGTGCCAGCCTCCTAACAGGTTTTGAGGTGAGTAATCGAAGTATAGGAAAATATTACCACATAGACAGTAGCCCCTGATCCTCTGTTCGGCGTTCGCGAAGAAAAGCCGAATAGAGGATCAAATAGTGACTGCAGGAGTCTAATCCAAATATGTTTGTATGCGTATGCAGGCTTCACTGCTGGCCACTGCCACACGTACTACGGAGGTTGCCACACTGAAGCAGGACCTCGAGCGGTCCGAGGAAGAACTCAGCCTTGCCAAGAAGCAGCTCGAGGAGAACAAAGGTAAGCGATACCTTGTCTATATAAAAAAAGTTTTGGTTGCAAGATAATAGGATCATCATGAATGTGCTGGGACCACGACCAAGTGGCGACCAAGCAAAGCGCTGTCCGAGGCCGAGAACAAAGCGCCAAGGAGCGCATTGAGCGAGAAAGACACGGCTTTGAGTAGGCGAGGTGCAGCAAGAGCTCGAGCACTCGTGAAGAAGCACGAGTCCTTGGAGCTTGACTCAAGACGCGAGAGTCCGAGCTTGCCAAGGCCCTCGAAGCGCAAAACATGCCAAGGCCGAAGCCCAAAAGGCCCTCCAGGAGATTGAGGCGGTGAAGAAGATAGCGGCGGGTAAGGCATTCATTATGCAAAGCAAGCATGTGAAAGAAAATTTCTATTTACTTACCTGAGTTTGGAGCTCTGTATGCGTGCAGATCTGCCCCAGAGTGTGTCCGATGTCATGGAGTTCTACCGGGCTGAGGGGAGCTTCGATGGAGAAGGTGTTCTCGTCTCGATATCGGGACCGAACACTGATGCCCTTGAGCGACCAGTGAAAGCAACTAGTCGAGCTCCACAAGGCGGCCGAACAGGCCATGAAGGGCCTTATAGTCCGGATGTGGCCTGGCGATGCCCTTCCGAACAGCTACTTCGGCCTGGTGAGGCGGCTTGTGGATGCCTGCCCACGGCTGGAAGTCAAAAAGCGGTCCGTCTGCATCGAAGGTGCACGTGATACGTCTCCAACGTATCTATAATGTATGAAGCATTCATGCTATATTACTATGTGTTTTGAATGATTATGGGCTTTATTATACACTTTTATATTACTTTTGGGACTAACCTATTAACCGGAGGCCCAGCCCATATTGCTGTTTTATTGCCTGTTTTAGTATTTCGAGGAAAAGGAATATCAAACGGAGTCCAAACGGAATGAAACCTTCGTCAGCGTGATTTTTTGGAAGAATATGATCCGGGAGACTTGGAGTTCACGTCAAGATCCTCGAGGAGGCCACGAGATAGGAGGGCGCCCCCACCGGCGCGCCTGTCTCGTGGGCCCTCGAGCACCCCGACCGACTTCTTTCGCCTATATATGCCTCACGCACTCCTAAATACATCCACAGAGAAGATAGATCAAGTTCCGCCGCGCAAGCCTCCTCAGAGCCACCAAAACCTCTCGGGAGCCCGTTCAAGCACCACGGAGGGGGAACCCATCACCAGTGTCCATCTTCATCATCCCGGCGCTATCCATGACGAGGAGGGAGCAGTTCACC
Organism: Aegilops bicornis; assembly: GCA_021605145.1. NCBI lineage: Eukaryota > Viridiplantae > Streptophyta > Magnoliopsida > Poales > Poaceae > Aegilops > Aegilops bicornis. The sequence continues at coordinate 763,901,227 of CM038670.1, forward strand.
CTCGGGGCTGAGGGTATGTACCAGTAGCTATGTGTGTTTGATCTCTCTCTCTCTCTCTCTCTCTCTCTCTCTCTCTCTCTCTCTCGTGTTCTCTCTCGTGTTTCCTCTATGGCATGATCTTGATGTATCCCAAGCTTTTCTATTGTAGTTGGATCTTATGATGTTTCTCCCCCTCTACTCTCTTGTGATGAATTGAGTTTCCCCTTTGAAGTTATCTTATCGGATTGAGTCTTTTATGAGAACACTTGATGTATGTCTTGCCGTGTCTATCTGTGGTGACAATGGAATATCATGTGCCACTTGATGTATGTTTTGGTGGCCAACTTGCGGGTTCCGCCCATGAACCTATGCATAGGGGTTGGCGCACGCTCTTGACTCTCCGGTAGAAACTTTGGGGCACTCTTTGAAGTACTTTGTGTTGGTTGGATGAATCTGAGATTGTGTGATGCATATCGTATAATCATGCCCACGGATACTTGAGGTGACAATGGAGTATCTAGGTGACATTAGGGTTTTGGTTGATTTGTGTCTTAAGGTGTTATTCTAGTACGAACTCTTTTATAGATTGATCCGAAAGAATAGCTTTGAGGTGGTTTCTGTTGGGGAACATAGCAGAAATTCAAAATTTTCCTACATGTCACCAAGATCTATCTATGGAGAAACCAGCAACGAGGGGAAGGAGAGTGCATCTACATACCCTTGTAGATCGCTAAGCGGAAGCGTTCAAGAGAACGGGGTTGAAGGAGTCGTACTCGTCGTGATCCAAATCACCGGAGATTCTAGTGCCGAACGGACGGAACCTCCGCGTTCAACACTCGTACAGCCCGGTGACGTCTCCCATGCCTTGGTCCAGCAAGGAGAGAGGGATAGGTTGAGGAAGACTCCATCCAGCAGCAGCACAACGGCGTGGTGGTGATGGAGGAGCGTGGCAATCCTGCAGGGCTTCGCCAAGCACCGCGGAAGAGGAGGAGTACTTGGGAGAGGGGAGGGCTGCGCTGTAACTTGGGGTGCGGCTGCCCTCCCACCCTCCACTATTTATAGGTGGGGGAGAGGGGCCGCCCGCCTAGATCTCATCTAGGGTTGGGGCGGCGGCCAAGGGGAGGAGTGCCTCCCAAGTCAAGTGGAGGCCCTCCCCTTAGGGTTTCCCTCTCCCATGCGCCTGCGCCTCGGGGGGGCTGGTGCCCTGGCCCATTAAGGCTAGGGCGCCCCCTTACAGACCATGCTGCTGTATTGGACGTGGTGGAACATCTTACGGACCTCCGGACCCCTCCGGAATCCTCCGAACCTTCCAGGAGCTTCCGGTACAATCTTGGAAAAACCCGAACTTTTCCCTAACCCGAACAACAACTTTCCATATATAAATCTTTACCTCCGGACCATTCCGGAACTCCTCGTGACGTCCGAGATCTCATCCGGACTCGAACAACATTCGGTAACCACATACAAACTTCCTTTATAACCCTAGCGCCATCGAACCTTATGTGTAGACCCTACGGGTTCGGGAACCATGCAGACATGACCGAGACGTTCTCCGGTTAATAACCAACAGCAGGATCTGGATACCCATGTTGGCTCCCACATGTTCCACGATGATCTCATCGGATGAACCACGATGTCAAGGACTCAATCGATCCCGTATACAATTCCCTTTGTCTAACGGTATTGTACTTGCCCGAGATTCGATCGTCGGTATACCGATACCTTGTTCAATCTCGTTACCGGCAAGTCTCTTTACTCGTTCCGTAACACATCATCCCGTGATCAACCCCTTGGTCACATTGTGCACATTATGATGATGTCCTACCGAGTGGGCCCAGAGATACCTCTCCGTTTACACGGAGTGACAAATCCCAGTCTCGATTCGTGCCAACCCAACAGACACTTTCGGAGATACATGTAGTGCACCTTTATAGCCACCCAGTTACGTTGTGACGTTTGGTACACCCAAAGCATTCCTACGGTATCCGGGAGTTGCACAATCTCATGGTCTAAGGAAAAGATACTTGATATTAGAAAAGCTTTAGCATACGAACTACACGATCTTTGTGCTAGGCTTATGATTGGGTCTTGTCCATCACATCATTCTCCTAATGATGTGATCCCGTTATCAACGACATCCAATGTCCATGGTCAGGAAACTGTAACCATCTATTGATTAACGAGCTAGTCAACTAGAGGCTTACTAGGGACATGGTGTTGTCTATGTACCCACACATGTATCTGAGTTTCCTATCAATACAATTATAGCATGGATAATAAACGATTATCATGAACAAGGAAATATAATAATAACTAATTTATTATTGCCTCTAGGGCATATTTCCAACAGTCTTCCACTTGCACTAGAGTCAATAATCTAGTTCACATCGCCATGTGATTAACACTCACAGGTCACATCACCATGTGACCAACATCCAAAGAGTTTACTAGTGTCACTAAACTAGTTCACATCATCATGTGATTAAGACTCAATGAGTTCTAGGGTTTGATCATGTTTTGCTTGTAAGAGAGGCTTTAGTCAACGGGTCTGCAACATTCAGATCCGTATGTACTTCGCAAATCTCTAGGTCATATTGTAAATGCTGCTTCCACGCTCCACTTGGAGCTATTCCAAATGGTTGCTCCACTATAATGATCCGGTTTGCTACTCGAGTCACTCGGATAGGTGTTAAAGCTTGCATCGACGTAACCCTTTACGCCGAACTCTTTATCACCTCCATAATCGAGAAACATGTCCTTATTTACTCCAAGGACAATTTTGATCATCCAATGATCCATTCCTGGATCACTCTTGTACCCCCTTGCCGGACTCATGGCAAGGCACACTTCCAAAGGCGGTACACAAAGATAGCATACTACTGAGCCTATGTCCGAAGCATAGGGACGACCTTCGTCCTTTCTCTCTCTTCTGCCGTGGTCGAGCTTTAACTCTTAACTTCATACCTTACAACTCAGGCAAGAACTCCTTCTTTGGTCGATCCATCTTGAACACCTTCAAGATCATGTCAAGGTATGTGCTCATTTGAAAGTACCATTTAGCGTTTTATCTATCCTCATAGATCTTGATGCTCAATGTTCAAGCAGCTTAATTCAGGTTTTCTATTGAAAACACTTTTCAAATAACCCTATATGCTTTCCAGAAATTCTACATCATTTCGATCAATAATATGTCATTCACATATACTTATCGAAATTCTATAGTGCTCCCACTCACTTCTTTGGAAATACATGTTTCTCACTAACTTTGTATAAACCAAAAATCTTTGATCATCTCATCAAAGCTTTCATTCCAACTCCGATATGCTTACTCCAGTCCTTAGAAGGATTGCTGGAGCTTTGCATACTTGTTAGCATCTTTCAGATTGACAAAACCTTCCGGGTTGTATCACATACAACCTTTCCTCAAGTATAACGTCGAGGAAACAATGTTTGACATCCTATCTGCAAGATTTCATCAATCATGCAGTAATTGCTAATCCAATTCCAACAGACTCTTAGCATCGCTACGAGTGAGAAAGCCTCACCGTAGTCAACTCCTTGAACTTGTCGAAAAACATCTTTAACGACAAGTCGAGCTTTCTTAATGGTGATACTTACCATCATTGTCTGTCTTCCTTTAAAATCCATCTTTACCCAACGCCCCACGACCATCAAGTATTTCTTCCAAAGTCATGGATCCTCTCTCGGATGTTATGGCCTTGAGCCATTCGTCGAATCCGGGCCCACCATCGCTTCTTCATAGCTCGTGGGTTCATTGTTGTCTAGCAACATGACCTTCAAGACAGGATTACTGTACCACCTTTAAGTAGTATGCATCCTTGTCACCCCACGAGGTACGGTAGTGACTTGATCCAAAACTTCATGATCACTATCATAAGCTTCTACTTCAATTGGTGTAGGTGCCACAGAACAACTTCCCGTGCCTGCTACACACTTGTTGAAGTGATGGTTCAATAACCTCATCAAGTCTCCACCATCCTCCCACTCAATTCTTTCGAGAGAAACTTTTCTCGGAAAGGACCTAATTCTAGAAACAATCCTTTTGCTTCCTAATCGAGATCGGAGGTATACCCAACTGTTTTGGGTGTCCTATGAAGAAGCATTTTATCCGCTTTGGGTTCGAGCTTATCAACCTGAAACTTTTTCACATAAGCGTCGCAGCCCCAAACTTTTAAGAAACGACAATTTAGGTTTCTCCAAACCATAGTTCAAACGGTGTCGTCTCAACGGAATTACGTGGTGCCCTATTAAAGTGAGTGTGGTTGTCTCTAATGCCTAACCCATGAACGATAGTGGTAATTCGAAAAGAGACATCCTGGTACGCACCATATCCAATAGGGTGCAACTATGATTTTCGGACACACCATCACACTATGGTGTTCCAGGCAGTATTAATTGTGAAACAATTTCCACAATGTCTTCATTGTGTGCCAAAGCTCGTAACTCAGATACTCATCTCTATGATCATATCATAGACATTTTATCCTCTTGTCACGATGATCTTCAACTTCACTCTGAAATTACTTGAACCATTCAATAATTCATACTTGTGTTTCATCAAGTAAATACACTCAGTATCTACTCAAATCATCCGTCAAGTAAGAACATAACGATATTCACTGCATGCCTCAGCACTCATTGGACTGCACACATCAAAATGTGTTACTTCCAACAAGTTGCTATCTTGTTCCATCTTACCGAAACCGAGGCTTTTCAGTCATTTTGCCCATGTGGTATGATTTGCATATCTCAAGTGATTCAAAATCAAGTGAGTCCAAACGATCCATCTGCATGGAGTTTCTTCATGCGTATACACCAATAGACATGGTTCGCATGTCTCAAACTTTTCAAAACGAGTGAGTCCAAAGATCCATCAACATGGAGCTTCTTCATGCTTTATACCAATATGACTTACATGGCATTGCCACAAGTAAGTGGTACCATCATTACTATCTTATATCTTTTGGCATGAAAATGTGTATTAGTATGATTGAGATTCAATAAACCATTCCTTTAGGTGCAAGACCATTGAAGGTATTATTCAAATAAATAGAGTAACCATTATTCTCCTTAAATGAATAACCAGACAAGTATAGACATAATCCAATCATGTCTATGCTCAACGCAAACACCAAATGACAATTATTCTAGTTTAATACTAATCTTGATGGTAGAGGGAGCGTGCGATGTTTGATCACATCAAACTTGGAAACACTTCCAACACATATCGTCAGCTCACCTTTAGCTAGTCTCCGTTTATTCCGTAGCCTTTTATTTCGAGTTACTAACACGTAGCAACCGAACCGGTATCTAATACCCTGGTGCTACTAGGAGTACTAGTAAAGTACACAATAACTTAATGTATATCCAATACACTTCTATCGACCTTGCCAGCCTTCTCATCTACCAAGTATCTAGGGTAATTCTGCTCCAGTGGATGTTCCCCTTATTACAGAAGCACTTAGTCTCGGGTTTGGGTTCAACCTTGGGTTTCTTCACTTAGAGCAGCAGCTGATTTGTCGTTTCATGAAGTATCCCTTCTTGCCCTTGCCCTTCTTGAAACTAGTGGTTTCACCAACCATCAACAATTGATGCTCCTTCTTGATTCCTACTTTCGCGGTGTCAAACATCGCGAATATCTCAAGGATCATCATATTTATCCCTGATTTGTTATAGTTCATCACGAAGCTCTAGCAGCTTGGTGGCAATGACTTTGGAGAAACATCACTATCTCCGGAAGATCAACTCCCACTCGATTCAAGTGATTGTTGCACTCGGACAATTCGAGCACAAGCTCAACGATTGAGCTTTCTCCCTTAGTTTGCAGGCTAAGAAAATCGTCGGAGGTCTTATACCTCTTGACGTGGGCATGAGCCTGAAATCCCAATTTCAGCCCTCGAAACATCTCATATGTTCCGCGACGTTTCGAAAAACGTCTTTGGTGCCTCAACTCTAAACCGTTTAACTAAACTATCACGTAGTTATCAAAACGTGTATGTCCGATGTTCGCAACATCCACAGACGACGTTTGGGGTTCAAAGACACCGAGTGGTGCATTAAGGACATCAGCTTTTTTCTGTCCGCATAATCGCCATCACAACTTTCAAATATATTTTCTCTAGGAACATATCTAAACAAAGTGGAACTAAAACGCGAGCTTATGACATAATTTGCAAAGATCTTTTGACTATGTTCAGGATAATTAAGTTCATCTCATGAACTCCCACTCAGATAGACATCCCTCTAGTCATCTAAGTGATTACATGATCCGAGTCAACTAGGCCATGTCCGATCATCACGTGAGACGGACTAGTCATCATCGGTGAACATCTTCATGTTGATCGTATCCTCCATACGACTCATGCTCGACCTTTCGGTCTCTTGTGTTCCGAGGCCATGTCTGTACATGCTAGGCTCGTCAAGTTAACCTAAGTGTTCCAAGTGTGTAAATCTGGCTTACACCCGTTGTATGTGAACGTAAGAATCTATCACACCCGATCATCATGTGGTGCTTCAAACGACGAACTTTACGCAACGGTGCACAGATTAGGGGAACACTTTCTTGAAATTTTAATGAGGGATCATCTTATTTACTACCGTCGTTCTAAGCAAATAAGATGTATAAACATGACAAACATCACATGCAATCAAATAGTGACATGATATGGCCAATATCATATTGCTCCTTTTGATCTCCATCTTCGGGGCTCCATGATGATCATCGTCACCGGCATGACACCATGATCTCCATCATCATGATCTCCATGAAGTTGTCTCGCCAACTTATTACTTCTACTACTATGGCTACCGTTTAGCAATAAAGTAAAGTAATTACATGGCGTTGTTCAATGAGACGCAGGTCATACAATAAATAAAGACAACTCCTATATTCTCGCCGGTTGTCATACTCATCGACATGCAAGTCGTGATTCCTATTACAAGAACATGATCAATCTCATACATCACATATCATTCATCACATTCTTCTTGGCCATATCACATCACATAGCATACCCTGCAAAAACAAGTTAGACGTCCTCTAATTGTTGTTTGCATGTTTTACGTGGCTGCTATGGGTTTCTAGCAAGAACGTTTCTTACCTACGCAAAACCACAATGTGATATGTCAATTTCTATTTACCCTTCATAATGACCCTTTTCATCGAATCTGATCCGACTAAAGTGGGAGAGACTGGCACCCGCTAGCCACCTTATGCAACAAGTGCATGTCACCGGTGGAACTGTCTCACGTAAGTGTACGTGTAAGGTCGGTCCGGCCGCTTCATCCCACAATGCCGCCGAATCAAGATTGGACTAGTAACGGTAAGCATATTGAATAAAATCAACGCCCACAACTACTTTGTGTTCTACTCGTGCAAAGAATCTATGCAATAGACCTAGCTCATGATGCCACTGTTGGGGAACGTAGCAGAAATTCAAAATTTTCCTACGTGTCACCAAGATCTATCTATGGAGAAACCAGCAACGAGGGAAGGAGAGTGCATCTACATACCCTTGTAGATCGCTAAGCGGAAGCGTTCAAGAGAACGGGGTTGAAGGAGTTGTACTGCTGTGATCCAAATCACCGGAGATCCTAGTGCCGAACGGACGGCACCTCCGTGTTCAACACACGCATAGCCCGGTGACGTCTCCCATGCCTTGATCCATCAAGGAGAGGGAGAGGTTGAGGAAGACTCCATCCAGCAGCAGCACAATGGCGTGGTGGTGATGGAGGAGCGTGGCAATCCCGCAGGCTTCGCCAAGCACCGCGGAAGAGGAGGAGTACTTGGGAGAGGGGAGGGCTGCGCTGAACTTGGGGTGCGGCTGCCTCCCACCCTCCACTATTTATAGGTGGGGAGAGGGCCGGCCCCCTAGATCTCATCTAGGGTTGGGGGCGGCAGCGACGGGGAGGAGTGCCTCCCAAGTCAAGTGGAGGCCCTCCCTTAGGGTTTCCTCTCCCATGCGCATGGGCCTTGGGGGCTGGTGCCCTGGCCCATTAAAGCTAGGGCGCCCCTTACAGACCATGCTGCTGTATTGGACGTGGTGGAACATCTTCCTGACCTCCCACCCCTCCGAATCCTCCGAACCTTCCGGAAGCTTCGGTACAATACCGAAAAACCCGAACTTTTCCGGAACCCGAACAACAACTTTCCATATATAAATCTTTACCTCCGGACCATTCCGGAACTCCTCGTGACGTCCGGGATCTCATCCGGACTCAACAACATTCGGTAACCACATACAAACTTCCTTTATAACCCTAGCGCCATCGAACCTTATGTGTAGACCCTACGGGTTCGGGAACCATGCAGACATGACCGAGACGTTCTCCGGTCAATAACCAACAGCGGGATCTGGATACCCATGTTGGATCCCACATGTTCCACGATGATCTCATCGGATGAACGATGATATCAAGGACTCAATCGATCCCGTATACAATTCCCTTTGTCTAACGGTATTGTACTTGCCCGAGATTCGATCGTCGGTATACCGATACCTTGTTCAATCTCGTTACCGGCAAGTCTCTTTACTCGTTCCGTAACCTGATCAACCCCTTGGTCACATTGTGCACATTATGATGATGTCCTACCGAGTGGGCCCAGAGATACCTCTCCGTTTACACGGAGTGACAAATCCAGCCTCGATTCGTACCAACCCAACAGACACTTTCGGAGATACCTGTAGTGCACCTTTATAGCCACCCAGTTACGTTGTGACGTTTGGTACACCCAAAGCATTCCTACGGTATCTGGGAGTTGCACAATCTCATGGTCTAAGGAAAAGATACTTGACATTAGAAAAGCTTTAGCATACGAACTACACGATCTTGCTAGGCTTATGACTGGGTCTTGTCCATCACATCATTCTCCTAATGATGTGATCCCGTTATCAATGACATCCAATGTCCATGGTCAGGAAACTGTAACCATCTATTGATTAACGAGCTAGTCAACTAGAGGCTTACTAGGGACATGGTGTTGTCTATGTACCCACACATGTATCTGAGTTTCCTATCAATACAATTATAGCATGGATAATAAACGATTATCATGAACAAGGAAATATAATAATAACTAATTTATTATTGCCTCTAGGGCATATTTCCAACAGTTTCGTACCCCACCATAATCTCTACGTTTGTTCTCCGCTATTAGTAGCTTTGGAGTGACTCTGTTGCATGTCGAGGGATTGTTATATGATCTATCTATGTTATTATTGTTGAGAGAACTTCCACTAGTGAAAGTATGAACCCTAGGCCTTGTTTCCTATCATTGCAATACCATTTATGCTCACTTTTACCACTAGTTACCTTGCTGTTTTTATTATTTCAGATTACAAAAACTTTTATCTACCATCCATATTGCACTTGTATCACCATCTCTTCGCCGAACTAGTGCACCTATACAATTTACCATTGTATTGGGTGTGTTGGGGACACAAGAGACTCTTTGTTATTTGGTTGCAGGGTTGCTTGAGAGAGACCATCTCCATCCTACGCCTCCCACGGATTGATAAACCTTAGGTCATTAACTTGAGGGAAATTTGCTACTGTCCTACAAACTTGTGCACTTGCAGGCCCAACAACGTCTACAAGAAGAAGGTTGTGTAGTAGACATCAAGCTATTTTCTGGCGCCGTTGCCGGGGAGGTGAGTGCTTGAAGGTATATCTTTAGATCTTCCAATCGAATCTTTTTGTTTCTTGTTCTATCACTAGTTTAGTTTATAAAAGAAAACTACAAAAAATGGAGTTAAGTTTGTCTTATACGCTGCACCTTTTTAATATCTTTCGTGAGTATGATGGAAAGGAAAATTGTGCTCGAATGATAGAATAAGAATTACATAGAATGCTTGGCATGAAATATGTGAATTATGAGCATGATTGTAACGTTGTTCGTATGAATTCCTTGAATACCTATGATGCTAATGATATGCAAAGCCACAAGCTTGGGGAAGCTATGTTTGATGAATATGATATATTTTGTCCCCCGAGCTTTGATGAGCAAATTTATTTTGATGATAGCATGCCTCCTATTTATGATGATTATATTGATGAAAGTGGGTTTGGAAGAGTGTCAACTTTAGAAATTAGTAATCCCACTATTTTGGAGGATGTTGAATCTTATTGTGATGAACATGAAAGTGGATTTGGAAGAGTGTCAACTTTATTTAGTGATGATTCCACTATTACGGAAGAGGTTCCAATTGATTATGAGAACAAATTTGCTATCTATGATGATTATTGTGATGACTTGTATGCTATTAAGAATAATGATAACCATGAAACTTGTCATCATGATTCTAGTTTTCAATTGTATTATGCCTCACATGATAATTATTTTGTTGAGTTTACTCCCACTACTATCGATGAGAAGAATTTTGCTTATGTGGAGAGTAGTAAATTTTCTATGCTTATAGATCATGAAAAGAATGCTTTAAGTGCTGGTTATATTGTTGAATTCATTCATGATGCTACTGAAAATTATTATGAGGGAGGAACATATGCTTGTAGGAGTTGCAATAATGTCAAGTTTCCTCTCTATGTGCTCCAAGTTTTGAAGTTATGCTTGTTTTGCCTTCCTATGCTAGTTGATTATTGTTCCCATAATTTGTTTGCTCACAAAATCCCTGTGCATAGGAAGTCGGTTAGACTTAAATGTGCTAGTCATATTCTTCATGATGCTCTCTTTATGTTTCAATTCTTATGTCTTATGTGAGCATCATTGAAATCATCATGCCTAGCTAGGGGCGTTAAACGATAGCGCTTGTTGGAAGACAACCCAATTTTATTTTAGTTTCTTGCTTTTTTGGTTATGTTTAGTAATAAATAATCCATCTAGCTTATGGTTAGATGTGTTTTCATGTTTTAATTAGTGTTTGTGCCAAGTAGAACCTTTGGGAAGACTTGGGTGAAGTCTTTATGATCATGCTGTAAAAAACAGAAACTTTAGCGCTCACGAGATTAGCTTCAACTTTTTACTGGAGAGTGATATTTAGTTGATTATTTTTGCGATGATTACTAGAAAAATTCCTCAGGTCCACAAATTTATTTTAGAATTTTTGGAGTTCCAGAAGTTTGCGTTAGTTACAGATTACTACAAATTGTTCTGTTTTTGACAGATTCTGTTTTTCGTGTGTTGTTTGCTTATTTTGATGAATCTATGGCTAGTAAAATAGTTTATAAACCATAGAGAAGTTGTAATACAGTAGATATTACACCAATATAAATAAATAATGAGTTCATTACAGTACCTTGAAGTGGTGTTTTTTTTTTCTTTCGCTAACGGAGCTTACGAGTTTTCTGTTGAGTTTTGTGTTGTGAAGTTTTCAAGTTTTGGGTAAAGATTCGATGGACTATGGAATAAGGAGTGGAAATATCCTAAGCTTGGAGATGCCCAAGGAACCCCAAGGCAATATTCAAGGACAACCAAGACCCTAATCTTGGGGATGCCCCGGATGGCATCCCCTCCTTCGTCTTCGTTCATCGGTAACTTTACTTGGAGCTATATTTTTATTCACCACATGATATGTGTTTTGCTTGGAGCATCATTTTATTTTGTTAGTATTTACTTTATGTTATTTATAATAATGTTTTGCATCTTTAGTTCCAATAAAAAGTCAAGGATAGCCTTTGCCATGCTTATTTTGCTAGTATACATGTTGCTGTTTGAAAACACAAAGTTTACCGCTGTTGCAAAAAATCCCTAGAAAATTCAGAGAATGTTATAATGTTGAATCTTTTTTAATATTGAGCTCTGATAAATTTACTACAGTGGGAATTTTATCTCATAATTTTTGGAGTTAGTGAAGTATTGATACTCTTGCATTCTTTACAGACTATACTGTTTTGACAGATTGCTGTTATGTTTGCATTGTTTGCATATGTTTGCTTGTTTAATGATTCTATTTGAGGATAGGAGTATTAAATATGCAGAGGCATTTAGTATGAAATGTTGAATAATAATTTTAGTGATTTTTCACAGTAGAAAATGATAAGGTTTTGCATTGGTTTATACTAACCTATCTCACGAGTTCTTGTTGAGTTTGGTGTGGATGAAGCTTTTGAGAAATAGAGAAACCATGATATGAGAGGAATTAAGGAGACACAAAAGTTCAAGCTTGGGGATGCCCAAGGCACCCCAAGATAATATTTCAAGAAGTCTCAAGCATCTAAGCTTGGGGATGCCCCGGTAGGCATCCCACCTTTCTTCTTCAACAATTATCGGTTAGTATCGGTTGAACCTAAGTTTTTGCTTCTTCACATGATGTGTGCTATCCTTGAAATGTCATTTTATTTTGCCTTGCTTGCTGTTTGAATAAAGTACTAAGATCTTAAATTGTTAAATGGGAGAGTCTTCACATAGTTACATTATTATTTAGCTAATCATTGATCTTCACTTATATCTTTTTGGAGTAGTTTGTCATTTACTCGTGTGCTTCACTTATATCCTATGAGTAAATTGTTGAATGAGTTGATTGTCATAAATCTAAAATTATATATGCCTCATTTGCTTATCCCAAGGGGAGTAATGACTTCACGTCTAAGAAGTAGAGATTGTAAATTTATTGAAGGTTAGCAAGCGTTGTATTGGTCATTTGAACAATTGATGAAATAATATTGAAGGAAGAGAGATTTCACATATAAATATACTATCCTAGACATCTTTTATAATTGGGAGCACTCATTAAGTATGACATGCTAAAGAGTTGATGTTGGACAAGGAAGACAACGTAATGGTTTATGTTTTCCGACATCTCGCTTAAAGTATATTGTCATGGATCATTCAAACATGTTGAGCTTGCCTTTCCCCTCGTGCTAGCCAAAATTCCTTGCACCAAGTAGAGATACTACTTGTGCTTCCAAATATCCTTAAACCCAGTTTTGCCATGAGAGTCCACCATACCTACCTATGGATTGAGTAAGATACTTCAAGTAAGTTGTCATCGGTGCAAGCAATAAAAATTTCTCTCTAAATATGCATGACTTATTAGTGCGGAGAAAATAATCTTTGTACAAACTTGTTATGGAAGCAATAAAAGCGACGGACTGCATAATAAAGTTCCATATACAAGGGGCAATATAAAGTGACGTTCTTTCGCATTAAGATTTTGTGTATCCAACCCTAAAAGCGCATGACAACCTCTGCTTCCCTCTGTGAAGGGCCTATCTTTTACTTTATGTCTTTTACTTTTATGCAAGAGTCAAGGTGATCTTCACCTTTCCCTTTTTCATTTTATCCTTTGGCAAGCACTTTGTGTTAGGGTGATCCTGATATATATATCCAATTGGATGTAAGTTAGCATGAATTATTATTGTTGACATCACCCAAAGGTGAATACGTTTGGAGGCAACATTATAAGCCCCAATCTTTCTCTGTGTCTGATTAAAACTTCATAACCACAAGTATTGCGTGAGTGTTAGCAATTGTAGAAGACTATATGATGGTTGAGTATGTGAAGTTTGCTAAATCAAAGCTCTGACATAGACCCTTCCTGAAAATAGGATGAATTGCAATTGTTTGAATGACTGAGAATGAAGTTTGCTAGTTTTCAAGAAATTTTATGGTCTATGCTTTGACATGTGAATTGCTTGTTACTTTATCGTGAGAAGTTTTATGAGATGAACTACTGTTATGACATATTATCATGCTAGAAAAGGTGATTGAAATTATCATTGATCAAACTTGTGCACCTCTAGCATTCACACTTCATAAATTCTTTCTTTATCATTTACCTACTCGAGGACGAGTAGGAATTAAGCTTGGGGATGCTGATACGTCTCCAACGTATCTATAATTTATGAAGCATTCATGCTATATTACTATGTGTTTTGAATGATTATGGGCTTTATTATACACTTTTATATTACTTTCGGGACTAACCTATTAACCGGAGGCCCATCCCATATTGCCGTTTTATTGCATGTTTCGGTATTTCGAGGAAAAGGAATATCAAACGGAGTCCAAACGGGATGAAACCTTCGGCAGCGTGATTTTTTGGAAGAATATGATACGGGAGACTTGGAGTTCACGTCAGAAGATCCTCGAGGAGGCCACGAGATAGGAGGGCACCCCCCCCCTACTGGGCGCGCCCCCTGTCTCGTGGGCCCCTCGAGCACCCCCCGGCCGAATTCTTTCGCCTATATATGCCTACGTACCCTAAAAACATCCACGGAGAAGATAGATTGGGAGTTCCGCCACCGCAAGCCTCTGTAGCCACCAAAAACCTCTCGGGAGCCCGTTCTGGCACCCTGCCGAAGGGGAACCCATCACCGGTGTCCATCTTCATCATCCTGGCGCTATCCATGACGAGGAGGGAGTAGTTCACCCTCGGGGCTGAGGGTATGTACCAGTAGCTATGTGTTTGATCTCTCTCTCTCTCGTGTTCTCTCTCATGTTCCCTCTATGGCACGATCTTGATGTATCCCGAGCTTTGCTATTGTAGTTGGATCTTATGATGTTTCTCCCCTCTACTCTCTTGTGATGAATTGAGTTTCCCCTTTGAAGTTATCTTATCGGATTGAGTCTTTTATGAGAACACTTGATGTATGTCTTGCCGTGTTTATCTGTGGTGACAATGGGATATCATGTGCCACTTGATGTATGTTTTGGTGACCAACTTATGGTTCCGCCCATGAACCTATGCATAGGGGTTGGCACACATTCTTGACTCTCCGTAGAAACTTTGGGGCACTCTTTGAAGTACTTTGTGTTGGTTGGATGAATCTTAGATTGTGTGATGCATATCGTATAATCATGCCCACGGATACTTGAGGTGACAATGGAGTATCTAGGTGACATTAGGGTTTTGGTTGATTTGTGTCTTAAGGTGTTATTCTAGTACGAACTCTTTTATATATTGATCCGAAAGAATAGCTTTGAGGTGGTTTCGTACCCCACCATAATCTCTACGTTTGTTCTCCGCTATTAGTAGCTTTGGAGTGACTCTTTGTTGCATGTCGAGGGATTGTTATATGATCTATCTATGTTATTATTGTTGAGAGAACTTGCAGTAGTGAAAGTATGAACCCTAGGCCTTGTTTCCTATCATTGCAATATCGTTTACGCTCTCTTTTACCACTAGTTACCTTGCTGTTTTTATTATTTCAGATTACAAAAACCTTTATCTACCATCCATATTGCACTTGTATCACCATCTCTTCATTAAATAGTGCACATATACAATTTACCATTCTATTGGGTGTGTTGGGGACACAAGAGACTCTTTTTATTTGGCTGCAGGGTTGCTTGAGAGAGACCATCTTCATCCTACGCCTCCCATGGATTGATAAACCTTAGGTCATCCACTTGAGGGAAATTTGCTACTGTCCTACAAACCTGTGCACTTGCAGGCCCAACAACGTCTACAAGAAGAAGGTTGTGTAGTAGACATTAGCACGCGGGGCTTTTGCCCGTGCGAAGGTGCACTGGGCCAAGATGGACGCCGAGAAGCTGGTGAAGGAGGGGCCGCCGCAGGGCAAGGAGCATCGCCACCCTGAAATGTATTATGAGGGTGTCCTGAAGGGTGCCCGTCTTGTGGCGGACGAGTGTTCCAAAGATGTAATTTTTGAATGAACTTGCTCATGTGATCCTGTATTATGAAAACTAGTTCATGTGTGTTATGCAACACTTTTGTATTTAAAATATTACCTTATGTGCGGCTATTTACAAAATCTGAGAGTTGGCTAGTCGTCGGCTTCTGCCCCCATGCAACTAGTGCTGGGGTGTTCGGGATAAATCTGAGCACTCTTTTTCCCGTTTTTCGGTCCTTCGAGGGAGGTGCCGAGCGCAACAAACCAGGCAATCGGACTTTAATGCTTTATCACTCTCACTTAGCCATAGAAGTCTACAATTTTAAATTTTGGCGAAGCCCCTAGTATTCGGAGGGCCGAATTTGGGGCACTATACACGCCTAAGTTGGACAAAGCCGACTCCTCGCCCGAAGCGGAAAAAGTATTTAGGGACTTGAGACCTCTCGAACAGCGACCAGCTCTCGCCTTATCATGACAGTCAGTTTTAGCTTTCTCTCTTGAGGTGCTCATCCTAAGAACCGGGACACAATCGCAGTAGTTCTCCCAGTGCTACCTTAGACGATATAGCGGAACGTAAGGTACCAAAACATGGGAGCCGGGCAAACCCAACTATTGACCGAAGACATGATTCGGAGCTGATGCATATAATGCTATAAGTTCGGGGTGCTGCACTACCAAGAGTGTTCAGACTTCTCACGCCGTGTTATGGGGTATGATACGTCTCCAACGTATCTATAATTTTTTATTGCTCCATGCTAATTTATCTACTGTTTTAGGCAATATTTGGCTTTATTATCCACTTTTATATTATTTTTGGGACTAACCTATTAACCGGAGGGCCAGCCCAGATGTTTTATGCCTATTGCAGTGTTTCGAGGAAAAGGAATATCACACGGAGTCAAAACGGAACGAAATCAACTGGAGAAGTTATTTTTGGAAGGAAACCCACCTGATGGACTTGGACTCCACGTCAAGATACGGAGGTGCTCACGAGGGTGGGGGGCGCCTGCCTCATGGGGCCCCGTAGCTCCACCGATGTACTCCTTTCACCCATATATACCTCGCACCTAAAACTTCCGTAACAGAAGATAGATCGGGAGTTACGCCACCGCAAGCCTCGAGCCACAAAACCAATCGGGACCCCTTTCCGGTACCTGCCGGAGGGATCCATCTCCGTGGCCATCTTCATCATCCCGGCGCTATCCATGATGAGGAGGGAGTAGTTCACCCTCGGGGCTGAGGGTATGTACCAATAGCTATGTGTTTTATCTCTCTCTCTCGTGTTCTCTCTCGTGTTCCATCTATGGCACGATCTTGATGTATCCCGAGCTTTGCTATTGTAGTTGGATCTTATGATGTTTCTCACCCTCTACTCTCTTGTGATGAATTGAGTTTCCCCTTTGAAGTTATCTTATCGGATTGAGTCTTTTATGAGAACATTTGATGTATGTCTTGGTGATCAACTTGCGGGTTTCGTGACATTGGGAACCTATGCATAGGGGTTGGCACACGTTCTTGACTCTCCGGTAGTAGCTTTGGGGCACTCTTTGAAGTACTTTTCTGTTGGTTGGATGAATCTGAGATTGTGTGATGCATATCGTATAATCATGCCCACGGATACTTGAGGTGACAATGGAGTATCTAGGTGACATTATGGTTTTGGTTGATTTGTGTCTTAAGGTGTTATTCTAGTACGAACTCTTTTATAGATCGACCCAAAAGAATGGCTTTGTGGTGGTTTCGTACCCGACCATAATCTCTACGTTTGTTCTCCGCTATTAGTGGCTTTGGAGTGACTCTTTGTTGCATGTTGAGGGATTGTTATATGATCTATCTATGTTATTATTGTTGAGAGAACTTGCACTAGTGAAAGTATGAACGCTAGGCCTTGTTTCCTATCATTGCAATACCGCTTACGCTCACTTTTACCACTTGTTACCTTGCTGTTTTTATATTTTCAGATTACAAAAACCTATATCTACTATCTATTTTGCACTTGTATCACCATCTCTTCGCCGAACTAGTGCACCTATACAATTTACCATTGTATTGGGTGTGTTGGGGACACAAGAGACTCTTTGTTATTTGGTTGCAGGGTTGCTTGAGAGAGACCATCTTCATCCTACGCCTCCCGCGGATTGATAAACCTTAGGTCATCCACTTGAGGGAAATTTGCTACTGTCCTACAAACCTGTGCACTTGCAGGCCCAACAACGTCTACAAGAAGAAGGTTGCGTAGTAGACATCAAGCTCTTTTCTGGCGCCGTTGCCGGGAGGCTACGTGAATCGAAGGTATATCTTTAGATCTTGCAATCGAATCTTTTGTTTCTTGTTTTAGCACTAGTTAGTCTATAAAAGAAAATTACAAAAAATGGAATTGAGTTTGTCTCGGGCGCCTGTCTTTTTATTATCTTTCGTGAGTATGATGGAAAGGAAAATTGTGCTCAAGTACTAGAAGAAGAATTACATAGAATTCTTGGCATAAAATATGTGAATGATGAGCATGATTGCAATGTTGTTAGTATGAATTCCTTGAATATCCATGATGCTAATGATATGCAAGGCCACAAGCTTGGGGAAGCTATGTTTGATGAAGATGATATTTTTTGTCCCCCAAGCTTAGATGAGCAAATTTATTTTGATGAAAGCATGCCTCCTATCTATGATGATTATTGTGGTGACACGGATGCTATAAAGAATAATTATAACCATGAAACTTGTCATCTTGATCTTAATTTTCAATCACATGATAGCTATTTTGTTGAGTTTGCTCCCACTATTATTCATGACAAGAATTTTGCTTATGTGGAGAGTAGCAAAATTTCTATGCTAGTAGATCATGAAAAGAATGCTTTAGGTGCTGGTTATATTGTTGAATTCATTCATGATGCTACTGAAAATTATTATGAGGGAGGAATATATGCTTGTAGGAATTGCAATAATATCAAGTTTCCTCTCTATGTGCTTAAAGTTTTGAAGTTACGCTTGTTTTGCCCTCCTATGCTAGTTGATTATTGTTCCCATAAGTTGTTTGCTCACAAAATCCCTATGTATAGGAAGTGGGTTAGACTTAAATGTGCTAGTCTTACAATTCATGATGCTCTCTTTATGTTTCAATTCTTATCTTTTATGTGAGCATCATTGAAATCATCATGCCTAGCTAGGGGCGTTAAACGATAGCGCTTGTTGGGAGGCAACCCAATTTTATTTTAGTTTCTTGCTTTTTGGTTCTGTTTAGTCATAAATAATCCATCTAGCCTCTGTTTAGATGTGGTTTTATGTTTTAATTACTGTTTGTGCCAAGTAGAACCTTTGGGAAGACTTGGGTAAAGTCTTTATGATCATGCTGTAAAAAAACAGAAACTTTAGCACTCACGAGATTAGTTTTAACTTTTTACTGGAGAGTGCTATTTAGTTGATTCTTTTTGCAGATGATTACTAGGCAAATTCATCAGGTTCACCAATTTATTTTAGAATTTTTGGAGTTCCAGAAGTTTGCGTTACTTACAAATTACTACAGACTGTTCTGTTTTTGACAGATTCTGTTTTCATTGTGTTGTTTGCTTATTTTGATGAATCTATGGCTAGTAAAATAGTTTACAAACCATAGAGAAGTTGGAATACAGTAGGTTTAACACCAATATAAATAAAGAATTAGTTCATTACAGTACCTTGAAGTGGTCTTTTGTTTTCTTTCGCTAACGGAGCTCACGAGTTTTCTGTTAAGTTTTGTGTTGTGAAGTTTTCAACTTTTGGGTAAAGATTCGATGGACTACGGAATAAGGAGTGGAAAGAGCCTAATCCTGGGGATGCCCAAGGAACCCCAAGGTAATATTCAATTACAACCAAGAGCCTAAGCTTGGGGATGCCCGGGAAGGCATCCCCTCTTTCGTCTTCGTTCATCGGTAACTTTACTTGGGGCTATATTTTTATTCACCACATGATATGTGTTTTGCTTGGAGCGTCATGTCATTTTGTTAGTTTTTGCTTGCTGTTAATTATATTAATTTTTTGCATCTTTAGTTTCAATAAAAATGTCAAGGATAGCCTTTGCCATGCTTATTTTGCTAGTATACATGTTGCTGTTTGAAAACAGAAAGTTTACCGCTGTTTCAAAAATTCCCTAGAAAATTCAGAGAGTAGTATAATGTTTAATATTTTTGCATATTGATATCTGATAAATTTATTACAGTGGGAATTTTAGTTCATAATTTTTGGAGTTAGGGAAGTATTGATACTCTTGCATTCTTCACAGACTGCACTGTTTTGGCAGATTGCTGTTATGTTTGCATTGTTTGCGTATGTTTGCTTGTTTAATGATTCTATTTGAGGATAGGAGTATTAAATATGCAGAGGCATTTAGTAGTCAATGTTGAATAATAATTTTAGTGATTTGTTACAGTAGGAAATGATAAGGTTTTGCATTGGTTTATACTAACCTATCTCACGAGTTCTTGTTGAGTTTGTTGTGAATGAAGCTTTTGATAAAAAGAGAAACCATGATATGAGAGGAATTAAGGAGACACAAAAGTTCAAGCTTGGGGATGCCCAAGGCACCCCAAGATAATATTTCAAGAAGTCTCAAGCATCTAAGCTTGGGGATGCCCCGGTAGGCATCCCACCTTTCTTCTTCAACAACTATCGGTTAGTATCGGTTGAGCCTAAGTTTTTGCTTCTTCACATGAGCTGTGCTATCCTTGCAATATCATTTTATTTCGTTTTGCTTGCTGTTTGGATACAATACCAAGATCTGAAATTATTAAATGGGAGAGTCTTCATAGTTGTATAATTATTCGACTACTCATTGACCTTCACTCATATCATTCGGAGTAGTTTGTTGTTTGCTCTAGTGCTTCACTTATATCTTTTAGAGCATGGTGGTAGTTTTATTTTTGAAGAAATAGATGAACTCTCATGATTCATTTATATTATTTTGAGAGTCTTAAATAGCATGGTAATGTGCTTAATTCTAATATGCTAAGCATACAAGATTTGTAAGGATTCTTATGAGTGTGTTGAATACTAAGAGAAGTTTGATACTTTATAATTGTTTTGAGATATGGAGGTAGTGATATTAAAGTCATGCTAGTTGAGTAGTTATGAATTTAAAGAATGCTTGTGTTGAAGTTAGCAAGTCCCGTAGCATGCATGTATGGTTAAAGTTGTGTAACAAATTTGAAACATGAAGTGTACCTGGCTTGTGCATCCTTATGAGTGGCGGTCGGGGACGAGCGATGGTCTTTTCCTACCAATCTATCCCCTAGGAGCATGCGCGTAGTACTTGATTTTTGATGACTTCTAAATTTTTGCAATAAGTATATGTGTTCTTTTGACTAATGTTGAGTCCATGGATTATACGCACTTTTACCTTTCCGCCTTTGCTAGCCTCTTGATGCACTGCATTGCCCTTTCTCACCTTGAGAGTTGGTGCAAACTTCACCGGTGCATCCAAACCCCGTGATACGATACGCTCTATCACACATAAACCTCCTTATATCTTCCTCAAAACAGCCACCATACCTACCTATTATGGCATTTCCATAGCCATTCCGAGATATATTGCCATGCAACTTTCCACCGTTCCGTTCATCATCATCATGACGTACTTTACTTTTGTCATATTGCCATTGCATGATCATGTAGTTGACATAGTATTTGTGGCAAATCCACCATGCATTATTTTTCATACATGTCACTCTTGATTCATTGCACCATCCCGGTACACCGCCACAGGCATTCATATAGAGTCATATCTTGTTCTAGTTTTGAGTTGTAATCCTTATGTTGTAATCAATAGAAGTGTGATGATCATTATTATTAGAGCATTGCCCAAAAAACAAAAAAAAGGAGAAAGGCCAAAAAAACAAAGGCCCAAAAAAAGAGAAAGGCAAAAAAAGGCCCAAAAAAAGAAAATAAATAAAAGGGGCAATGCTACTATCCTTTTTTCCACACTTGTGCTTCAAAGTAGCACCATGTTCTTCATATAGCAAGTCTCATATATTGTGCTTCAAAGTAGCACCATGTTTTTCATATAGTGAGTCGCATATGTTGTCACTTTCATATACTAGTGGGAATTTTTCATTATAGAACTTGGCTTGTATATTCCTGCGATGGGCTTCCTCAAATGCCCTAGGTCTACGTGAGCAAGCAAGTTGGATGCACACCCACTAGTTTTCTTTTGTTGAGCATTTATAGCTCTAGTGCATCCGTTGCATGGCAATCCCTACTCCTCATGTTGACATCAATTGATGGGCATCTCCATAGCCCGTTGATTATCCTCGACAATGTGAGACTTTCTCCTTTTTTGTCTTCTCCACACAATCCCCATCATCATATTCTATTCCACCCATAGTGCTATATCCATGGCTCACGCTCATGTATTGCGTGAAGGTTGAAAAAGTTAGAGATTATTTAAGTATGAAACAATTGCTTGGCTTGTCATCGGGGGTATAGAAGTTGGGAACATCTTTGTGTGACGAAAATGAAGCATAGCCTAACTATATGATTTTGGAGGGATGAACTTTCTTTTGTCATGCTATTTTGAGAAGACATGATTGCTTTGATTAGTATGCTTGAAGTATTATTATTTTTATGTCAATATGAACTTTTGTCTTGAATCTTTCGGATCTGAATATTCATATCACAAGTAAGAAGAATTACATTGAAATTATGCCAAAGTATCACTCCGCATCAAAAAACTTTTTTTATCATTTACCTACTCGAGGACGAGCAGGAATTAAGCTTGGGGATGCTTGATACGTCTCCAACGTATCTATAATTTTTGATTGCTCCATACTACTTTATCTACTGTTTTAGGCAATATTGGGCTTTATTATCCACTTTTATATTATTTTTGGGACTAACCTATTAACCGGAGGCCCAGCCCAGATTTGCTGTTTTATGCCTATTTTAGTGTTTCGAGGAAAAGGAATATCAGACGGAGTCAAAACGGAACGAAATCAACTGGAGAAGTTATTTTTGGAAGGAAACCCACCCGATGGACTTAGAATCCACGTCAGAAGATACGGGAGGTGCTCATGAGGGTGGGGGCGCGCCCACTGGGGGGGCGCGCCCACCCCCCTGGGCGCACCCCCTGCCTCGTGGGGCCCCCGTAGCTCCACCGACGTACTCCTTTCACCCATATATACCTGCGTACCCTAAAACTTCCAGAACAGAAGATAGATCGGGAGTTCCGCCGCCGCAAGCCACTGTAGCCACCAAAAACCAATCGGGACCCCTTTCCTGCATTCTCACGGAGGGATCCATCTCCGGTGGCCATCTTCATCATCCCGGCGCTATCCATGACGAGGAGGGAGTCGTTCACCCTCGGGGCTGAGGGTATGTAACAGTAGCTATGTGTTTGATCTCTCTCTCTCATGTTCCCTCTCGTGTTCCATCTATGGCACGATCTTGATGTATCCCAAGCTTTGCTATTGTAGTTGGATCTTATGATGTTTCTCCCCCTCTACTCTCTTGTGATGAATTGAGTTTCCCCTTTGAAGTTATCTTATCGGATTGAGTCTTTTATGAGAACACTTGATGTATGTCTTGGTGATCAACTTGAGGGTTTCGTGACATTGGGAACCTATGCATAGGGGTTGGCACACGTTCTTGACTCTCAGGTAGTAGCTTTGGGGCACTCTTTGAAGTACTTTTATGTTGGTTGGATGAATCTGAGATTGTGTGATGCATATCGTATAATTATACCCATGGATACTTGAGGTGACAATGGAGTATCTAGGTGACATTAGGGTTTTGGTTGATTTGTGTCTTAAGGTGTTATTCTAGTACGAACTCTTTTATAGATCGATCCGAAAGAATAGCTTTGTGGTGGTTTCGTACCCGACCATAATCTCTACGTTTGTTCTCCGCTTTTAGTGGCTTTGGAGTGACTCTTTGTTGCATGTTGAGGGATTGTTATATGATCTATCTATGTTATTATTGTTGAGAGAACTTGCACTAGTGAAAGTATGAACGCTAGGCCTTGTTTCCTATCATTGCAATACCGTTTACGCTCACTTTTACCACTTGTTACCTTGCTGTTTTTATATTTTCAGATTACAAAAACCTATATCTACTATCTATTTTGCACTTGTATCACCATCTCTTCACCGAACTAGTGCACCTATACAATTTACCATTGTATTGGGTGTGTTGGGGACACAAGAGACTCTTTGTTATTTGGTTGTAGCGTTGCTTGAGAGAGACCATCTTCATCCTACGCCTCCCGCGGATTGATAAACCTTAGGTCATCCACTTGAGGGAAATTTGCTACTGTCCTACAAACCTGTGCACTTGCAGGCCCAACAACGTCTACAAGAAGAAGGTTGCGTAGTAGACATCAGGGTATACGGAAGCCCCTGGCGTACTGGCCGTACCAGAGTGTACGGGTGCTAACTGTCATGAATGAACATATATATAAAAACAATATAGAATGCGGTAATAGACTAGTGATATGCATTGTTTATTCGAGAAATGCGTCAAAGCATACTGATGCTAGTGCGCTAAGCAAAAAATAGGACTATTTGACATGTCCCATCCAGAGGCAAGCTGCAGACTGGTATCTTAAAGAAGGTACTTCACTCGTTATCAGAGACCACCTGGGGATTCCATTGTAAGACGTAGCTTCCTGCCTGCTTGGATGTTGTATCATGTGTCCGGCAATCGTACTGCCGGATAGGGCTTCCAGAGAGTAAAGTCCTGAAAGAAAGAGAATGATGAAGGTTGTAAGCCCCTAGTGCGGTTGAGCTGCGTTGTGGGACGTGCCCTGATCGTGCCCCCACCGCGCCTATGGTATTTTCAATGCGTAATTATGTACGCATGGCACGAATTTCGTCGTTCGACTGAGGCTAGGACGGGGCCGAATTGCTAGGCGAGCTCTGAGCGTGCCAGGCGATCCTGTTGCAGGTTTCTCCGGACGCGCTTGACGGTGTCCGGGGGCTTTATCGCCGAACTGGTGGATTGCCTTAAGAGGCTGCTTTGTGCCTCCGTTGCAAGGGACGCAGTGTGCTCCTCCGTACGGAGCAAGCGCTCTGTGTTTCCATTGACTGTGATGACCCCCCTAGGTCCTGGCATCTTGAGCTTAAGGTATGCATAATGTGGTACTGCATTGAATCTTGCAAACACGGTTCGCCCGAGCAGTGCGTGATAGCTGCTGCGGAACGGGATGATATCGAAGATTAACTCCTCGCTTCGGAAGTTGTCCGGAGATCCGAAGACCACTTCCAGTGTGATTGAGCCCGTACAATGGGCCTCTACACCTGGGATGACGCCTTTAAGGGTCGTTTTTGTGGGTTTGATCCTTGAGGATCTATACCCATTTTGCGCCTTGTATCTGATAGAGCAGGTTCAGGCTGCTGCCGCCGTCCATAAGGACTCGAGTGAGGTGAAATCCGTCAATGATGGGGTCTAAGACCAATGCGGCAGATCCGCCATGACGGATACTAGTGGGGTGATCCCTGCGATGGAAGGTGATCGAACAAGAGGACCATGGGTTGAACTTTGGGGCGACGGGCTCCGTCGCATATACGTCCCTTAGTGCACGCTTCCGTTCCCTCTTGGGGATGTGGGTTGCGTATATCATGTTCACTGTCCTCACTTGTGGGGGGAACCTCTTCTGTCCTCCCGTGTTCGGTGGCCGTGGCTCCTCCTCGTCATCGTTGTGCAGCCCCTTGTCCTTGTTTTCGGCGTTTAACTTGCCAGCCTGCTTGGACACCCAGCATTCTCTGTTGGTGTGATTGGCTGGCTCATCGGGGGTGCCGTGTATTTGACACGAGCGATCGAGTATGCGGTCCAAACTGGAAGGGCCCGGAGTGCTTCTTTTGAATGGCTTTTTCCGCTGACCGGGTTTAGAGCCTCTGAATCTGGCATTGACTTTTGTATCCCCGGTGTTATCGCCGTTGTTGCGGCGCTTGTGTTTGCTGCGACGTGGCCTGCCGTTACTGTCCTTGGTATCCGAAGTGCCAAGGTTTCTTGATATGTTGTTGTTGCGAGCAAGCCAACTATCCTCTCTCGCGCAAAAGCGGGTCATTAGTGTCGTGAGGGCTGCCATAGACTTCGGCTTTTCCTGGCCGAGGTGTCGGGCGAGCCACTCGTCACGGATGTTGTGCTTAAATGCCGCTAAGGCCTCTGCATTCGGACAATCGACAATTTGATTTTTCTTGGTTAGGAACCGTGTCCAGAATTGCCTGGCCGATTCCCCTGGCTGCTGAATTATGTGGCTCAAGTCATCGGCATCTGGTGGTCGCACATAAGTGCCCTCGAAGTTGTCGAGGAATGCGTCTTCCAGATCCTCCCAACAGCCAACGTAGTCTGCTGGCAAGCTATTCAGCCAATGTCGAGCTGGTCCTTTTAAGTTTTAATGGGAGGTACTTGATGGCATGTAGATCATCACCGCGGGCCATGTGGACGTGTAGGAGGAAGTCCTCGATCCATACCGCGGGATCTGTTGTGCCATCATATGATTCGATATTTACGAGTTTAAAACCCTCTGGGAATTCATGCTCCATTACTTCGTCAGTGAAGCATAGGGGGTGTGCCGCGCCTCTGTGTTGGGCTATATCGCGGTGCAGCTCATATGAGTCTTGCCTGCTGTATTCGGCCCGGCCGGATTTGCTTTTACTGTATCGGGCGTGGCGGTCACCATCCCGCGTAGGGGCGTGCCCTCATGATCCGTAGATCGATCTTTCGTGTTTTGCCCTCTCTTCCAATACATCTCGTAGGTCTCGCGTGTTTCCCGGTGCCTTGGTATTTTTGTTTGAGTGGCGGCAGGGTGTGGGCTGAGCTTCTGGCTGAAATGCCTCTCTGTCTCGGCCACGAGGTGGCCGATCAGCCACGTCATATGCTTCCTCCTCAAGTCGGAGTAGCATCCTGCACTTTGGGTGACCCTTGGAGGGGCGTTCGAGTTCGTATTCCTCGGCCGCAAGGACTTCATTCCATCTGTCTGCTAGCAAATCCTGATCAGCTCGAAGCTGTTGCCGTTTTTTCTTCAGGCTATTTGTTGTGGCTATAAGCCGGCTCTTAAAGCGCTCCTGCTCGACGGGATCCTCGGGTACGACAAATTCTTCGTCGTCGAGGCTCACTTCGTCTTCGGGGAGAGGCATGTAATTGTCATCCTCCGCGTCTCCCTCTGCCGCTCGCTCAGGAGGGCTGGCTTGTTCATCCTCTAGCTCTAGATCTTGCTGGAGGGGATTGTCATCATCTTGACCTGTCCGAGAATCTGTTATCTCTCTGTGCGGTATCACCGCTTTTCTTTGTGGCGAGACTTAGAACGGCGCCACTGACGTCGGGCGCTTGGGTTGCTTCTTGGAGGGGTCATCCTCCATTGTCTTGTCGCCATTGCCTTCTTTGGTGTATCCACCATATATATATATAGATATATATATATATATATATATGTATGTATGTATGTATGTATATATCATATGATGAGGTGGTGGTCCAATGCCCCGTGGGCAGTGGTTCCTGTTCGTCTCCTTCATCGTTGTCCATACCATCGATGTCTTCGGAGTCGAAGTCGAGCATGTCGGTTAAATCATCGACAGTAGCTACTAAGTGGGTGGTGGGTGGGGAGTGAATTTCTTCGTCATCCGCATCCCATTCTAGCCGGACATAGTTTGGCCAAGGTTCTCCTGACAGGGAGAGAGACTTTAACGAGTTTAGTACATCGCCGAAGGGCGAGTGCTGAAAGATATCCGCGGAGGTGAACTCCATGATCGGCGCCCAATCGGATTCGATAGGCATGGGCGCAGGCGGTTCGGAGTCCGTGGCCGGAGACGAGTCCAGCGGTTCGGCGTCACGGTTCTCGTGAGGGGTAAGGTCAGTATTCGGCTCTATCGCCACTGAGGGTGCAGCCTCCAAGGCAGGGTCTATCCGCCCGTCCTCGGATGGCGCAGTCCGTTCCGGATAGAAGGCTAGAGTGGTTGCTGGCGTGATTTCCCGAACACTGTCCGACGGTAGAGCTACATCGTGCTCGTTGTGATCATGCGGCACACCTGGCATGGGCTCAAATCCGTCGAAGATTAAGTCTCCGCGGACATCGGTAGTGTAATTCAAGTTTCCAAACCTTACCTGGTGGCCAGGGGCGTAGCTCTCGATCTACTCCAGATGGCCAAGTGAGTTGGCCCGCAGTGCGAAGCCGCCGAATACGAAGATCTGTCCGGGGAGGAAAACCTCACCCTGGACTGCATCGTTATCAATGATCGGAGGAGCCATCCAGCTTTACGGCAACGACACAGTGGAACTCTCAATGAAAGCACCAATTTCGGTGTCAAAACCGGCGGATCATGGGTAGGGGGTCCCGAACTGTGCGTCTAAGGCGGATGGTAATAGGAGGCACGGGGACACGATGTTTACCCAGGTTCGGGCCCTCTCGATGGAGGTAATACCCTAGTTCCTACTTGATTGATCTTGATGATATGAGTGATACAAGAGTTGATCTACCACGAGATCGTAGAGGCTAAACCCTAGAAGCTAGCCTATGATATGATTGTTGTTGGTCCTACGGACTAAACCCTCCGGTTTATATAGACACCGGAGGGGGCTAGGGTTACACGTAGTCGGTTACAATGGGAGGAGATCTACATATCCATATCGCCAAGCTTGCCTTCCACGCCAAGGAGAGTCCCATTCGGACACGAGACGAAGTCTTCAATCTTGTATCTTCATAGTCCAACAGTCCGGCCAAAGGATATAGTCCGGTTGTCCGGATGCCCCCTAATCCAGGACTCCCTCAATGCCGCTCCATGAAAGCATGCCAAGTTTCATTAATTTCAGACGAGTTTTGGATTTACTAGAATTTAAAAACGAGGCATCTCAATGTTTTGCGGGCAATCAACGGTGCCCTGGTGTTTGACATTCATTCCCATTTCTTGCATGGGACCTAAGCATGCACCCAAGGACACAGATTTGATTTTTCAACCAATTTATATGCACTGGAGCATGTGCATGTAGTTCAAATTTGAATTACGCACATAAATGCATTGAAAACTCAGTTAATGCATAAAAATGTCCAAACAAACCTCAAAAAATCCCAAAAATTGACACAACACTCCTGTTGTTCTATGTTGACACGAAAAAAAATTGAAAGCAATAAGAGGCAATGGATATCGTTTCGTCCCCAAAGGTGGGATGTTCCCTACCGAAACCATCATGCTTGTTGTGAGAAGCTACGGTTTGTGAGAAGCATATGCAGAACCTGCCCCAAATGGGGCGAATTTTTTAACACGGCATGTTGATGCCGCTCCATGATAGCATGCCAAGTTTCATGAATTTCAGACGAGTTTTGGATTTACTAGAATTTAAAAACCAGGCATCTCAACGTTTTGCCGGCAATCAACAGTGCCCTGGTGTTTGAATTTCATTCCCATCTCTTGCATGGGACCTAGAAATTCACCGAAGGACACATATTAGATTTTTCAACCAACCTTAGTGCATTGGAGCATGTGCTTGTAGTTCAAATTTGAATTATGCACATAAAATGCCTAGAAAACCAAGTTAATGCATAAAAATGTCCAAACGAACCCTGAAAATTCACAAAAATTGACACAACACTCCTGTTGTTCTATGTTGACACTAGAAATTTTTTGAAAGCAATAAGAGGCAATGGATATCGTTTCGTCCCCAAAGGTGGGATGTTCCCTATCAAAACCATCATGCTTGTTGTGAGAAGCTCTGGTTTGTGAGAAGCTCTGGTTTATGAGAAGCTTATGCTCGAACCTGCTCCGAATGCGATTTTTTTTACCATGGCATGTTGATGCCACTCCATGATAGCATGCCAAGTTTCATGAATTTCATACGAGTTTTGGATTTACTAGAATTTAAAAACCAGGCATCTCAACGTTTTTCCGGCAATTAACAGTGCCCTGGTGTTTTAATTTCATTCCCATCTCTTGCATGGGAGCTAGAAATTCACCCAAGGACACACATGTGATTTTTCAACCAACTTTAGTGCATTGGAGCATGTGCTTGTAGTTCAAATTTGAATTATGCACATAAAATGCCTAGAAAACCCTGTTAATGTATTTAAAAGGCCAAACGAACCCCGAAAATTTCCAAGATTGAACACAACACTCCTGTTGTTCTATGTTGACACTAGAAAATTTTTGAAAGCAATAAGAGGCAACAGATATCGTCTCGTCCCCAAAGGTGGTACGTTCCCTATCGAAACTGTCATGCTTGTTGTGAGAAGCTCTGGTTTGTGAGAAGCTTATACCCAAACCTGCCCCAAATGGGACAAAATTTTCACCACGGCATGTTGATGCCGCTCCATGATAGCATGCCAAGTTTCATGAATTTCAGACGAGTTTTGCATTTACTAGAATTTAAAAAGTAGGTATCTGAACGTTTAGGCGGCAATCAACAGTGCCCTGGTGTTTGAAATTCATTCACATCTCTTGCATGGGACCTAGAAATTCACCCAAGGACACACATGTGATTTTTCAACCAATTTTAGTGCATCGGAGCATG